>PVKZ01000043.1:600000-975272 GCA_004027375.1 Macroglossus sobrinus | reverse complement strand
GAGGAAGGAAGGAAGGAAGGAGGAAGAAAGGAAGAAGGAAGGAAGGAAGGAGGAAGGAAGAAGAAAGGAATGAAGGAAGAAAGAAGGAAGGAAGAAGGAAGGAAGGAAGGGAGGAGGAAGGAAGGAAGGAAGAAAGGAGGAAGGAAGGAAGGAGGAAGGAAGGAAGGGAGGAGGAAGGAAGGAAAGGTGAACATGGTATCTCTGATTCCCTTAAGCATTCTCTAGCTCTAGCCTTTTCATTCTCATTTCACCTAACTACTATTTCACGGTTCATTTGTAGCAGAAATAGCCATGAAAACTAGATGAACTCATTGTAATAGAACACATTTTTTCCATTTAATGTGTTAATTGGGGAAAGAAAGATATAAGTAAAATCGAAGTTATAAAATATTCCTTAAAAATCAACCTCTGATCAAATATATTGGGCATTATGCATCAAAGAACAATAAAAGGTCAAGGTCAGAGAAGAAAGTTCTAGAAGGCATAGCACTAGAAGCAGCAGCAAAGATGATATATTTTAATTATATTTTGTGCCTTTCGGTTTTCTAAATAGGGAACTATGGCAGTTTATATCTCAGAGCTCTGCTTAGCCCTAGGATAGCTGTTTAAGATTAGTTTAGATCAATGTCCTCAATTCAGAATATTTTGAGATGAACCATTTTTTTTGATGAACTTGTATAGAGATGATTGTACTTTTCTTAAAACCCACATTGTAATATAAAGCAGAGATTGGTTTTGTGTTTCATCATAATTTTAACAGGGAAACTTGTATAGCAGCATACTAATAGTTACATTGCCTACATTGAATTCTAGTGTATATCAACATCTATAGAGTGGACTACATTTATCAATGTTTTCTTTACCATAGTGTTGGCTTTACAGGCTTAATTAATAAACATGGTAAGATGTCAGTGTAATGAAGAGTGATCTCAATTGTCAAATCAGAAAACATTGTACCACTTGCCTTAAAAAAATTACTCATATAGTTAATTACACAGAATTCTGACTAAACCAGTTCCAGTAAAATTTTCTGTCATCATAGAAATGTTCTATATCTATACTAACGCAGCAGCCTTCAGCCACACATCACTACTGAATACTTAACTGTGGCTAGTCTGAAAAATAAAAATTTAAATTTTATTTAATTTTAATTAAGCCTAAATTTAAAAAGCCACAGGCGACTAGTGGTTATTCTTTTTGGAAAGCAGAGCACCAGACTAAACACATCTTGAGGAGATAAGCCCCGGTTTCTCCTTGAATCTCCCATTTATTTGTCGTATAATGAGTGCCTGAGACATGCTGATTACATTACAATAAGGAATTATGAAAAAATTGTCACTCATCCCCATTATTCTCTAAATTATTGATCTTTTAATTATATCACTCAACATCTGAAACAGATATACAGCGATTTTTAAATATACAGAATTTGTACCGAACAGGGTTGATTTCAGAGAGCTTGGTCACTTACCAAATGTTTCACATTGAGAGAGTTCCCAAAACTTTCAAAATCTTGGTTCGCTCCTCTGTAAATTGGAAAAAAAATGAGTGTAACTATTGCAGTGTTGTTATGATGGTTAAATAAGACTGCTTATAGGGTTTACACCTGTCTTCTGCTCTTTAAATTTAGCTGCTATTGCTTCTGATACAGAACACTAATGTGACACAAACAGAACCTATAACAGAAATGCATTTATGATGAACTGAAAGCCAAGTTAATGAAAATCACGGTAAAATTTTTTTATAGATTTATAAAAACTGGAAAAATTACAAAGAGACTTCTGAAGTTTGGGGATTTGCTTAGGGCCAATGTAGTCATTTGAATGTTTAAAGGTTTAGCCGTTAGAATAAAAAAAATAAGCAATAGTTAAAAGAAATTTCAATGTGTTTTGAGAGCTGTGTGATAGTCCTTGAAATGACCACAGCATAATTCATGCCAAAAAGCCAGCCTATATTTTCTAACACATAAAGCATGTTTACCCATTCTCAGCTCTTGGGATGAGTCAAAAGGAGAAACCAGAATTTATGTAGATTACCTGTTTTCTGTAACCTAATGTCTGTGGACAGAAAGTGAAGAGGTTGATTCCCATCTTTATAACAGATATTCAATCAATAGCCTTCCCATTCCCTGCCCCCCTGCAGTTGTAACACCACAGAGGAGAACATCATCTGTAGAAAGGAGAATTATAACAGAGACAAGACTTCCAAAAGATTTGCACTGAAAAGAAGTGGCAGAATATTATGTATACTCTGCAAGTCCCATTATAAATAACCACCTTTATGTTTACATTTGTGAATGTACTTTTATCATTTTTTAAAGCTCTAAGCCAAAATTAATTTCAAATGAGGGCAGGTGGGAATCTTCCTTAACCAAGGCAACATGGTAGTGTGGTTTTCAAACTTTTGAGCAGAAAAAAATAAAATAAAATATTATCTTAGAACCTCATTCATAAAACTTATAAAATGTCCTTTGGCAGTTAACATTTTTTATTTCAGGGGCAGGATATAGTTGCTTGTCTATAAATATTCATAAATTTAGATGTTTGGATAGAGAGGCATGTTGTTTGAAAAACACTAATCTGTTAGAAATAATTCCTGAGTTCCAGTGCCTCTGTTCAAGATCCTGATTTGTCATCACTTAAATGTGTGGCTCATATCATCATACTTCAGATGATTTTTGTGTTTAACATTTAAAACTAAAATTTGTCTGTGTATCTACATATATTCATATACATCAAATAAAACTTATAAAATGAAAGATGATCCTCTTAACAAATATTCAGTTATATTCTACTTGACAGAACTATGTACAGTGTAGTCCTACATGTGAGTGCTTGGACACTGGTTTTCCCCACTGTAAGTTTGAAAAGGGTTTTATACTTCTTTTCGGAAAAGAATACTTTTTCAGCTAAACATTAGAGCAGAAAAACGTTGAGCCAATCAAACTATCGATTGCTTCCACTCTTTTGGTCACCAGTTCTGATACAGGCAGTGGTGTTGAAATTAATGTTGTAGCTCTGGGCCCTAGAACAACCTGATTAAAGGGTCTTACTTCACTCTCTTTCCCTCCTCCTGCACCTGATGTTCCTGGCAGTGCCTGGATCATAGTAGAAATTATTAATGAATGATCAAAATAATTAATTAGTGAATGTTTCCCTATGTCAATGGTTCTCATAGTCTCAGAATCACCTGAAGGGTTTGTTAAACCACAGATGGCTGAGCCCTGAGCCCCGCCCCCAGAGTTTCTGATTCAGTACATCTGATGTGAGGCTCAAGAATTTGCATTTCTAACAGACGCAGTGACCAGCGGAACAGAATTGAGAGTCCTGAAGTAAACCCATGTGTACATGAGCAAATAATTATCAACAAAAAAGCTAAAAACATACAGTGTAGAAAGAAAAGCCTCTTCAATAAATGGTGCTGGGAAAATTGGAAAGCCATCTACAAAAGAATGAAACTAGATTGTTGTCTATCACCACACACCAAAATTAACTCAAAATGGATTAAGGACTTGAATATAAGACCTGAAACAATGAAATGCATAGAAGAAAACATAGGAACAAAACTCAAGGACCTTGGACTTAAAGAGGATTTTATTAATTTGTTCTCAAAGGCAGGGGAAGTAAAAGCAAAAATAAATGAGTAACTACATCAAACTAAAAAACTTCTGCTCAGCAAAAGAAACCGTCAACAAGGTAAAAAGACAACAATCCGAATGGGAAAATATATTTACAAGCACTGCTTCCAATAAGGGCCTAATATTCAAAATAAACAAAGAACTCATACAACTCAAAAATAACAACAAAAAAACCCCCACAATCAATCAAACTAAAAAATGGGGAGAGGACCCAACCAGACACTTCTCCCAAGGAAACATACAAATGATCAACACACATATGAAAGGATGCTCGACATTTGCTAGCTGTTAGGGAAATGTAAATTAAAACCACAAGATACTATCTCACACCTGTTAGAATAGCTATAATCAACAGGACAAGTAATAACAAATGCTGGAGAGGATGTAGAGATAAAGGAACCTTCATAAACTGCTGGTGAGACTGCAAATTGGTACAGCTGCTATGGAAAACAGAATGGAGGTTCCTCAAAAAACTAAGAATTGATCTACCATACGATCCAGCAATTCCTCTACTGGGCATTTACCCCAAAGACTTGAAAATTCGTATTCAAAAACATGTTTGCACACTGATGTTCATAGCAGTATTATTTGCGGCAGCCAGGACATGGAAGCAACTGAAGTGTCCTATGATAGATGATTGGCTAAAGAAACTGTGGTACATACATACAAGGGAATATTACTCAGTCATAAGAAGAGATGAAATACTGCCATTTGTGACAACATGGATGGACCTTGAGATAATCACACTAAGCAGAATAAGCCAGACAGAAAAAGTCGAAAACCACGTGATATCACTTATATGTAGGCTATAAACAAACAAACTGGACAAACAAACAGAGACTCATGGACATGGATAATAGACTAGTGGTTACTAGAGGGTACGGAGAGTAAGGGAGAGGTAGATGGGGGTAAAAGGGGTCAAATATGTGATGAGTGATAGAAAGAAATCTAACTATGTACTATATATGTACTATATACATATATTGTATTATGTGTTCACTAACACATAATACAATATATGTGTATATATATATATATATATATATATATATATATATATATATGCCTTACTGTTGAATTGTATACTTGAAACTTACTGGAATTTGTTAACCGATGTCACCATAATAAAAATAGAAAAATAAAGGAATTTGCATTTCTAACGAGCAACAACTTAAGCTGCTGGTCCAAGAGCGCACTTTGAGAGCCACTGCTCTGTGCAATGCTAAGTGGTCATGGAAGGGTCAATTCCTTACCTTTTTATTATCAAACTAAACTCAGTTGAGCTAAAGGCTCATTATAGGTGGAACATGTGCTCAAGGTTTCCTTCTCCTAGGTGTACTGATGTTACATAGGATTGACCAACAGAATATTGAATTAAGTGTGTAAGTGGAGCCGGTATAGGTTGGCATGGGCAGAAGGACACAATTTCTAATAATGAAGTTCAGTGGTGATCTGCTGAACAAACAGATTGGAAGAAAGTCAACAATTATTGATTGAGTGCCAGGGTGTTCAACAGGTCTGTCAATAAACAGGCACAATCTGTCCTGCAGCAAATTTCACAGAACATTTTTATACTCCACAGATGCCAAGCAGTTGTGCCCACTGTCTCTTCTTCAGAGGAATAATAGTATCTATTGTTGTATACAAATTGTCATAACAAAGAAATCTTATTTGATTATAAATTTGCAAAAGGAAATTTGGGAACACCTATTGATATTAATGAGAGTACCTGGGCTCAGCCCCATAAATACATTGGACACTGGGAACAAGTGAAAATGCCAGAATTAAGTCCCAGTTACTTCGTGTGACATTTTATGATGTTCTGAGCCTAACTGTTGATAATAGCTTGATATTTTTTCAGGAAAAACAGCTAATAATCCAAGTAAAGATTTAGTTTTAAAGCTTTTTCTTTTCTTATTTTAAATTCTGTCTTTATTCAATGCCTTTTAGATACTACAACAGTTTAATAATTATATTCAAAAATAATAGAAACATGTTTAACTCACTTATTTCAGGCCTGGCCATCTTTTAACCAAAATTTCATTTCTGGCCAGAGAAAAGGCCAGCCCATACTTGTATTAAGGAGGTTTTGGACTGTGCTACTATAATTTTTGTCAGCTTTCCATTTGTATCTAACATGTTTTTTTTTCTTTTTAAATTATTAGATATTATGTGATTTGCTCAAGTTTGGCTAACAGGATGAGATACAAAGCCTTTTTAATACTAGTTAGACTTTTCAATCTGTCCTAAAAGGACATTCTCATCTATAAAATTGGATGTTTCAGTAGACATTAACCACAGCTATGCTTTAGAATTACCTGGGAAATTTTTTTTTTAAATGTAAATTCTAGGTTCTTATTCTCAGACTTCTCGAATTCGTATCTACAGCAGGAGCATGTCTCAGGAATCTGGATTTTCTTTAAAGACCCAGTGTGGTGATTCACTGCTGTGCATCACCCTTAGTCACCAATTCCTTCTCGATAGAACAAAGGTGGCCCCAATTATGTAAACATTTATTTATTAACCATTTAATATGCCTGTAAAATTGTGCTAGACCTGCAAAACTCATAGTGGTTGAATGTAAGAAGCTTTCGTTTTGATCTTTTCTCTCTAACACATGTAAAATGAACAGATAAAAATTAAATGATGGTTTGTCCTTAATTTAGTTAGAGGTAGTAGAGACTTCAGAACTTTATTTTGGAAGTGATAATTGAGCTGTGTCATAAAAGATAGTTTTTATAAAAAATAGATTGAGAAGAAAAGGAGACAGTTAAAAAAGCTAAAGAAGTGATCAAAAACAGAACTAAGTAATCACCTTTTATGACAGCCAAGTGAAGAAAGCTTCTATTATAAAATATATGAATAAAGTTAAGAAATATAAATGTGAGAGAAGCCCTTTGAATTTGGTAAAAGAATGGAAAAAAATAATTATAAGGCAAGCAACATAATTTCCTAGAAGAGTTTTCTTATCAAACAATTATCAGAATCAGAAAAGGGTAGGGGGCATATAGCAAGAAAAATTTGATATTAGTGGTTGTGACCACAGAAATAGATTTGTGCCTGTTTGCTGTTTATTAAGAGATAAATGCATAGGATTATGACCAGATGTTTAAACTGTTGTCACATTTCATTGAACAGAATAGCAAATGGATTAATTTGTTCAATAAATATTTATTAATCACCTTGCTATGTGCCAGGATCCAGTGAGAGAGCAATGAAAAAGAAATAGAATCACTACAGTTTCAGCAGAGGTAGGACTACTGAGATAATACAGTGTAAGGCATGGCTTCTCAGTCCTTAATAAGCATACAATCCCCCCACCCCTAACCTGAAAACCTTATTAAATGCAGATTCTAATTCAGTCCTTCTAGATCAGGGTCAAATATTCTATATTTCTAGCATACTCCCAAGTAGTGCCGTCAAGGAGATAAAAAAAAAAAAAAAATCTCCAGATTTGCAGGATTTGTAGCACCTGAGTTGCTTTGCATAACACAGACTTCAGGACCCCACTGCTATAGTTTCAATTGAGAAACTGTCCTCTCAACTCCATGTGTAATTCTAAGGCTTACTCTGGTTTGGGAACCACTGCTTACATCCTACCATCTTACTTTACAAAGGAGAAAATTGAATTCCAGCAAATGAAGAAGTTTAATCATTAGTGAACAGCTGGACCAAGATTCAGGTCTGTTGAGAACTGTTGGGATTCCTGAGCTTCTAAATGATAGCATCACCTTTTCCACATTCATTTCTAAAGAAAATGTAAAACAAGGCAAAGAATAATCACCTTCTTGTTGACAACAATTAAATTAGAGAATATAGCTTATCTAGAGCAGCAGATGAGCCTCAAAACCTAACCCAGAATTAGGCAGGCTCAAGCAGCCAGTCAGAGGTACAGAGGTCACTGGACATGAGCAATCCTTCTCCAGGAGGGATAGGTGTGCTCCTGGAAGACAGCGGAGAATGCCCGCTCTCTATGGGTAGCTAATTCTCAAAAGGAAAAAGGCAGAAAATATATTAAGCATTTCCAAGTTTCTTTCAAAATTAACCAATGAGATAATGCCATTCCTGGAGAGGCGTAAGTGAAGGGGAAGAGAAGCCTGAAGAATCATACCTGAACCTGGAAAAAAGATCAGAAATGGGGAAGACCCAATCTCAGCAGCATCAACTGATCTAGCTGTCTTTCCTCTGCACTTCACAGCCTCCCTGATGTATGCCAGGCACTGAAATCAATAATAATGATAAGTCAAAGCACAGCATAGGAAATATAGTCAATAATATTGTAAAAACTATGCGTAGTGCCAGGTGGGTACTAGACTAATGTGGGGAAGGAGGGGGGTCACTGCATAAATTATATAAACATGTAACTACTATGCTGTACACTTGAAACTAAAATACAATGATATTGAATGTTAACTATGACTAAAAAATTTAAAAAACAAAGAGACTCAGTAATAGTAGAGATATAACTGACTAGAACTAAGAGGTATAACTAAAACAGGTAGTACCCATGAAATACAAAAGATTTTTTTCTTCAAAGACAAAAAGAAGAATGATGATAAGTTGAGGTGAGAGCTATGAGTTTTACAGAATAGTTATGATTTAGGGCAGTGCTTTTCAAACATTATTTTGCACATAAATCACCTGAGGATTTTGTTAGAAAGCAGATTCTTATTCAGTAGTTCTGGGTTAGGCTCTGAGATCACAAATTACTAAAACTTCCAGAGAATGCTGATAGTTATATTTTGAGTAATGAGGGATGAGAATTCTTTAAATACTCAATTCTGTTACTACTTCATATTTGAAAAGCAAGAACATTAGTATATTGTTTCTATTCTTTACCATGCATTTGTTATTTAAAGTTCATTGCCACTAGTATATAATATTTAGAGGCTAAGAATCTTGTTAATGATAAGAAAAGTCAATTACTGAAGTCCCTGACACTCTTTCTGTGTTACCAATAAAGACATTGAGAGTCAGAGGAGGAAATTTACAAGCCCAATTTCACAGTAGTAGTTAATGTGAAAGACTGGAATAAAATCACTTTCTTCTGATTCTGAGGCTAGTGTCTTTTTTATTTTTTCTGCGCCATTTGCCATTGGCAGACTAACTGTGACATTTGTTTCCACATGTATTCCAAATGTTATACTGATATGATTCTCTCTCTTATTGCACTTGAATGTCTGGAGAAGGATGATGTGGTTATTCTAAACATCTCTCAAATATTGCTGCAACTAATTTAGCACAATATCTCCTATATGACTATCCAGAACAAGGTTCTAATTCCTTTTCTTTTCTTCCTACCAATCTTTTTTTTGTATATGGACAAACACAGGCCACAATACACTCATATTTAACTTGAGCCTCTCACTTTCTTAATCTCTCTATCTATTTCTCTAAGTCTCAATTGCTAGGGAATGGAAGAAAGAGTAAAGATAGAAAAAAACATAAATGGAGTTATTTTAAGCAAGCTGCTAATATTATTAACATTATAAAGGTTGAAACATGATAAAAATTCCATTCTTTTTTTTTTAACGAGTCTGGATTTGCATCTTGAAGCATATCCAGACCACCTGATTTTACCCCCTGAAGGATTCAGATATACATACACTTGGCATCCATTAGCCAGACCACTGAATGTGGCCAGATCTCTTGGCATCCATTATCTTGACTGACATCTGACTGATAATCACCTGGACCAATTCCGGAGCTACAAATGCAGGACTGATAATTCTTAAGAATGTACTTTTACTACAAAAACTTTTAACTTCTCTTTCTTCTTTGGAAAACTTCTGGGTTTTTGCTTAGCCGTGTTTCAAGTTTGCAAACTCCAAGACCCTTGAATAAACCTTTATAATTTATTTCTAGCCAAAGCCTCCAAACTCTTTTTGATTTCATTCAACAAAACTAGTCTCTGATAAAGTACTAACAAAAGTCAATGCTCACCAGCCAAAGACCACTGGGAACTCCTGCCCCCTTTAAGTCAATAAAGTTGCATTCATCAATATATGTTACCTAAGGCAGAACACACACTGTGGTGGTCTTTGACTGGTGGACTTCAGCACTGACATCTAGCATATGCTTCTTAGACCACAGTTTACAGCATAGCAATAGGTCTATAAAAGTCATCCTTTATTGATAATTAGAAAATTATGGGAGGCAGTAGTTTTGCCCAGAGGCCTTCAAAACCAGATAAGCAGGCATTCATCTAATCTAGTTATCCAAAGATAATCATACATTTAAATCTGTCTCTCTGAAGAAAAAATGAGAAACTTAAGGAAAAGATATATGAGGGGTTTACCTCATTTCTGTTATAATCAGATTTTCAAACATCCTGTATATAGAAAGAGAACAGCTCAGTTAAAGGTAACTGTGTATACTGTGGGACTATTGATTACATTTAAATATACAGATTCCATATCTCTTATTGTTGGAGCATTAACTTTATGCTAAATACCAAAAGACTAGAATAATTTCCTTCTGTTATTTTACAGAAGTTAATATCACATAGAAAACCCAGTTGCAGTATTAAAAAATTCTATCTAAAGTAATCCAATAGAAGTAATGTATTATATAATATTTATATAACAGAAATAATTTGCTTCAATACTTGAAACTTAGGTTCATAGAATTTTAACTAAAGGTTAAACTTTTAGAGTAAAAAGCTTCAAAATAGCTATCACCAAGCTTATGTCTTTCTTAAAGTTTAGGTTTCATTTTGAATTTATGATTTATAATATATAAGGTGTTGGCCAAAGATAAGTCATATTATTAAATGGGTCTTATTTATGTAAAGGGCACTTCCTTATTATCATTTTATCTATATGTATTCAATTATTGTAAAATGTGAACAATTTTCAGGACATGCTGTCAAAACCAAATGATTGCAGATCTATTTCTGGCCCTTATTTTCAGCTGGTTCTCAGCTTGTTAAAGGTTAAAATTTCAAATATTCACCATTCTAAACTGAAATGAATAATTGCTATTTTTTTATATAGACCTATTACATGCTCTTGTTTTCAGAGTCTAAGCTCCTTCTATAATGTTACTATTCTCATAAACATTTTTATATTCTTAAGTGCCCCTGGCATCTATTTGAAAAAAAATAACAAATATCATACTAGATATTAGAGGAAATCGGTGAAAAAATACATCTGGAGGCAAACCTTCAATCCATCAACTATCAACTGAAACACAGACAGACTCCATGACCTTACAGAACCACTGCAGCATAAACCCATATTACCACTTTGGCCTGATCTAAAATTTCTCTCTCAGAAGACCTTACACTTTTGTTAAATCTAACTAAATATAGTAGTATAGTCATGCCTGGGTTGCTACTTCTTCACAAATTTCCTCAGGCCATTTCTTTTCCACGTATAAATTTACCTTTTCTTTTAGATCACATTTTTATTATTGGAATTTCTTTCATTTCAGCAAAAAATTATGTGCAAGGAAGGCCATCACATTATTTATAATAGCAAAAAGAAAAGACAAAATAAATGTCAATATTGGGAATTAATCAAATTAAGGTATATTTGTATGATAAAATATTATGGTGCTTGGAAATAATTTTAGACTTATTTTAAAAAGCTGCAAGAATATCACATGGAGTTTCTACATATTCCTCACACATCTTCCCCTATATTAACATCTTAAATACCTATAGTACTATTATCTAAATGAGGAAAGTAGCATAATTTTGATATTATTAATAAATCTACACATCATACTTGAATTGAATCAATTGCCCTTTTTCTGATCTAGAATCCAATTTAGAATCCTCTATTGCCATTAGTTGCCATGACTCCTTAGTCTCCTGCAATTTAGGACAGTACCTTAGTCTTTCTTTGCTTTTCAAGAGCTTGACATTTTGAAAAATATTGGCCAGTTAAAGCGTCGAATATTCCTTCATTTGGGTTAATCTGATGTTTTCTCACAATTAGATTGGGGACATGCACTTGGAGGTACAGAATGTAAGTGTGTCATCACTGAAGATTAAAATATAATATTTTATATAAATTTAATGGTAAAGAAAAATATTCAGACTATAATTTTAAATAAATTAAGGAATTTAAGACTGTATGTTCATAATTTTGGACAAACATATATGTATGTAGAAAAAACAAAACTTGTAAAAGTCAACAATAGTTATCTCTGCATTGTAAGGCAATTCTTTTTAGTTACTTTAGAAAATATTTATATGCATTTTCCAAATTCTGTCTAATAACACATTGTTTCCATAATCAGAATCAGGAAAACATAAACTTGATTTATGAGTAACAATACAAACTATTTTAAGTATTTGACATTTTTATTTCTAAAAGGTATTTGGCCATTTGTTGCTGGTCATTTTTCACTAGTGGCTTTATTGTGAGTCATTCTGCTGCATCATCTTTATCACTGGACTTTTCATCTTTCCATCTCTTCTCTGTTTATTATTCTGTTTTCCCCCTTCCTCTAAAAACCAAAAATTAAAACAATTTAATGTCACATGCAGTCTCTTATCTCTCTCTCTCTCTCTTTTTTTTTTTTTTTTGCCTTGACCATGCCCTTAGGCTTAGTCTTTTAAGGCTTAGCAAGGTACATTTCTAAACAAAGGAGTAATCTCTCTAATCAGGAATTCTGGTGCCAAGGATAAAATGACTTCCCTTCTGCCATCTCTTAAGGTTTAAGAAATAACATATCATAAATGTCTTTTTGTTTGTTTGTTTTTGATTTTTTTATATACTATGTTTGCACATATCAATCTACCAAAAAGCAGAAATTTTGATTCCAAGGATCACTAAAAGGAGACTTCTTTCCTCATACTGAATTTTTAAATTTTATCTTTTATTTTGGAATAACTTTAATCAATAGAAAATATGCAGATATTAGAGTTCATGAATACCCTTTGACTAGCTCCTCTTAATTTTAACGTCTTACTATACTTATCAAAACTAAGAAAGTAACATTGTTACAATACTATTAACTAAACTATACATTTAATCCTTTTTTTCCCCCACTAATGTCTTTTATCTGTTCCAGGATCTAATTCAGGATACCATGGTGCATTTAGAATCATTTTTAAGAAAGCAGCTGATTCATGACACCTATGTCAGCATCGAATTCATAAAATGAAATCCACCATTATTTCTACTTTATGTCTGAAACGATTGCCACCATCATTCATGAGTAGCTTCTCACATAATAGGGTGTGTGGCAGACTTGATACAATGACCTCTCCCTTCTTCCAGGCTCAGTGATTCTGGGCAGGCAAGGACATTACTCTCCCTCTGAGCCAAGTATTTTGTTGAGCCACACACCAGCTCAGGAAGTTTTGATTTTTATAGTAAAGGATTCTGAATTATGTATCGTAAAGCTAAGATAAATAATATATGGGAACTCATTCTAGATGAAGGTCATGATAACTTGATTTTAAAATAATACACATTTTAAAATTTGGTCTTATGTTTTCTGACCACTGGAATTTAGCATATTGCTTAGAAAAAAAAAATATATATATACATATATATGTATATATATATATATATACATATATATATATATATATATATATATATATATATATTATTAGGGCAATTTATTATCTGGAAGACTTTATATTATGTATCTGATGTCCTTAGCAACTTAATCAGAATTTGCAGAAAACAAAGCAAAACCGAACAAAAACTTTTTTCTAAAAGCCTTGAAAACAAACCAAAGATAAAAGGCATTTCTGCGATTAGAAACATTTGGAAAGCTTTTGGTTAAAACACAGGTCTAGTGGAAGATTTAATATACTAATGTAAACCATGTGCCTGAAAAGAAATATGGCTTGCAGTGTTTCCCAAACATAAAGTAACTAGAGGACTATTTTTAAAAAGCATATTAACTTAAAGATAATAAATCTTTACAAGTGTTGGACAACATATTTACTTATTGACTCCAAATTTGATCGAAATTCAAAAGTCTTTTAGTTTAAACTTCCACTCCTACAGCAATTCTCACAGAAGGTTAAAAACTCCTAGTTTCAAAGACATAAAGACATATAGAGGGATGCCTTTCCACATCTAGAAAGCACTAGTTATAAGAAAGTAAGCTCCTTTTTATTCTGTGTCTGAATTGCCCGCTTTTAACATCCTTCAATCATTCCAAAGTGACTTCTCCAAGGTAGCATGTTGCTACCTCATGTGGCAAGCCAAGGCTTTCCTTGAGGTCAGTATTTGTGAATTACCAGTTTATTGGTCAAATATGTCAAGGACTACGTTTATAATAATTTCTTCTGAGCTTCTGGCAGAATCACTAGTTGTACTGAATATGGCCTTAATCACTCTCTTGCTTTCTCAGATGATTTTTTAAAGAGGTTGGAACGATGAGGTAAGGAGGACGCCCTAAGCATGAGAATAAAGGCAGGTATAGCCAGTTTGACAACTGTCACTACTTCTGAGTTGTAGAAAGGCAATTCCTGTCCTGCCTACATCTAAAGGATCAAAGATTCAGGAAGAAAGTTCAGAAAAGCTTCTTTGTCTTTGAAAAAAAGTCCCCTGTTATTCACTAAGGGGAAACCCATAGCACAATGCTGACGCTCTAGATTGCTAGAACAATTATCTGCCTCGGGGCAGCCTATCAGGTGATTCAAGAACTGTGATGACCAAGTATTTTGAGAACATATTTAAACAAAAAAAAAAATATTTTTTTTACCATAGATTCTGAATGAATGCCCTCTGAGGTTGAAATGTTTCTTTTTAATTTTATGCTTTGATAATACTACAAAAATATACTAATATATTAATGTAATTAAATATACAAACAACTTTTTTTGCAAGTTAAAATTCTCTTATTCAATGTTGATCTTTAGAAATCTCTTTCCACAATAAGATGAAAATGGTAAATTAGAAAAAAATACATATATGTAGATATATGGATCATATTTACCATAAGCAGATGTTGATGGTACTATTTATTCAGAAACTATACCATTTAAAAAAACATTTACAAATGCCTAAGAAAGAGAAAATCTGGAACTACATTATGGAATATGTTCCTGGGGATATTGTGAAGTTACAGCTGGATTGTGTGGCCTTGGGGTATGGGATGGAAACTAACAGCAAGAGATAGAGCCAGAAACAGAGGGAGGCCCATACCATTTTTCCCCAATCAATTTTTTTGATAGCAAAGTGGTGAGGAATGCCTTCTTCTACCTCCCATATAAACAACCATATTCTCTCTCTTCCCCACCCCTCTCCCTTCAAACTTCTCAGGCTCTCTATACTCTTCTGTAACTTCTTCACCTCTTCCAAATTTCCTTTGATACTTACTGTAACTGTTTCATTTTATACAAACATGAGTTGGGTGCAGAGAAGGAGTAGCCACAATTCCACACATGTGTAAAACTGGTGGCTGTCACCCTTTGGAATCTTAGGTACAACTGAAGAATCAATAGCTTGCAGTCTTACTGGATACACAGCCCATCTTTGCCACTCTTTACTTGGCCCTCCAGGATTCCTTATCTAATCTCATTCCTTCAATTCCTAAAATCTGGTACTTTACATTTAGCCACTTATCCTAAGAAGTTGATTAAATCTTATAACAAAGGAAATAGAAAATATTAACAATTCTTTCTCTCTGTATCCCTCCATCCCATATTCACACCCATCATTTCTTCTCCAAAAGACAGGGATAACAATACTTTTGTTGAGTAGCCCCTCCATATGAACCATGGCCATCATTTATCTTCCACTCATTCTATGAGCTCTAGTCCTTACTGTAATTCTACTGAACATTTCTTCTAAAGTTTGTCATATCCTAAAGCTAAAGCAAACTTCTTCAACGTTGCTTCTCTCTAAAAACCACTGTTCTATTTCTATCTGCTCTTTTAAATAATGTACTTTTATCTAAAGTTTATTCTAAACTCATTGTTTTCACATCTCTCATTTGTTCCCCAGTCTATGGCAATGTGGTTTATTTGCATCCTCTGCATTTACTAAATCTATTCTCTCTAAAACATTAATGCCCTCTAATGGTCAAATCCAATAACCCCTTTTCACTTTTACCCAGATTTCAGAACAATTTAGATATTTAAACATTTATTTTATGAGAAAACATCTCTTTTTTTGTTGTCAGCAAATTCTTTTTAAACAACTTTCCCCTTTAATCTGTCTGCGGAATTCTCAGACACTACTGCTTGCTCTAACATTGCAGCCTTTTAATTTGGGGATTCCTTATGCTTTTTTTTTTTTCTGCCTTTACAATATATCCTTTAGAAGTTATCTCCTTTCCTCCTATGGATTAATTAGAAGTATTCAGCTGCCAGAGGGTGGGGGAAAACACAGTCTTTAGGGATTTGATTAAATAGGTGTTTACTTCTTTTCTTGCAACAAGAGTAAGACAGATTTATAGTTGTTGGTATTTAGAGATTCAAAGCATCAAGAAAAAAAAAATCTCTGTCTTTTCTAATGTTAGACAGTATGGCTGGTTCATCTTGGCCATCTTTTCCACATTCCAGACCAGAAGATAAAGAAGCAAAGTAGAAAGGAGGGCAGAGCCTTAATCATGAGAGCAGACTTTCCCATAAATCTGCATTAGACTTATGTCTCATAGGCTGTAATAGTGTTTCTATCACTTGTATTCTCAAAGGATTCTGGGAAAGTGACATTGAAAAAAGGTGTGGAAATGGACATTGAGTGACTCGAGCTATACTGTATTTAATAACTTCATCATCTTTAAGACTTTAATGGAATTGATACTTGCTGTATAAAATATTATCTGATCCTTTATGTACAAAAACTTACCACCTTGGATATAGGTCTTTTAAAGAGTGTGTCTCAATTACGCTGCAACACTTCACATAGATTATGATCTTCTTGATTGCAACCAGTATTAAATCGATCAGTGGATCTGTAACCCATCAGTACCTAGGACAATTAAAATTATATATATATAATTTATATATATATATAATATATTCAATATTTTATATATATGCACATATTTTTATATATAAAATATTGTATGTATATATAAAATACTGAAATTAAAATTGAGTATTGTATGCTAACTATCTGCATTCCTACTATAGCTATTGGTCTTTATTATCTTTATTACTCAGCTCTAGACAACATTTTAACTTAAACTGAAGCAATGTGTAAATTATTCAGTACTGGTGTCTACTACTGTTCCTTCTTAACTCTCAATTTAGGGTAGATGTGATACCTCAGCAAGTTTGAGTATATTTTTTTTTCTGCTCATTTTATATTTGACTTCTTTTTTTTCTATTTTCATCACAGCTGGTTTTGTCTTCTGATCAACCTATTTTTTCCAGCCTATAGCAATTGTACAGCAAATTTGGCACTGACAGTCTATGCTATAAGAACTGTAATATCTATTGCTTCTCTTTTGCCTTTGTTTGATGGGTTACATATTTCTTAATGTTTTTGCTATAGGTAGATGTTTGGGTTCTTTTAATGGTTAGAAAAAAATGAGTGAGCATATCTAAAAAAGGGAAGAGAAAGTATGAAAAGGAATAAGATATTTTTTTAGCCAGAAATTTGCAAAGCTGATAGTCTTTTCAATCTTATTTTCCATTTCATTTATATTTTTTTATTCAGCTACCAAATTCATCTCTGCAGCATTGTCATTATGAAGATGGAAAACTGTCATCTGATTACTATGTTTCATCTCTTTTAATATGAACATGTCTTGACTATAAAGTGTCAAGTACTTCACTCTCTGTTTTAAGTTTATGACAATTTAATATTTTATTTAGGAATATCTATTGCACTTGCCTTTTTTTCTATAACTGGAGTATTGTTAAAATGGGTTATTATTTAGATTATTTATTTTAAATTATTGGTAAAGCTTGAAATGTTCTTGCTTTTAGAGAAATAAAAGAAATAGTATATTATTAGAAAGTTATGTGAGAAGGCTATTATAAGAAATTATTTTATATTAATAATTTTATATCCTACTGGTTTGGTTTCTTTAGAAAAACCTGACTGATACAGAGACTAAGTATGTAAAAATACAGAATTCTCTTTGCGAACAAGAAATTTTGAATTTGCTATCAGCCTGACATATTTTCCATGAGTAAGACAGGACTCCCTTTCCCCAATTTTTATATAGTTGTCTCCTTCTCATCATTTAAGTTTCTTCTTAAATATCATCTCCTTCAATATACCCTTTCAGATTTTCTTCAAATATTCCCCCCATATGCCAGTTGCTTTTTATCCATTACTGTTTTTTTTTTTAAAAAAAGACCTAACTGAAATTCAATCAAAAGAAAAAGAAAAACACAACCCTGACTATTATGCAAAGTTGTCTCTTGGTGGTCCCTAGACAGAACGTGGAAAGTAAATATTTGCTTTCCCAGAATTCTTTGCAGCTGAAAATGTCTATGCAACCCCATTCTGTTCAATAAGGGGAAGGGTGCTGAAGATTCCTGGGAAAGATATTTAACTTTCTGTTGAGAGATAAAGGTACAAGAAAAGACCTTGCTTTATCTCAGATGAGATTCCTGGAGGTGTAACATCCACCTGAAACACTTGAAAGTGAAAATCATAAGAACTAAAAGCTAACACACTGAGTGCAGTGGAGAGAGAGAAAGAAACCTGAGCTCTCATATTGCTGTTGATCCCCTGACTTTACCTGATGTTGCTTTTTGCTAGATTTTTTTTTTTTCAGTACACATCAATTACCATATAGTTTAAATGGCTGTTGTTTGGATATTCTGTTATTTGTGGCCAAAAGCAATTCTCAAGGAAATATAAAATAATCTTATTTATTCACTTATTTAATTGACTATTATTTATATTACACTTTTAAACTGTAAATTGTGTGAGAGTAGAGATTTTATTTGTTTATTTTAATGTAGTATTTTCTGCATTTTTAATAGTGCCTGGTACATAGAAAACATTCATTGTATGTGTCCTAAATGAATGGATTGTAAATAAAGTAAATGAATAAACTTAATTCTGCTTTATATATTCTTAGGGCACATAGGGGGTGCTCAATGGGAATGATGAAGCCAGAATATTTTAAGAACCCATATACTGAGTAAACTGGGAACTCATCTCTTAAAAGGAAAAGGTTTAGCCTTCTTACTCTGTTAAATGATTTCTACATAATTTTGCCAGGAAGCAAGTTGTTTTTCCAGACCTATCATTCTAAAAATTCTGATGAAAACCTGAGTTTTGACCCAGGAGCCACTATTTATAGAATTAGATATATAAGAAAACATCTTAGATTTTTTTCAGATCTTAAGCACATTGATTTCAGTGATTTAATATTTGGACATATTGTTGAAAAGTTTTTGACTTTGACTAGTTCTACTTAATAGAAACATTGTGTGAGCTACATATTAATTTTATATTGTCTAGTAAGAACATTTCAAAAGTAAAAATAGGAATTTTAATATTCTATTTACTTTAACCCAACATCTTCAAATATTATTTATCATGTTATATTGATCAACATGTTGTCAGTATAAAAACTATTAGTGGTATATTTAACAATTTTTGGACTCAGTGATTTAGTGCATATTTGACACAGTACATCTCAATTTGGTCTAGTCACATTTTAAGTCCCATGTGGCTAGTAGTTTACATATTTAGCAGCACAGATTCAGACTAAATTATTCTGCAAAACAAGCCTCATTCTCTTGATTCTTCCTGAAACATACATGTTCAATTAAATAATTACAAAAGCAATTTAATATGGTAGGCCTTGTGTTACTGTAAATGTACAAGTAAGCCACCATGACACTCCCCTATACATCCTGCCAAGGAGAACACAATATTGATAAATGTATTCACGAAAAACAGATCTTTACAAAAATCATTGAAATATTGTAAAGGAAAATGCATAGAGTATTATAGGAGCACTCAGGCAGAACATTAGTTAGAAGGACAAGCGTCCAAAGTGATAAAATGCCAAAGCTTAGCCTTGAGGCCTATGGAGAGTTTAGCTTGATGAAAGATTAGAGATGAGGGGATTCCAAGCAGGGGATCATCCATGTGATTAAAATGAACAGCAAAACAAAGAAAGAGATTCTCACTGTCTAGCTACCCTAGGAGTTGAATGTTGAGAAGAAAGGAGAGGCTGTAGAAATAGACAAGAAGCCATGTTATGGGGGACTTTGAACATTGAACATTCATGTCATAAAGTGTTTCCCTTCCTTCTTCATCTTTGATATAATGCAGAATAGCTCTACTATTTCACAGAACAAGGTTTCATTCCCACTATTCACTTCATTTCTTCTAACCTTGCAAATCTGGTGCTATATAAAATTTAGACCCTGACCCCTAACTGTTTTCGTTTTATCTTATTGTCATCATTTTCAGTTGTCTCTGCAATGATAACTTTTAAATGTTCATTTTCAACCTTCACCGTTTGTCTACAAAATCATGTATTGGGGAAATATAATCAGAAACAAAATCTCCCAAGAAAACCCCTCCACCAAGGTAAAAGAGAAAGAAACAATATTCTAACTGAATATGCATTAAACCAGATGTGAAGTGCATCACAGGCAATCGGCTAAGAGATTTTAAAGACAAGTATAAATCTTACTCTTTGATATAGCCAGATAGGTACAACCTATTTACATATTTTCAAAAAAAAAAAAAACCCAACAATTGGTCCTCAAATAAGAGGACTTGAAACATCTTTTGTCACACATATATTATTCTAGCTTTACCTGGAAATTGGCTTTATCCAGAGGAAAACAGGCCTCTCATCTTCTTAAGACAAGAGAGAGTTTTGTAACTTGGATCAAGGTAGCAGGCACCTAACTCCAGGTTAGGGTCCTACTCTCTTAATAGAAACTGGAAAACAGGAGTTCTAGTTCCCTTGATGTTTACAATTTCAAAGACTTACAGGTTCAAGAGAAGAACATTTTTCTTAGGTCAGAAAGCTGACAAAAATGCGTATCTGGTCTTCAAAAGGACTTATAGACATGTGAACAGCTGAGAAAGTGCTCACAATTACATATTCTTTTAAGGTAAATGCTCTGAGAAATAAAAAGGGCGGGGAGTTCTCTTTGTATTTTCACAAAGAGAAATGTCTTTTATTTTTAATTTGTATTTGTCTTATACATGTTTTCTCCATGGTATTACTACTTGGACCGTTCACCATTAACTTAAATAAAATACATTACCACATACCTAAATTATGCAATGGTATACTAACTTGGTGTTTTGCTTACATTTCCTTTTCATTTTATTTTACTCTGTGAACTTTTTCTCCCCTAACCATTCTTTACAATTATTTACCCATCCTTGTTCAAAACTTACTATTGGTGTTTAATAACTATAGGAAGAAGAACTATAAGAAAAAGGTAGCTAATCTACCAAGTGAACTTGGTCTTTCTGTATATTTCACACACACTCAGCTCAAGTTCAAGACTCATTACTGATCATCAAACATATGATGCTCACTTCATGTAACTTCATGTAAACAAGTAACTTCATGTTTTTAATTCACAAACTTTCTTTTTTCTAATTTTTCTTTCCTCTTTCCTTCTTATGACAGCATTATACATACCTACATTTGTATATAAATCGTGACATCTTCATACATATATAAATAATTATAGCATTTATCCTGATTTATTCTAATTAACCTGCTTAGTTTAATTTAGTTTAATCATGTTCCATGTTCCAGTGTGTTGCCTGAGACATCATTTTCATTGTCCCTGATCCCTCTGTGTCTTACAAAGTTTTTCATAAATATCTCTTATTTTATGACATCTAGAATAAGACTAGAAAAATAAGTATTCTGTGTTTTAGTATGCTTTATCCTTGTTAAACTAATATGCCCTCTCATAAGCTCAATTTACCTCATGAACAGCTGAAGCTCATAAAATTAAATGTTTTTTAAAATAATATTTTTAATTTTAATATTTATATCAGGCAAAAAAAAAGCTTTTTATTAACTCTGCAAGTGGTTACTTAGACTTGGTCAACAGTAGAGACAAATTTTCTTCCTGGAAACATGAGCAATTTCATCTAAAACATTGAACTTCTTAAATAATTCTTTAGAAACCCATATAAAGATATTCTTACTATAATGCACTGACAATGTAAAATACACTTCAGTTTATATTGGGAAACAATAATGTGTTAATAATATCCATGCACTTTAAGTAAAACAATGAATAAGTGAATTCTGTGGCTTAAGACCATTAAAGTAGCATAAATATAAAGGCAAAGGCATGCTTTACTCATGTATAACTGCTAACTAGTAAAATATATGATACAAAAAAAGTGTTCAATTATTTCATTTTTAAATAAATGCAATTGATTGACTTTTAAGATTCAGTTTCTCATTAAAGACTTCAATCTAACAATGATCCAAACTGATCATAGTTTATCTTAAAATCATTATATATATATTTGGCATTTGATATCATTCTATACTATAAATGTGCTAAAGAAATTAATGGTAAAATGAAGACATTCTACATATAAAAACCCACTCAATTTATGTCTATTTTAACTCTGAACATGGCAGCTGAAAGCTGTAAAGCCAAAGCTAACTAACTTTCAGTGCCAAAAGGAATGAGATGACTTATCTTACTCTAAATTGTCTATGAGTCCAACTGCTCCCAGTAGCTGTTCATAGAAGCTTTAAAAAGGCTCCTTTCTGACAGATTTGTGTGGTTATTTCTTGGGAATTGAAAATGTGTGCAAATAAAGACATTTAAAAATTCAATTGAATAAATGTCTAAGGTTAGTCTTGGAGACACAAGAAAGTGAAATAATTCATCTTTGACCTCTTTTCCATCTTCACCATCTTTTCCATTACATTTCTCTTTTCTGTCTTTTTTCTGTTTTTCATCTTCTCCTTTATCTTTTTCATTTTCATATTTTTTTGTCATCTTCTCCTTTCCCTTTTTTATCTTCACCTTCTTTTTCATCTTCATTTTCTTTGTGGTATTCTTTCTCGTTTTCATCTTCCTCTTTCTTTTTTCTATTTTCATCCTCCTTTCCATTTTCTCCTCTCTTTCTTCTTTTTTATTTTGATCCTTTCCTTCTTTCTGATATTCCTTTTTATTTTTTCTTCTACTGCTGCCATTGCTCCATTTTCTCCTCCCTCTTATTCAACAGCTATTTATTCAATTATTTCTTTTATTTTCTCAAGTTCTTTTTCAGGAGCTAATGCCTCTATAATTTTGGCTTCTTCATCTTCAGCATTTTTATTGTGTGTGTGTGTGTGTGTGTGTGTGTGTGTGTGTGTGTTATTTGCATTCTAACTTTAGATAATTTCTCTTGAATCATTTTATAAGTAAGTTTTTGTGAAAATCATGATTTTTAAAAATTAATTTTTTATGGTGACATTGATTAATAAAATCTAATAAGTTTCATCTGTACACTTTAACAGTAAGGCATATGTATATATTTACACTGTGTTTCACCTCTCATAGTTAAATTTCTTTCTGTCACCACATATTTGACTCCTCTTATCCCATCTACCTCCCCTCTTCCAACTCCCCCCTACCCTCTGGTAACCACTAGTCTATTGTTTACGTCCATGAGTTTCTGTTTGTTTGTCTACTTCTTTACTGATTTTAGGTTGATATCCTACGTATAAGTTATATCACATAGTCTTCAACTTTTTCTGTCTTGTTTATTTCACTTAGCATGATTATCTCAGGGTCCATCCATGTTGTCACAAATGGCAGTATTTCATCTCTTCTTATGGCTGAGTAATATTCCATTGTATATATGTACCACAGTTTCTTTAGCCAATCATCTATTGTAGGACACTTTGGTTGCTTCCATGTCCTAGTCACCATGAATAATGCTGCTATGAACATCAGTGTATAAATATCTTTTTGGATATGAGTTTTCAAGTCTTTGGGGTAAATACTCAGTAGAAGGATTGCTGGATTATATGGTAGATCAATTCTTAGTTTTTTGAGGAATTGTCATACTGTTTTCCATAGTGGCTGTACCAATTTGCCACCCCACCAGCAGTGTATGAGAGTTCCTTTTTCTCTGTGTCCTCTCCAACATTTGGTATTACTTGTCCTCTTGATTATAGCTATTCTAACAGGTGTTAGATGGTATCTCATTGTGGTTTTGATTTGCATTTCCCTAATATCTAGTAATGTTGAGCATCTTTTCAAATATTTGTTGACCATTTGTAGGTTCTCTAGGGAGAAGTGTCTGTTTAGGTCCTCTGCCCATTTTTTTTTTTTTATTGGATCACTTGCTTTTTTGTTGTTATTGAGTTGTTTGAGTTCTTTGTATATTTTGGATATTAGGCCCTTATGAGAGGCATTGCTTGCAAATATATTTTCTCATTCAGATGCTTGTCTCTTTACTGTGTTGACAGTTTCTTTTGCCATGCACAGGCTTTTAGTTTGATGTAGTCCAAATAATTTATTTTTGCTTTTACTTCCCTTGCCTTTGAGGTCAAATTTATAAAATCCTCTTTAAGTCTAAGGTCCTTGAGTTTCATTTCTACATTTTCTTCTTTGTATTTTACTGTTTCAGGTTTTATATTCAGGTCCTCAATCCATTTTGAGTTAATTTGGGTGTGTGGTGATAGACAACAGTCTAATTTAATTTTTTGCAGCATTTTAATTGTATTTTTCTTTAACAAACTCTACTTGCTTGGTTTCAGCTATTATTTTGGTACTTGTATCTGTGGTTTTCCCCAGATACTCTCTTCCTGAGAGTGCTTTGTTTCCTGCCATTTCTCCACACGGGAGCTAAGAGTGCTCCTATGGCAATGGATTGCATAAACAGTGGGGTGTTAGGGGAACAGAAAAATAGGGAAGCTTAACCTAGGTTTGGAGGAGGACAAGTGGCTAGGAAAAATTTCTTGGGAGATCTTCTGCCTGACATATGTTTTTAAAGACTAAAAATGAGTTGATAAGCTGAAGAGGAATGAAAGAACATTTCAGACAGAGGTCCAACTTTTAAGTCCTTAAATATCACATTAAAAAGAGTGAGTTTTATTCTCTAACCAATGAGAAGCCATTGAAATTTTTAAATAGATAATAGAGTAATTAGATCTAAGCTTTGGGAAAAAAAATTTGGTAGCTTAGGAGGAGACAATTTAGTATGAACCTAGCCTGGAATGGAGTCACAATTTAAGATATTATAATAATTCCATAAACTTGACTATAGCAAAGGCAGTGAAAGAATAAAGGAGATTGATTTGAGAAAATCCAACAGACAGAATTAACAGGGAATTATATTGTAAAGTATGAGAAGGTGAGGGTAAATAAAGGAGAGTGAACAAGATTCAAGCTGAGGTTTATCTCTTGACTGGGATAAAAGCAATGCTTTTATGATAGAAAACATATGAGGATTGAAACCTGTTTAGAAGGTCAAAGAATAAAAATAATGCATTTGATTATCTAATAGAAGGCCTTGGTAGACTGAGTGGAGGGAAAGGTCATGGAGGAAAAAAAAATATTGACGAAAAGTTGTCAAATAATACTTTAAAATATTATCACATCAGTTTTCCAGGGTTGGATTTTGACTAAACCTTTCATATCTTAATTGATGTACTGCTTGTTATGAAAATAATTTGACTACATTTTATCTACAAATTGTAATTAAAAACAGAAAAAGTTAGCATTTCTTTTATTGGTGGTTTAAAATAATGTTAATAATTTTAACAGCTTTGAAAGAGATAAAGTACACTGGGATTTTGTATCTAATTCTGGATGTAACACTAAGCCCTCAGATTCATGTCATAAAACAAAAGCAGAGTTCTGAGCCTAGGGATCAGCAAACTTTTTCTATAAAGGGCCCCAGAGTAAATATTTTAGATTTTGTGGGCTCTACAAAATATTTTAGGTTTGTGGGCAAACATCCAGTGCTTCCATTGAAGGCAAAAACATCCATAGACAATATAAACCTTTATTTAGAAAAACATGTGATAGGTTATATATGACCCACAGGCTATGGTTTACTGACTCCTCTTAGCTAACGAGCTATTTTTTTTTGGTCCAATTTATTTCTAGAAACAAATTTGGGGTAGAGAAGCATTATGTAGGATATACAGAGTTTAATTTATAGATTTTTTTTTTTTTTTGCTTAGGGTCTTTCAAATTGATTTTAAAAATTGAAAGGACTCTAATACCTTTATTTATCTTTTAATCTTCCCCAAATTCTCAATTGTTGCATTTTTTTTACTGTCTTACTGAAGCTCTCAGATAGACACATTATACTAGATCATAATGAAAAATAGAATCTTCTTTAACTGAAATCACAAGTATACCAAGAAATTAGGGTGTGACTACACTTCTGGGAAATAAACAGTTTGTTATCCTTAAGACCAACTTGAATATGACACCAATATCTTTCTCAAGCCCATTAAGGCTCACAGGAAATTCAGAGTCACTAAAGATGAATCTAAAGGCCACAGAGACCTAGAAACACAGAGGTAAGAGTGAGCCCCTACCACACAAAGTTTGTCACTTCTTTATGGCAGTTACATGAACTTTTCTGACATGAAAGAATGAGTTCTCTATACCAAGGCCTAAAGATAAACTAATATTTTACCAATACTTTACAAGAAATGTTAAAGTCACAAGAAAATTGGGATAGTAGACATAGTACATGTCCTTGCAGTCTGAAGACTCTTTATAAGAGAAATTTTTAGTTAGTCTTCAGTCCTCATTAAAAACATCCCTCTGAAAGTACAATTTACATCTCAAAGCAAATGCAGAGCTGAGAAAAACATTATAGATTATCTAATCCAACCAAATCATTTTACACACAAGTAAATTACTCTTGGGCCTGCTAAGAAACTTGAACAATCTCCTGGATGATTTAGTTAAGTGAAAGAGTCCTCACTAATACTCTTAATTAAATGATTGCCATTCTGAGTTTTTGACAATACATTATAATGCCTGTGAATGAAGCAACACAAGGAAAGTGTACGTTTTTCTAAGTCCAATTTATGTACTTTGGTATTAAGTAGTGTTCTAGATTTAGGAACACAGTAATATGTAAAATAAAGTCCTTTCCCTTAAGAATCTTATACAGACAAAAATCACCAATATGATATTTACATGTGCCAGGCACTATTCTAGATGCATTACATACTGTAATTCACTTAATTCCCAGCAAAACAGCTATCTATACATATTTTTCCAGTTTGAAAGAAATTAAGCCAAAGAAATGGAAAAAATAATTCTAACTTAAAATACCGTGAATTTCCCCAAGGGAAATATAGAAATGATTAAATTTTCAAAGGTTGTTAGAGATCTGTGGTCTGTGACTTTTTAACTCTGTACTACAGAGTTGGTGGGAACTGGAGAGTTTTGCTTTACCATTCTTCCTGTGCTAATACTCAGCTTTTAAAAATATACCTTTTCCTCAAAAGCTCACTGGTATTCTCTAAGAAAGTTTGTGATGTTTTTAAAAGCAAAAATTACTTGTGTCAAAGTACATATTTTACACATCACATTAAATTGACATGACAAATTTTAAGGAATCTGGAGGATGAATATCAAGGAAACTTCTTATTTTATTGCAGTAGGCTATTCTCTACCTTAAAATAAAGAGATTGTTGAGAATATTCTGTGCTTTCCCCCACAAATACTTAGTAATGTTTATTGACAGTCTAAAATCCATACATAGATAGTTTTCTCTCTTAAAGTACAGTTAACAATTATAATAAAGATGTGACTAAAATTGGGAATAGTCCTCCAAAAACAATGTAAATGCCAGCACTTTCTTCTATCTTTTAAAATTGGTTTGGTTTCTTCAGTAAAAAAAAAAAAAAAAAAAAAAAAAAAAAAAATAGACCTACTAAATAGACAGTTGTCAGGCCTGGTGCAATCTTCAGGTAAAAAAAAGCTGTTAAAAAACTGCCACAGGCAGAAATTATATCTAGATTTCTTAGTAAAAATTATACTATTCTATCGTATTGTTTATATGTGGGTTTTGTAGATATTTTATACAGCATTCAATTAACAAATTTTTAAAAAGTACAAGGACAAATGTTAAAGTATTTGAGGAAGTACTAGAATTTCTACAATATCAATGTTGCAGTGACTAAAATATTTTTGGGAGAACTTGAGTACTGCATGAATTCTAAATGCAATAATAGATGGAGTTTTGTCGATGCAAGGTAATTAGGAATTTAACAGTAGATTCTCTTCCCCTACTCTGAATTCAGCTTTCAGATGGATAATCAGAGCAAACTATTATGCCAATATCCTTGTTTTAATAATGTCATTTTTTTTGCAGGATTAAATAAGCTAAAGTACATTCAAACAAAACTTCATACAGTTTTAGAAATGAGCTTTATCAGTTTGCTTATGAAACAACAGTATTATAGTCATTGAATATGAACCCTTTCCTATATTCTTCTTTATTGCAAATTTTTATAAATCTTTGAGAATTTGTCTCTCTTAATTTTGTGAGACAAAGTTAATTTTGGAAACTAAGAGATCATAACAACAGTTTACACATTTTAAATCTATTTCATATATCTTAGTGCTTTCAGAAATTGAAACTGGAAAAAGTAAGAAATATTGACTCAAATCAGTCAGTTATTTCTGAGATTACCTACAGATGTGCTTAGTCACACATTTCTCTTTCTGGCCACTTTGCACTCATGTGTTTGCTGCTTGCAAACACTGAAGCTCTTGGTTTTGTTTTGGGGTTTTTGTTTTTTGTGTTTTGCTACACTACTCCTCTCCTATCCTTTCCTGCTAACTAATTCAAATCTTTTCCTCTTTTTTTCACTGCCATCTCTTTTTTCCATTTCTCTACAAAATTCAATTTTGATTCTCTTTTATCTCTCCTCTCTTTCTTGGAAAATTCATGCAATTTTGTAGCTCCAACTATTTTTTTTTTAATAAAAAAAGAAAACTATTTTACAACAAACATAGAATTTAAATCTAAATCAGATATATTAATCAACAACATTCATTTACAGATATTTGTCTAACCATCTACACTCTGCTAAGGTAGGGTTTAAGGTAAAGTTTATTTATTCATAGCAGCTACCTCTGGCCACAGAAAAGTGGAAAGTTGCCTTGTTGATCTTGTCCATTAACTGTCCTCCAAAATTCAAATTTTCTTATTTTGGGGGGTAATATTTACCTTCAGTTTTATCCATAGAATGACTCTCATCCAACATGGACATGGTTTTAGCTTTAAAATGTTGGCAAATGGTATTTCCCTTTAATTTTCTGGATTCTTCTTTAGCTGCAATTATTTGCATAAATTATTACATCTACTTTCTTCGTTTTGCAACTGACCCTTTCCCCAGCTTTCACCTAATCACTTGGTTTATCTATCTATTGGCAAAATTACCATTGCTAGATTATTGTTGGACTATTTACAATGACCATTATAATTTAACAGTGCAATAGCCATTGTTACAATGTCTATTGTAATTTATTATTTCAGTTGTTACCATTACAGACCTGTTTTTGGATGGATTTATATGAATGCCTCTCCTATTTGGATGACTTCAAAAAGCTACATATGTGATCCTAAATTGTTTCCTGTTTTGCCTTTATATTTTTATCAGTATAATAGATTTATTTTTTCTTCTTTGGAAAAAACAGTGTGCCTTGAGACTTGTCATGCACTATGCACAGGTATTACACTATTATGAATATACTTTTTATAGATATTTTTATCCATCTCTGTCACGCTTCTCCAGCTAGAGTATTAGAATTGTGCACCCAGAAATGTCTAATTTAATGGTACAAAGAGGCACTTATAAATATTTGTGATCATATGAATAAATAATTCAACCTATAGAGTTAGGAGAAGTAAATACATTTTATTGTTAAGAAAATATTCCATTCAAATGGTAAAAGTATCATTTATTTTAAAATTGTAATTGCCTTTTGTCTACTAGATGTTCTTTAAATAATGACAAATAATCTTGTAATTGACAAATTAAATAAATATAAATTTTCTATGCTACCTATTTTTCTCAGAATTGTCTCTTGGATCCTTTTATTGATAAGACTTCATTTATTTCTAGTAATTTAATTGACTGTGTTAACCTTTAGTAGATTTGATATAGAAACACATTACATGAAATAATCCACAACTATAATTTTCATGAGTAGACAATTATAATTTTTAGAGTAGAGTCACTCAATGAAAAAAATTTTATATAGTAAATTATCAAAGAAAGTTTTCCTCCATAATTAACTTGTACTTTACCACAAGAATAAATAAATTATTATTGTTTGTAAAGAAAATAGAGAAATGTTAATTAAGCTGATGGTAGAATTTAAAACTCTACAGGAATTTTCTGGCCATTTCAAAATTTATGGTTAGAAAAAAAAATAACAAAAAATATGATTTTTAAGCCCATCTACTTATTTACTCTTGGGATCTAAATGTGTTTATTCCAAACCACAGCAATTAGTGGTGAGAACTCTTCAACAATGAATTCTCTCTCTGCAATGTTAGTCCATGTGCACAGGCATATTAATAACATGTACTGAATCAACTGACCTAGAGATTATGTCTCCACATTGCAGGGGAAACAACTACTTAATTTTTCTATTACATCAGTATAGAAGTCTGGTAGCGATCAAATTATTAAAGAGCCATTTTTAATTGTTAGAATCCCTCCTGGGTCTAAAGAAGGAAGAATAGTTGACATGCATATTGCGTAATAAATAAAGAGCTAAGTAAGGATTGTGATCTTACTTGGCAGGATTTCATTCTTGACTACATGACTATACTTTTACCTAATGATTCTCCTGAGTTGAACCAAGGTAATTGTTGAAAGAATCATGTGAAACATTGTCAAATAAATAGTAATACAACATCATTTGAGAGTTATCTTATAGATTACAATCTGCTGTGACATATGTGATCACATTTGAATCACCCTGTGAATAGCTGGTATCATTATGTTCAATATAAAATTGAGGAAGGTATGCCTTATGGAGGTGAGACTCTTCCAAGATCACACAGGTAGTAGGTGGAAATGTCATAACCGTAACTGTAAACTCCATGTTTGTTTTGATAGCAAGCTGCTTTCTAAGGTAAGTGAGTACACACTCAGCAGGAATCATTCATATTTTTTTGATCCATCTATCCAAATTTTTTCTAGAATCAATTGTTTGCTTCTTGTGACTTCTTTGTAATTTGCATATTTTAGCTAAGCAAATTTTTAAATAGACTATGCATTGATTTGTTCCCATGATTCTTTACCATTCTTCTTCACTTCAGTACCCCATCATTCTGTATCTTTTGATTGCCTTTCTTAGATCTTGTTTACTTCTAATTAGGTTGATATTAACAATTGAAACAATTATCCTGAATGCAGTGTCAACCTTTTTCTTTCCACAGGCAATAGCACTGACTGATGATATAAATGTATCTGACATCTAAAGCTGCTATCCTAATTTGGCATTCCTACTCAATTTGAATTACACAAGTTTTGACACTATTAATTTATGATCTCGAACAACAATGTTGCAGTCATAGATGATTTGGGCAATATAAAATATAGAAATATTTTGGAATGATTATCTATTTCTAATTCAGTGCTTTTACTGTATAGCTTCTGAGGAGATCTTAAGTCATATTTTTAATTAACTACAATGCTATCTTATTCTAAAGATTCTGATCTTGCATTGTGCTTCCTTAATAACAGAGCCTTTTATGTTTAGTGGTATTACATTAAATTAAATTTATTCCTTGGGTATTAGTTTTCATATTAAATAAACTCATCATCTTCTGTTTTTAAGTGTTCTTTGATCTTCAATGATCAGGTATTCTTAAAACTAACATTATTTTATTAGAAAATGAAGATGCTTAAAGGATGCATTCTTTTCTTGTAAACAAACTTGCATAGTAAAAAATTTAGACTTGACTCACTAAATGGTTAAATGTATATTTATCCATAAAAACATTTTAAAAATAATTTTAATTAAAAACATGAAGTTTTATCACACTGGGAGTTTTTAAATTTTTGCTTCACTTTTGATTTTTGTGTTATGGGTTGGTCTAAATATATTTCCAACAAAACACATTTTAGAGCCATAAACTCTCCCCAGAGACCTATAACATTTATGTTGTCCAACTGTTTCAATGTGCACCTAGAAAAACTTAGTTGTGATAATATTGGATGAGCTGACCAAGGTACTTCCATAAGTTGGTGAAAGAATCCAATCTAGAACCTAAATCTCCTTCCTCTACTCACATATTTGTCTTTTTGCTTTTACATTAAGCATTCATATCATCTATTTCTAACTGTAAGAAAGTGTTCTGTGTGTTGGAAAAAAAAGTGGAATATGAAATACTGATATTGTCAATAATGGAGGAATTATGATTATAAAAAATATTCAATAAGGACTAACTCCCTGGGTCTCTGGCTTTACCATCATCTCTTACCGTATCATTTTAGCTAAGCTCTTTCCCCTAAAGGGAAAGCAAAAGTAGCACAATAGAAACATATAGATGGATTAGTAGAGGCCAATTTGGCCATAGGAATGCCATTTGCCAATGGACTTAGATCAGGATGCTTGATTCAATACTCCTTGGTAAGGAAATAGAATTAAGCTTATCTAGCTTAATTCTAGTAAGTAATTTTTAGCAAAAGCAGAAAAACTGAGAGGAGAAGGCATTTTGAAATTTGAAGGAGCTTAAAAAGCCTGATTAGAGAGAGTTAAAGATATTTATGAGAGAAAGTGAAAGATGCTGGAGAGATACACAGGATAGTTCCACATAAAGAAGAATTTTTTAGTGTTCTACATGAAGAAAAATTTTCTAATGTTCAACAAGGTAGTCAAATATCCTGCCAGCCATTTATCTAGAAAGTCATATGCAATTGAAATTGATACTGTTTCATTATCACTAATCCTAACAATGGTTTTGCTTTGATTTCCGTCTAAACGTCTGCTTTCCATTATTCTGGTACTTTTATGTAGCGACTTTTGATTTTCTGACATTTCTTAAATGTGACTTTATTTATTATAAAGAAATTTGAGATTTTAGTTACTTGAGTATGTTTCCAATGTAGTTGTGATTGAGCATTTACATATTGAAACCCATAATGTCATAATAATATCATATTATTGCAATTTATTCTTTGTATTACAATTAAAGTACTATGTTATTTTTTTTCCTAAATAAGTAAATAGATGATTCTCATTTTAGGATAACAAAGAGGGCATTACAAAGGGTGGCACTGAGAGAGTAACAGATGAGACCTACTATCTTATATCGATTAATTCTGGTCACTGGGTACGTTACTGCCACATACAGAGTCGGCATGGAGGTGACCATCTATACTTGTGATTACTTCATGTGGTTTAATAAAGGGCAGTATATCATAAAAATTTTTTTTAACAAAAGTTACGATATCCAAATAGATGATTTTCCTGTTTATGATCAGTATAGAGTACTAGATACAGTCTAAAATGGCACTTATTTTGTATAATATTTTAAAGCTCTATACAATAGTTAAGAATTAAAGAATATGGGGTTTTACTTTCTAGATGCTATCCTAATGCAGTGAATTTTAAATTATCCCTCAGTTTATGTTATAGTCTATTAAAGTTATATACAAACTTTGTTTTCTTTGGGGATTTAAATTTTTTTCTAAAAAATAGTATGCTAATGGATTGTGTATTTGAATGTATCTCTCTTACTATGTACCTATGTATCTGTTTAGTCATAAGTATACATTTAAAGTCAGTAGAAAATACATATACATTTGCACATACATGTGTACATACATCGTGCCAGAACTGACATCCTTTTGACCTTTAGAGGATATGATTATTTGAGATGCTGATAAACTAAAGAAGAACTAAAATAAGCAGAAGAAAAAACCAGGAAAGTGAGGAGGCTCTGAGTCCCACATGTTATAAGGAAAGTTTAAACAAATGAGGCAGATTAGCCTAAAGAAGAAAAGATCTGAGGGTAACACGATTGCTATTTTCAAGTATTTTAAGGAAGAGTGGCTAGTTCTACTTTCTTTTACAACCAGAAAGAAAGGAAACACGTCATAGGAAACAACATTTTAGTTCACTATTAAGAAGAATTTTTGGCATTTCTGGCATGCAACTCTGTCTACTATAGCCCCAATTAAAAAAAAAAAAAAAGTGTCCCCTGCTATGGTGAATAAACAGATCCATTCTGTACCACTCTCTGACAGGAATGTGGTGGAAGGAATTCTACATTAGTAAAATGGTTGCATTAGAGTTCTTTTCAATTCTGTTTCTAACTAGTAATCCTGGAAATCTGATTTGCTATTGTTTTCAATAACTTGGTGAAAGTTTCTCTCAATAAAATCATATTAATTCTGGCTAGGCTTACCTTGTATAACTGGTCTTTCTAATGACAAATAACTACTATGGACTTAGGAAGGACACAACAACATGAAGTGAAATGAGTACTTTCTCACTTCCTCACCTCCCATACACCATCCTGAGAGCCAGAATTGGAAAAAAGTTGTGCTCTTGTTATTTTTCTCTGGGAAATTTTTAAAGAATACACTTTAAATTCCTTTTTAAAATATTTGCATTACATTTTCATTATCAGTGTTGCTTCTGTGAATGATGAATTATATTTTACTTTTTTGTTTTTCTTAGGGAGACTCATTACTATCTAGAAACAACAACAACAGAAAGCCAAAAAGGAAAGAAAACTACTTCCGCTACTCCACTCAAAATGTTACAACATATTGCAATATGCTACTAGAAAAAAAATATGCATGTGTTTTTTCTTTAAAACACTAAGCCATCTTTATATGGTCTGACATCTTTCCTCATCTCCATGGGAAGCATATGATGTGATTTTCTAAGAGAGCAATCTGGAATGAGTATTTTAATCCTCCTCAGGAAGTCAGAATTTATAGAATTGTTGATAAAATAGTCAGCTTCCTAATGGTATCAGTTTTTTCCCTTTATTTTTAACTTATAAAGAATGTCTCTAAAGATTTTTATGAATGCCTTAAAGTTCTACTTCTTGAGAAATTAGTTATAAAGGAAAATTACACTCATTTACTTTCTTAAGGAAATCTATTGCCCCTTGGTAAGACTCTCAATAACCAATTTTAATACTAAAGATTTCACAGAAAGGGTAACAGCTATATTGAGTTTTTAATTAAAAAATGTTTCGAACAAATGGCATATAACATTTTCTTCTGGCTTTTGGGAAATGCATATGCCATACATAAATAATTGCTATTTAAAAAAAAGACTAATATCTTGATATTAATTGCCACAGTATTTCTCACCTCCCCTGAATCTCTCTAATCTGAAGTGGAGATCTCTACTGATTGGGATTAGGATGACAATGAATGATCTATGATGGCGTGGCACATAGTAGGTGGTACTTCAAACATGCACATACACACATACAGATAGACAGACAAGTAGACAGAATGACTTAATTACCCACTTTGTTTCCTTTTCTTTCTTTCTCACTGGAGATATCAAAGGATTGAAGATTTCAAAGATCTCACCTGCTTATGAAAAGCTGCCAGTTCCTGGACTGAACCTCCATTAAAATCCTGGCCCATCAATGATAAAACCAATCATCTTTTTGTTACCCTGACAGTGCACCTTTCTAAATCTTAAATTTAGGAATTTTTGAGCTGCTTGAATTAAAAAACTGCTTCCATGTGGCAAAGGAAAAAAGAATATATTTATCTAGGAACTGTTTGCTCCCTCACTCTGCTACCACAGTTTTCCTATTTCAGACATCTTTTATCCCATCTTGGAGGCCATTTATCAGAGACTGTTAATCAGTGGTACATCATATTTGCTTTTCCAAACTACCTTAAAAATACTTTCTCCATCAACTGAAATTGTGGTCCAGTCCCACAGGTGCTACTGGAAATATGAAACCCCTCTTTCTTCATACATTTCCTACAGAGTCTGAGTTTTATTTGTTCTTGCTTCTTCCTTTGAATATGCTTCACAGAAGAAATAAAAGTGTACCTATTATATGACACAAATATTTGGTTATATTTTATAAGGCTCCTACCTGCTGTAGGTAATCACTTTATATCTAAAAGAGATCTTGAAAGCTAGTAATTACTTTTGTGTATGTTATCTAATGAGTACATATTGTACTCAGTGACTTTTCTAATTTTTATTTTCATGAAAAAATATAATAGTGATTGGAAAATTTTCAAAATTTGAATTTTATAAAACTACAGGTAAAAATTTGATCAGGTTATTTGCATCTTTATATTTAAATTATGAACTTAAGCCAATAAAAATGAACTACAAAAGAGTTCATCAGTCTAGAGTCTAGCAGAAGGTCTGATACATAGCAGGTGCTAAATTTATGCTTAAAGTTTTGAAAAAAATAAATTTGAACTAATCATTTTGAATTTCCATTTTTTGAGCTAATGAGTACATAAAACGAGAACCAAAGAAAAATAACATATATGTCTAATTTGACGTTTGGTACATAAGAACATGTAGCACATCTGCAGCAGGTACCAATTCTCTTTGGACCAACCACATTCTCATGCCTCTGCACATCTACTCATATTGTGTCCAGTGCCTAATATTGTGTCCAGACTTCTCTCCTTTCAACCAGCTCAAACTTCTCTGCCTGAAACAACATCGCTCTAATATCACTTCTTTGATGTGCTCTCTTCTAATTTCTGCTGCTCCTCTAGGTCCTCTTTTTCTTAATCTGTACTCTCTGTATTCATTTTGCTGTTATAATGTGGATTGTTCGTTAATATGATTATTTGGATTCATATAACAATATTATGACATCAGTGAGAACAAGATGATTAGTTTTCATATTCCCTAAGAAGTCTGCAAATACACAACTATTTTTTGAGTCAATAAATGAATTAATAAACTGTCTAGTACGCTAACAAAAATATCAACTTAAAATACACTAATATCCTAGAAATACCAAAAACTTTAGCTACTATTTACTCATAATACCAAGTATAGTGTATATTTTTCACTATAAAAAGGCTGATTTTTTTGTAAATAACATTATGTTTTTATGTCTGTGTACATGCCTGTGCATGTGTGTATGTGTATAAAGAGAGAGAGAGAGGGAGGAGAAATGTTTCCATGTAATTGGCTGCTAAAGTGACACTCTTGTGTCTTGTATATGATTGAGTCACAAGACAATAGGTGTTAACAGCTTCATATTTAAAGCAAAATGCTAACCTTCTATGCAAGATTTGCTGAGAATTATGTTAAAAGCATTATTTTCAAATTTTGGCAAATATTCAACTTGAGAGTATAATAGGCTTGAAGCTGTTGAAAAGTGGAAGAATTTTTTGGAGAGAGTTGTCAGTGTTCTATGCATGTTACATCTTCACCCTTGGGGAAAGAGAGTCCTTTCCTAACCTCAAAGACATGGGAGAAGGAAGAGATAAAAAAAATATGAAATACTTGGCATATGAATCTTGGGGGCACAGTGTACTAATATCTGGTGTGCACCTGGATAAAAACAGTTATGAGAGAACTAGAATTCTCTACCTTGTGGCAAAATGAGGTGACCTCATTGGGATCAGTGTGCTATCCCAGTGTTTGTTCAGGTAAAGAATATTGTTAGGATTTCTGTGGACCAGATCTTAAAGGGACTGTACTCAAGAGGGGTTATGGATCCCTACCACCGTAAGACAATCTTTACTGTGTTTTTACTGAGAGTCTTCACTCACTCACTTGCTTACTTGCACACTCTTTCTCTCCCCTCCCGTGTGTGTGTATGTATGTGTGTGTTGTGCAAAGTGCTTTAAAACTTTGGTGCTAAATCTATTTTAAAATTACATATATTTTAGATTTTAGAAAGGTGAAAACACAATGTATGTTACATATTATAATCAGACATATTGTGTGTGTGTGTGTGTGTGTGTGTGTGTGTGTGTGTGTGTGTGGTGAAACATGAATATTTCAATTTTCACTAATAAGCTGCTGTTCAGGACAGGTTTTGCATCTGAATTATGAAACATTCAGTTTTCAGGAATATTGAAAAAGTATATCTGCACATATTATATTCACATCTGAACACAGAGAAAGTTAGTTTACTGGTGTTCTACCTCTCATTTTTGTCTCCATTTGGGTAATTTTGAAAAAAACTTGCTCTCTTTATGCTTTGGTTACTACAATTAAAAAACAAGAGCCTTGGGCTAAAGCAGGAATTACAAACACAAATGTCTTTAGAAACAGGTTATAAAAAGGAGTGAAATAGCCAGCTGGATATGGCACTATAATATAGGCTGGTGAGGTTAGGGTGGATTGAAACTTTCTCATCCTGTCCAGAGGCACTCATATACTAAAGAACTATAAAGCTCTCTGAGGATTAAATTCAGCATGTCTGTAGACAGTCAGCTTATAGCCTCTGACCTATCTATCTTTACCATCTCTCCCAGTGCCAAGGATCTATATAACATTCCTATTTCCAGGAGTGGATAACTTGACTTGTATAGTTTCTTATGTTGTATTCTTCAACACTTTACTCAAACTCCACACACAATACTTGAACGTCACATAAAGTTACTATCCTTCAAAGCCATTTTCTAGCTGTTTGCTCCTCCTCCATTGTTTCCCTGTTGAAATAATTACTGTCTTTCATCTATCTTCATTCATTTCTTTTTCTATCCAGTAGGATTAAATGCTTAGAGTTTCCTTTTATTACAATGTAAAGTAGCCAAGAGTTTGATGGAAATAGCCAAAGAATTCCAAAATGGGTCAAAGCAAATTCAAATAAAATAATAATTTAATCTAGGTTTATTAAATTATTTTTCTCCACTTCCATGCAATGGACTTACTGGACCATTAAAAAAATAATTTTTGATAAGTAGCCCTTTATTCTAAAATATTTTAAAAAATAAAGCATTCTATCAGACATGACACAAATTCATTATTCATTTAAAGCATTCCTGTCTGCTATTTTCCTCTTCAACATTCATAATGTTCTATTGGAGAAAAAGTTGCTATTTCAGAGCTCTTTTAAAATTTGATTTTTCTTTTCTTTCTCACATTTTTTACATGTTGGGAAACAGAATTCTGTTAAGATGGTATTGAAGAGCTCTGGTAGGCAATGGATAATTCTTATACTTTCTTACTACTATTTCTCTTTGACATGCCAAGTTCTGCCTTAAATTTGCTTCTTAAGTGAACTGCCAGGAAAGGCAGTTTTGAATTAAATCATCAGGTCTCATTCTTTTTCTGAAACCTTTTCCCCTGCACTGTGCATTTCTTCCCAGCACTGTGGTGTACATATTGATGTTCAGAGCTTGCTCAAGCTTTTTGACCTGTTTATATGCAATGGCTATCAAACTCAGTAGTGTGAACCCTTTCCCTTTGCAATGAATACCAAATTACTTTCTCTCTGTAGCATCCTGACTAAAGAGAAGCACTAAAGCAATTCTGTGGCTGAGGGAGAGAAAACAGGACAGCGATCTGATGATTCTGAGAGAAAATATAACATTTTTTTAAAGATATAAAATTAATTTTACTCTACTCACTTCCTTGTTCTTTGTTTGCCTGTCAACAAAAATAAAATTTTATTCAGGCATACTGTGTTTCACTGAGCTTCACTTTATTGAACTTTGCAGATGTTGTAATTTTTACACATTGTAGGCAAGATTGGGACTTGATTTATTGTGGTGGTTTGGAACCAACCTGCAATGCCTTTATTTAGTATTTAGTATTCATGAGTTTAGTAATTCATCCATGGGTTCATGTGCTAACTTAATGCTTATTTTTAAGAAAGATCCAGTAAGAAATCTAAGGCAGAGTTTCTCTGCCTTAAAACAATAAAATACCTAATACAGTATCTAACACTAAATAGAAACAAAGATAAAATTAAGGGTTCTCAAAATGTTTCTCAAATCTATAGATGAGGGGAAGAACAGAGGTGGCACAATTACTGTGTAATAATTACTTCTCCCATAATTTATCCTCACCAAATGTTGTTTGGCAAGAGGTGAGCTTTCCATTCTGACTGGGGCTGAGGAGCCAGGGGAGACTATTTGTGTGCTGCATGTGTGTGTGTGTGTGTGTGTGTGTGTGTGTGTATGTGTGTGTGTGTGTCTGTGTGTGTCTGTTTAGTGAGGGAAGAAAGCAATGATTTCTGAGAGAGGAGAATACTTAAAATTTGCATGAATTAAATTATATATGTATTATAGTATTTTAATAGCATTGTGACCAGTCACTGAACTGATTATATCGCTATGTAAAAACTCAATGGTACATATTTTATTCTTGACATCTTATAATTTGATTCTGAGACTAAGCCTACACACAGAAAGCAAAATATCAATGTATAATATAATAAAGATATTTCAAAAGGCAATATACATGTGTGATGAGGTCCTTAAATCTTGGGATTCAGAAAAGAGGAAAAGACCATGATAGGTCCCACATACCTAGGGCTTTGTTGTCAATAGGTACCAGCTAAGGACCCCCATCCTTATGTAAATACCCAGTAGAAAACAGTCAAAAGACCTGAGGTATAAGTGCTTTATTTATGCATTCGGATTAACCTCTGCTTCCTGCCCAAACCTGGAATTTTCTTTGACCTTTGTTTCCTGAAATTCTGAGTTTCCTGAGGCACCTGTGGCATCTCTCACTCAACCACCACCTCAAAAATTAGTTGCAATGCTTAAAAGATTTAAAACACACTTTAGAAAAAGAACTACAAAATAGATTATCTCAGTCTTTTGGAATGAGGTCTCAATTTCAGGAGCTGTCTAAGCCATGCAGAGAAGGATAGAAAGAAATGGGAAAAAATGTAGAAGTCATAAAGGCTCACATATGTAATCTGAGTTTTGGAAGAGCAAATTTAGAAATTTTCATTCTATGTACTTTCTTTAGCTAAAGGGCTCCCTATTTCTGATTCTATATAGTCCTGAGCATATTTATGCACAGATGGAAAAGGAAGCTGTATATACAACAAAATTTGAAAGGCCTCAACAAGTTTCCCACCAATCTGTCAGTGCCTGGAGCACTGACCTCTATAATCACTCATCTGAGACAGGACATTGTGTCCTTAAGAGACCTTACCTAATAAGAAAAGGGAATGACAAGTTTATCCCCTACAGCTCGGTCTTAATTTAGGACATTCTGGTTGTAGGTAACAAAAACAGACTTCAAATTTGCACAAGCTAGTTTATTGAAAAGTAATTGAGATATTTTCCAATACAAAAAGAAAGTGAATAGCCAATATCAGAGATTTGGAGACTCTATAAAGGAAAGTTATGAGAAAATGTAAAAAAATTCTCTATCTCTCCTCTGTTCTCATCTCTGTCCTCTCTCTCAGGCTGCCTAGTTTCTGTTGTTCTTCTATAATATGTCTCCCTTTTCTCTCTAGGCAAACCAGCTGCCTGTGCTTCTTTAAGAAGATGTTGCCACACAACATCAGCCTCAGCACCTGAGTTCAAATCACCTCACTTCAAGTGAACACTCCAGAAAGAATTAGACCAGTTGTGTCTTAACTGCATTTCTGATAGATTGAATCCTGTTAGCTCAACATTAATCAGAGATCTGTCTTTGGCTCAGTCAACTATGGTCAGAAGTGTAAGAATAGTCTTTGTAAGTGTCCAACAGTCAAGCTTTGTAGATTTTAAAGCAGGTTTCAGAGGAATGGGGTCTTTTTGAATTGAACATATGCTCCAAAAGGTATCTACAGAGAATCTATTAAAAGTCCACTAAGATGGGAGAAGATGTGAGATTAGAGAAACATGGTTTGGAGTTAAGAACAGAAGATTGTGTTTTTTTTGAAGGAGTAGGGAAGTATGGCAATGTTGGTGAGCTCGGGGTTGGCTTGGCTTCAGTGGAGGCTTCCAGTGTCAGGGCAACTGCAGTAAGTGAGGGTAAGAACACCGTGAGGATACAGAGAGCTCTGAATACAAACATTGTATTAAGGAGGTCTTTGGTCTCTAAAGACATCCTCTCCAATCAAGTTGGGTAACTTTTCTCCCTGGACCATTTTAATTACTAAAGAAAATCATCAACTAAATGATTTCTTGCTCAGGTTACTTTTAGGGAAGTAACTTTTAGGAGATATTTAAAAAGGGTTGGCTAAACCAGCAATTTTGCAAGTAAAATATAAAGAATGATTAATCCATGATATAATAGGTTTTCTAAAAGAAAATTTGGTGGCCAACTATTTTTCAGAATTGCAAGACAGGCAAAATTTAGCAGGAAGTTCCATCATATTAAACTTTCTTGGAGCTTTTAAGATGCTTTTGTTCATGTTACAGCACTTTGCAGGGCCCCGTGTGTTTTACAGCATTTCTGGGAACTGCTTTTCTAAGGTCACTTTTTAAGAAATGATGGGCTTAACAAAAATGGAAATGAATCTTTTACTTATGAAAAAGCAAAGGTCAATGGCATTCACTTATTTGCACTTGGGTGCAATATATATTGCATGTAACATACCATGACCCCAGATAAGAAAAAAAGGTTTTTGTAAACAATTTCAAAAATATTTTCAATCTCTGTAGGAGAGGCAACCTGTAAGAGTACCAGATAGAATACTATGAGGGAATTGAAGGCTCGACCTTAAAGTCCATGGAATCTTCGGAAAAATACCGCCTCTGATAGCCTCAGGACATAGGTAACTCACTTCTAAAATACCTGTTTTATTGTAATCACATGGTTGACATGGGGATTTAAAAACACAGTATATTTGGAAACATCTTATAAATCAAAAACTACTATGCTAAAGTTTAACTCCCGCTCCAGCAAAATGTAGAGCGCGAAACTTTTGCATGACGCTGAATAAATTCTGCTGGCTCTATTACTGATTCGTGAATCACTGATATCTTAATTGTCATGGCAATTGACACAAGTTGTATTCATATGAGATTACCATAGCTCTATAAAAATTTTTAAAAATTATTTAAGTCAATACAGCACACTAACATATAAAAAGATAATAATATATACACAAAAGTGCATCATACCAATTATTTTACATATGATGTATCCTGGACATGTTATATTTCACCTAGTACTAAAACTCACAGTTTTTCCATTTTTCTATATATCCTTCATAGTAACTAGGAAATATTCTATTATTTTGTGCCAAACATGATTAAGCCATTCTCTTATTAGTTTAAATTTGATTGACTAATTATTATGTGTGAGAAATCCTGAGCTAACTGCTTTGTGTACATTACTTTTAACACTTACAAAAACCTTATGAAATCAGTATTATTGTAACATTCATTTTATGAATTACAAAATTGAGACTTTGAAGAGCTATATAACCTTCTTAAGACCATATGGGTAGAAAGGAACAGTTGCAATCCAAATTAACCTCAGTTTGGATTCAAATTGTTTCTAAATTTATTTTAAACATTTTCTTAATAAATGACTTCATATAGTCCCTTGTTCCTCTTGCTTTTAATAAGTTGCTTTTTAGAATAAATTTCTGGAGACAGACTTACTGGCTCTCAAAAGCACATTTATTTATTATGTCTCTTACTCACTGCTATACTGTGCTCAATTAAAATTCATTTTCATCCAAGATATTTACACAGTTTTTCATTAGTATTGTTTTTATAATCTATTTAATTATCCTTTTCTAAAAAGAAACAACAGAAGGAATATTGACATGTTTTATGTAATAAGATTTCTATACACAATATTTGAATGTGACTATAAAAATTTTATACAATTACATATTTTTGCATACCTACTGTGTGCATGGGACCCATTTATAGGAAATTTCTTTATCTCTTGGCATTCTTGAACTTTAATGCTCCTTTTTATTAGGTTTAACCATCTTACTTTCTAAGATTTTCAACCTTTCTGCCATTTTCTATTTCTTCTACTCTGATTAAAGCTTTTGGGGGGGGGGTTGTGAAATTAGATAACAACAGATGATCTTTTCTACAAATGAATTCATATTTAATTAGAGGAGCATCTCTCAGTCTACTCTGTAGAAAATTAGTTCCATAAAAAGCTCTATGAAGAATTCATTGTCAAAAGTTTTGGGACTCTCTATAATGTACCTTCTCTTAGAATCAATCAATTAGCATATGAAAGCCTCTAAGAAAAACATTAATAAATAGATATGTTTCACTTTATTTAATCCAAAATTTCTCGAACACTTGAAACTTATTTTCAAGACTACTCAATTAACATTTGACATTGGTGTCACCAATGAATCCTTATAGCAGCTGCACTATAGTTCAATAATTTAAACAGACAGCTACTATTTATAACCAAGTTCTGCTGTCTAGCAGGAATTGCTGGAAAATCTTGGCACCTTTGTTGAATTACAGATGTACCCTAATTTCTGTGAGCATTATTAGCTTGTGGGGAAAAGCAGGGTGTGTTAATGAAAATAACTAAAATTTCATTGATTTTGTGGAGCAGTACCTTTGTCTATTTGTGAAGTGCCCATGTAAACACATGTGAGCCCATGTGTGTGTATATGTGTGCATACATTAGATTTTGTAGGGGAGGGACGGGCAGTTTTTAGTAGATGTTTTGCATGTAGTCATAAATGAGCCCACTTCCACTGAGCCCTGCTGCTGCTTCCAGACCTGTGGTTACTGCCACTGGCCAGCAAGGATCTACAGTCTCCTCTACTGCCCAGTAACACCTTCATAAGCCACCAACTCTGATATACTAGAAAAGTCATACCGTCTCTGTTAAAAATCTAGGAGGTGAGAAGAAATTTCTTCATTTACATCAGGAACACTCTGTTAAATTACTATTGACCTTGAATATTTTAAAAAGTTTTAGTGAAATAGCTCTTTTAGCTATGATTTTGTGACTTGAATCACTACACTAAGGTTTTATAGGATCTATTCATGAAAAGTAGTTCCTTCTTCACTTTGGCAGAAATCAGAAACAAGGTAGCAACTAGGAAGAGGGTTTTGGTCTATAGGTGATGATCTACCCCTTGATCTAGGTGATTTTCTTTATTGAGATAATTGACATATAAAATATTGCATAAGTTTAAGGTACACTGTGTGATATGTAGATGATCATGTTCAATTTATGAACATAAATGATTTATATAATTTTTAGTATATGATAAATAAAAAATTACAATAAGACATTGAGAAACATGACAGCTGGGAGTAAGTAAAATGCCCTGTACAAGTTGGCAAACAGTATAATCTCAAATTGCAACAAAATCTATTTGATTCTGATGCCCATGCTCTTACCCACCGTACTATATATTCTTCTTTTCATACACATCCATTCTAACACTGCCTCCAATGCCTCAACTTCTACTTACTTCCAGTCTAATGCATGCTCCCAATCTCTGCTGGTGCCCGCTGATTGTCTGAAACCTTAGTCATTTTTTTTTTCTTTTCAGATTTCTTCGTCTTTGTCATTATATTGTTTCTCTTTCTTCCCTGCTACTCTTCCCTATTATCTCTTAGATTTATTCCTTAGTCTCTATTCATCCCTTTTCTTTCCTGTTCAATAATTTATTGTATCTTCTATTCAAACTACTAAAGTAAATATTATTACTGTAACCAGCAGGCAGTAGAGAGGTATAAAAATAGCACCCCAAAAGACTATTTATCTCTCTTTCCTTCTGAATAAATTCTATTTATCAGAGTAATTAATATTAGCAATGTTGTATGCAGGCTGTAAGATCATTCCTTAAGATTAAAAAAAAAAAAAAAACAGAGATTCACTCATTTTTTGTTGTCTTCCAAAAATGAGATAACATGACTTGTCTCTATTATCCTTCTGATCAATACATGTGGATTTCAATGAGAACACTATAATTCTCCTTCCCCAACAAACAATGATGCAAAAATATTCACATATATTCATGTGGAGGATTGATTCTGTAATTGGGATTGTTGCATTACAGTATTTGTATATCTAAACTATATTAGATGTTGCAAATCTTCAACTACTAAGCTATATATGAATCCCTCCCATTCCTCACATCTTCATCAGAACTTATAAACCTTTTAAAACATTTTCTAATATGATGAGTATAAAATGGCATCTCACTGTCTTATTTTAATTTCTTTGATTACTTATGTATTTGAATATTTTTTTATGTAAGATTTGGCAATTTGAACATTATCTTGGAATTATCTATTAAAAAATAGTTCTATCAGGTTATTTGCATTATTTTTTTCTGAATATTTAGTAAGTCTGTCTGCTTAATATAGGTTTTCATTAGTTGTATGTTGATCTTCAGTTGTCTATTTAAGTTAAAAATGAGTTAAAGTCTGCCTGGCATACTTTGCTGCCTTATTTTTTCCTAGCTTGTTTGCTTTCCTTTGATTTGGAATTCCCTAATATTATAAAAGGGGGAAGTGCCTAATTATAAGCCATTCAAAAATTGGCAACCTCAAGTCACCCTTCAACTCCATTTCTCACCCCTGTCTCCACAGTGCTGTCAGCCTCAGACTATGGATCTCTGTTCAGTTTACCAAGTCACACAGGCCCCTCCATTCAAACTCCAGTATCCTCCACTGTTCTCCATCAGATACTATTTCTCCATCCACTTCTTTCTTCAAGGATTGGTTTAAAATGTTTCATTTGATGATGGGTTCCCATCCTACCATCTTCTTCTAGTGAGTTTTATAACCTATTAGTTTATTCACCAAATGCTAATATTTTCCTGGAAGATTAGTAGGTAAATTATTTTATTACAACTATTTAACAGGATGTTATACTAGAAACCCTTCTATTTTTAATTTAAAAAATATATTTTCCTGGTCTCTTAAATTAAACAATTAAAATACTTAATTATTTTCTTTCTTTTTGTAAAAGATAAAATTTTATTCTGATTAAAGCCTTTGCTTTCATATGAAATATTCTTATATTTGTCATTCCTACATGATTTAGAATTTTAATTTTTGTAATCTTTTTGAGGAAGAATTTTATTCAGTTGACTCATATAGATTATCATTTTTGTAGGTCAAAATGATTAAATACCAGTAATTTTATATGATTTAACTTAGGTTGGATGTTTCCCAAGTTGTTCAAATTTTTAATGTTTTGTTTGTTAATTTTTGGCTTAATTGGTTTGGTTAGAAATATAGCTTACAAATGTATGCTTTTGGTATATAATAAGATTTTAATCATGGGCAAGTATATAAAAAACATTTTATAAATAATGAACAAATGTACATTTTTTTTCTATGGAGGGAACATGGTTTCTGTGTGTGTATGTGTGAACTGTAGTTAAATCAAATCCTCTATATCAGTGGTCTTAAAGTGTGATATACTCTACAGATTTCTATCAGGAGACAACTTTATTTTTGGTCTGTTGAGTATTTGAAAAATAAAATCTGAATATCTCTAAAGCAGGTGTGAACTCTTCATTTCAGCCACAGTCTATATTATTTCTTCTTGTCTTATTACTAACCTAATGACACAATCATATTATCTGCCAAGATCCTGTAGGCTTTGAATTTTCTTCCCTCCTCTATATCTTTTTTCTCTCTTTCTCTTTCTCTCTCTCTTTTTTTTTTTGTATTTTGCTGTCTTGTTAGATAGTTCTTCAATTATTCTTTCTGAGCACTAAAGCAACCGCTCTCTTTTTCTATTCCTGTACTAAATTTTATAATTCAAATATCATGTTCCTTTGGTTTCAGAAAGCTTTTCTTATGCTCTAATTACATCTCGAGAGGCTACATTTCGTTTTTGTTCAAACTTTTTTTCTCTCATTTATTTTGCCTCAATAGAAACTACTTGTTCTTATTAATCAACTTAGTCTTTTTCTCTGTTTTTGCTGTGTCTTTTCAAAATGAATTTCTATGCCTTTTCATGAGTTTAAGTTACCCCTACATCCACATATACCAGGATGCTGGTTTTTTTTAGGCACTGGAAAAAATACAGTAACTAGCAAAACCACAATTTTTTTTTTTGTGAGGCAGAGTATGAAGTCAGCTGACAATATTGAAGCATGTGATGAAGACTGCTTAGTATTTTAGTCTTTTTCAAGTATTCTTGAAATGGAGTATCTTTTTCCAACCACATGGAATATTTTTGTAGCCCATTATGGGAGACTGTTTCCTGGGCCATTAGCATCAAGAGGACTATGCAGCCTCTTCAAGAATTTGATTTTATGGGTGCGAAGGTGCAGCCCTCTCCTCACCCAAATGACATGAAGCAGGCAGTATAAATTCTTAGCCTTCACTCCAGACTCCACTATTTCCACAAATAATAAAAGCCTTTTTTAATTTTTATTTTTGAAAAGCTCAAGTTTTGGAAGCAAAATGATTTCCTCCAGACTCGTTTAATAGGGTTATTTTATTTGTTGAGATGTCTAGCAAAGAGGTGGTAAAGAAAAGTGATCAGAAATATAAATTAAAATCATAACCCATCCTGGAAAGCCAATTTATTATCTCTATCTCGAATCTCTCTTCTACACTCTACTCCCATATTTCCAACAGCCCTTTGGGTAACTTCTCTTGGAGGTTCCATTAATACAGCAATTCAATGTTAAGTATCGAACTTATTATCTTTTCCCATATACTTGTTTTTGTTCTATGTTACATAAGGAATTCATCAAATCATATCGTCTACATTTTTCTAGTTTTGAAAATGCTAGAAATTAAAAATAACTCTAGGCTCTTCTCTTTTTAACTCCAATAGTAAGTGAATACTCCATGTTGATTTTACATTTAGAATATTCCGAATTGATCAATTTTCCCATTTCAATGACTAAAATCCATTACGGACTCTCTTTATTTTTGTCCCTTTATTGTTAGATATTATTAATAGAAATCTCTCTCTCCAACTTTTCTCTTTTATAACCCATTCATCAACAAACTATTTTCTTAAATTGTCATATTCCCAGAATTTTCCTTCAACGTATCTGATGCTAGAAATTCATTTCTAATCTACATGTAAATCTTCATTTTCAGTCACTCCTCTAACACAGACACATCATGCTCCAGTTATGCCATAATTTTTACCCTTCTTCCAAACATACAATGCAATTATACACCCTCATGTCTTTGCTCAGGTATCTCCATTTACTTACTCATGATGAGCTCCTAACTTTTTCTATTCATTGTCCAAATTGTTTAAGACTGAGCTCCAACTGAATATTACTCAACCATAAAAAATAAAAAGAATTACCTTTGCAACAACAAGTATTACCTTTGTGACAACATGAATTAACTCAGAGGGTATTGTGCTAAATGAAATAACTAAAATAAAGAAATACAAATACCATATGCTTTCACTTATATGTGAAATCTAAAAAACAAACAAACAAAATTGAAACAAAATCACAGATACAGGGAATAATCTGATGGTTGCCAGATGGGAGGGAGGTTGGAGGAATAAGTGAAAAAAGTAAAGAGTCTAAGAAGTACAGATTGGCAGTTACAAAACAGTCATATGGATGTAGAGTGCAGTAAAGGGAGTATGGTCAATAATACTGTAATAACTATGTATGATGTCAGGTAGGTATTAGACTTATTGGGGGGGATCACTTCATTAATTATATAAATGTCTAATCACTATGCTATATACCTGAAACAAATGTAATATTGAATGTCAACTGTCATTAATTTTTAAAAAAAATTTTTAAAAAAAGATTGAGCTCCAATATCATAGCTTCTTTGAAATCTCTTATTTTGCTGAAAATTACTTTCTTCTTACATCTCAAAACATTTTAATATAGTATACTGTGCCTGAGAGTTATTTATTTTAATGTTTGTCTCCTTTGCTAATTCATAAGTCAAGAAAAGCTAGATTCTATCTTTTATCACTAACATAATAAGTATTAAATAAATGTTTGTTAAATAAATTATAAATCACACTATTCTGCTTGTTAGAACGTTTTTAATTACGAGAACATAGAAAAAAATATTAATTTAATCAAATTAGGGAAATACTGACTGGCACAACCAATGTGAAAAGAGAGATCTTATTTCTTCTTTCCTCTCTGTTTTTCTCTCTGTGTTAGTTTTCTCATTTTGCCTATCTCGATGGGCATGGAGTATTACCACAAGTATCACTACAATCACAACCTCATGCCAGAAAGAAAATGGAGCTGTTTTTCCTAAGCTCTAGGTAGAAAAATACAAGTGGAAAACTTCAAGTGACCCAGTTTTAATAGGTACACAAGCCAGTGACCAGAGGGCAGGAGACTATAATTGATCTCTTCCAACAAAATTGCATGGATAGAATGTGAAAGGAACAGTTTCTCCAAATATACTGCATTTCTAGTAGGAAAAAGAATAGAGGTCCTTCATCCATTACCTTTCATTATGTGTAAATATCAAATATCCAGTAACTGGTCCAAAAAGTGAATATTAGACCTTTCCACCAACATTAGGTTTTTTAAAAATTTATTGGAGTGATATTGGTTAATAAAAATATATATGTGTCAACTGTACAATTCATAATATATTATCTGTATATTGCATTGTGTGTTCACCACCCAAATCAAATCTTCCATTACCATATATTTGAGCCCCTTTATCCTTATCTATCTTTTCCTCCCCCCTTTTCCTCTGGTAACTACTAAGATGTTCTCCGTGTCTATGAGTTTTTGTTTGTTTTTCTGGTTTGTTTGTTGTTTTCAGTTTTATATCCTACATATGAGTGAAATCATATGGTTCTCAACTTTTTCTGTCTGACTTATTTCCCTTTGCATGAAAATCCTAAGATCTACCCATTTTTGGGCAGTATTTTATCTTTTCTTATGGTTGCACAATATTCCATTGCATATATGTACCACATCTTCTTAATGCAATCATCTATTAATCTATCCTTTGGTTGTTTGCATGTTTTAGCCATCATGAATAGTGCTGTGACGAACACTGGACTACATATACCTTAATTTTAGAGATGACTTAATGAATTTGACTTCAAAGACAAAAGAAGTAAAAACAAAAATAAGTGAATGGGACTATATCAAAACCTTCTGCACAGTAAAAGAAACCATTAACAAACCATTAACAAAAGAGGCAACTTTCTGAATGGGAAAAGCTATTTGCAAACATCTCCTTCAATAAGGGGCTAATATTCAAAATATACAAAGAACACATACACTTCAACAATGAAAAAACAAACCATCTAATTTACAAATGGGCAGAGGACTTAAACAGACACTTCTCTCAAAAAGACATATAAACAGCCAATAGACATATGAAATGATACTCAATTTCAGGAGCTATTAGAGAAATGCAAATGAAAATCATAATGAAATAGCACCTCACACCTCTTAGAATGGCTATCACTAACAGGACAAAATTGTGGGAAAGAAGGAAGCCTCATACACTGTTGGTGAGAATGTAAATTGGCACAGATACTATGGAAAACAGTATGGAGGGGCCTTAAAAGATTAAGAATAGAATTACCATATGACCCAGCAATCCTTCTTCTGGATATCTACCCAAAAATTTGAAAATACATATCCACCAGAATTAGTTTTATATGTGCCTCTGATTTCTGTCACCTAATAATTTTTTTCTTTTTAAATAGGAAAACATTTTATTTAATTTTTTCCACCCCCTGAATAGCATGAATAACACTAGAGGTACAGAATAAATAGAACTTGCAGTTTTGCTGTTACTGCAGTGCTATAGCCTTGGATTATTTTATGAGCATAACTTTTTTCCCATCTTTCCTTAAAAGAGCATTGCTATGCACATTAAAAACAAGTCTCTACAGAGAAATAACTATTTCCTTAGTGTAACAGAACTTTAAAAGTATGCTGATGCCTGAGATTTCAATTAAATAAATGAGCAAAAATCAATATTCTTGATTGAATGTACATGCATTATTGATTATACCTGCATCTGTTTTTTAATCAAATATTCTAAGAAAATCACACAGCACTTCAAATTCTGATTGGCCCATATGCTTCCTCATGTAACATCAAACGTAACCTTGATTTTAAAAGTATAAATTATATATTTGAAATTTCAAAGTGCTTATAGTTAGTTCATAGTTAGCTAAATATTGCTCAGCTATATCATTTCTACTAAAGAAGATTAGAACAGAAATCTTAAAAAGTTAACTTTTGTTGTACTTGGGAAGGTATGTGTTTATTTTAGAATAAGAGTTACCTCCTAAATTTTCTTGATTAAGTAAATATTAAATTTTACCTTGTATTGCCTGAATGTGCAGAGTCTGGGGAATCATGCATTTCATTTGTATTGACTTAATGTCTATATAACAGAATTGCATTTGGCTTCATGAAACAGAAATGTGTGTGTGTGTGTGTGTGTGTGTGTGTGTGTGTGTGTGTGTGTACCTGTGTGTGTGTTTCAAAAACAAACAAACAAAAAACAAGAAATCTGGATGATAGATCAGGGATTTCTCTAAGGTGCTATCAGAATCTCAAATTCTCCAAATTCTCACTCCCACCCTTAGCATGCAGTTTTCATGTTTGTGCTTCAAAAATAACTACTTAGCCTTCAGGAAGGAGAGAGTAGTGATAAAGATCAAATGGTGATACTCTTTGACCAAGAAAGTAAAACTCAGAAATCTTCAACAGATGTTTACTCAGAGTTATGTAATATACCTACTATTAGCTGTAAGGATGGCTTAGAAATACAATTTTTAAGCTGGACCCTTACAATCAGAGGTTTATTAATTTAATAAAAAGAGAGACAGAAAGAGTGGATAATAACAAAATTCTCAGTGCCCAACACTACCTACTATGTGTTAGTGATTGTGTTAAATACCAGGCAAAAGAAACTGAAGGAAAGATTAAATTTTCCCTAAGCTTTGTGGCTATAATCATGCTTTAAGAAATCCACAGAGATGATATCTCTCTTATAATAGAGGCAAAAAAAAAATCAAATACAATTCAGTCAAAAAATGTTTTTGTTGTTTAGAAGTAGCCAGCACATACACTCTTTAAGAAACCTAAGGTAAGGGAGTGTATGACTTGGTATGTACAGTAGTCTATATGACTTAAACAGGCTGAGCCTATCTCTTTGGGAGTCATGGAGAGCTATGGAAAAGACCTGCCTTCCTGCTTGAATAAAAAGCCTCTTCTTTGGAGTCTGTCATTTGATTTGTAAAAATAGCGTTTTTTTTTTTTTCCAGAAAACCATTAAAATCTACGTTGTCTTGGAAATAAGGTACAGCACCTAAAACTTTTCACTCAGCATGTTATCATAAATTTATTTATTAACACAGCCACACATCCCTTGATTTTCCGGAGAAGCCCTGACCCTTTAAGGCAAGAGTATAAGAGTTTGCGTCATTATCTATCAAGTCAATGTCGAGCAGCTCTGGGAAAGTGCCAGAGTGCTGAAAACCAGAACTTTTCTGTCATTTGCCTAGACTTCTTTGAAGCAAGCTTATTTGATTGCAGACAAGATACAAATGGGAGGAGGATCCAATGAAGCTTTCTATAAATTAAAAGCTTCTTATAAATTGATCAAAATCTCTTAAGCATAATTTCACTCTTGCATTAAATATTACTTTTATCCCTCAAACAATCCCCAAGAAGAACAGTTTTGTTATTCCATTTTGACTGGAAATATTCAAATTTAAATTATAAAAGGGGAATTAAAAAACTCTAAGATTAGAAGTTAATTACAAGATAAGTAGACAAGCTTGATTTACACAGTGAGAATAAAAAAAGCTTCCACTTCTCTCTTTTGGCCATAATAGACCCACTGTTTAAATAAAAACAAACCTAAGACCTGTTCTCAACAAGGACTTCTAATCAAGATAGAGAGGTGAAGACTTTTTTCCCAGTAACTCACCACGGTCTTGCTTTGATATTCCTCCATCCTAGGTCTATTCTAACTTATAAGAATCCATAGTGCCAATAACATTTTTTAAAATTCCTTCTCCTAGAACTCATCAAAATATATTAATTCCACTGCATTAGTTTCCTAGGGCTGCCCTGATGAGATATTATCAACTGGATGGCTTAAAAAAACAAAAATTTATTCTCTCACAGTTCTGAGCTAGAGTTTAAAATTTAGGTGTTAGCAGGGACATGCTCCCTCTAAAGCAGGGTCCCCAACCCCCAGGACATGAACTGGGCCGTGGCCTGTTAGGAACCTGGTCGCACAGCAGAAGGTGAGTGGTGGGCCAGCGACAAAGCTTCATCTGTATTTGCAGCCGCTAGATGCTAGATAGCACTAGCATCACCGCTTCAGCTCCACCTCAGATCATTAGGCATTAGGTTCACATAGTAGAACTGGTCCCTGGTGCCAAAAAGATTAGGGACTGTTGCTCTCAAGCCTTTATGGTAGAATCCTATTTTATCTTCTTATGGCCATCTTCTCTCTATGTGTCACTATCTCTGTGTCTCTTCTCCTATTCATAAAGAGGACACAAGTCATATTGGATTACAGGTCACCCTAAAGATCTCATTTTAACTTGATTACATCTGCAAAGACTCAATTTTCAAATAAGGTCTCATTCACAGGTACTTGGTATTAGGACTTTAGCATATCTTATCGGAGGACACAATTTAATCCATAACACCCACCACCTTCCATTTTCTCATGTTTATTCTGAGGAGAGGTGAATAGCAATGTAAAGAGATAAACTCATCTGGTCACTATGTTAGCTAACATGGACTGTGATACCTACACTATTATTTGCATGGGGTGCTAGATGAAATCTTAGAATGGTAATCCTCAGACTTTCTCCTGAAGATACCCAAGGGCAGAGGAGAGGATATGACACCAACAGATGCCCAGGGGCATAAGAAATAGCAGCCTGCCAGAGACCCAATATTTCTTAGAAGCTTCTTGGATCACTTTTAAATAGTTGCAAATTTCTATTCAGCTTCATGTTGTGTCTTCACTTATTTCCATAAAAAATAAAACATTTTAAGTTACAGCTAGGGAAAAAAAAAAAGCAAAGTTTTTAAATGTCATATCAGACAATGGAGATGATCCTATTGAAATAAAGCACTGTGGTTTAATGAAAAATAAAAAACCCCAACCCTCTTGATACACTTTATGGGAGTTACAGGGCTAAGGCTCATTGATTTGAATTTGGCTCCCTATTTTTTACTTGTCTGGGCAAGTTTCTTACTTCTCATAGTCTCCTGATCTATAAAATGAGAATGATACCTGTCTATTGCATTGTAGAAGAATTAAATGATGCTCTATATGTAAAGTACCTATCTCCTTTCCTGAGAGTTAAATCATACTCCAATATGATAGAAATAATTAACACTATTAGAGAATCATAATGAATTGAAAAGAGCTAACATTGCATATGAGATTTAGCATCCTGGAGATTTTAATTGATGAACCCAAACTTCTACCAATATGTGAGTACGGGTAACAGCTCATTACTTTATCATATATGACCCACTAAAGAGGGATTTTAAAAATACTAAAAGAGGCAACACCACGATCTTTAAGGTGACGTTGGTGGAAATGTTAGTAAATGCATTTCCTTGATGAGATGTGGGATCATTTGATCCCCTTAGCAGCCTGAATGATTCTCTGAATCTCATTGTCTAGGAAATTTATAGTGAAGTTAAGTGATTATGTAATTATTTACTTTACTATCAGCATTTTTTTTCTTAACAAAATTTTAACCAAATCTTTATTACCAACTCGTGTCAATACAACTCCCAAAAAATCTGACTTTTTCATATTGTATTCTTACTTTTTACTTTTTTGTCTGTTTCTTTGAGTATTTTAAATACTCACTGAGCCTACATCCCTTATTTCCTGGTGTTGATTTCTGTTTGTTATACTTTATAGCTCTCCTTTATCAAGCTCTATGTCCTTGAATCTTTTATGAGTTTATTATGCTTTTCATAGGAATCTCGCATGCTCTGTACTGTGAAACCATAGTCCCTTTTCAGCTTTTCAGGGCAGGGTCCCTATCGGTTCCTTCATTTTAGACATTCTTGTATTAATTTCTTGGCTCGGGGATGCCCACAACACATGAGGAGTGAGAAACTGGATCTCATATCCACATACAGTACCATACTAAGAACCCAACTGTTTGTGAGCTGCAATTTTTTCCAGTAAGTACCCCAGGTGCCTGCAATTTCCTTGAATCTTCTTTGATTTTTCATCTGCAGGCCACACTACTCCTATGCAGATTTCCAGGACCTTAAGAGTGCTGGATAAAAACTTATTCCTTTTCCCTCCCTTGGAATATAAGCTTCTTTCAGGCCAATCTTGGCAGTCTCGCTCACTTTGTCTGGCCTAGTAATAGGCCAATAGTAGTTCATTATAAAATTAATTAATAAATAAATATATGGTAAGCCTGCAGATTTGAGTGTTCTGTGTCCTACAGCTTTTATATCTAGGGGATACATTTACCCCAGTGTGGCAATCCCAGCTTTAATAAACAATGTGAAATGAACATTCCAGGTATTATGATACACTGATAAGGAACTTAGCGCTATACAGAAAAAGGAAAATTGCTGTTTCATTGTGAATAAGAAGTGGAGATATTAACTTCTTGAGAATAGCAGGACAACATTTTATACTTAGAGGAGCCAATCATTTAGCTTACAGCAGAAAGAACTTATTATTCTCCTGTATTTAGGTGAGCACAAGAGAAGAAAAAGTATTGCACTGGCAGACTGTTGACAACTTGATCCTATTCATAGTATTTCTTTCAAGTTAATTCAACTTTAAGAATATTATGTTCTAGAACTCCTTTCTGGCTTCACAAACATCTTAACTGAATAATTTTCAGTGATGCTTCTTTTCCTGTGCCAGGTCATTCTGTCAGTCTTGTACTTAGCTACAATCTCATATTGCCTATTCAAGTACGTACAGGTATTTTTTGCTGTTGTTGTTAGGACATATCAGGATTTATTTCTTAAAAAAAGTAAGTATAATGAATGTATTTACTTATATAACTTCATATTGAGTACCTGTTTGATTTAAAACTCAAAATATATTTTATTTTTGTTTTTTCTATAGCAACATAAGTAAGTTAATAATAATATAAAATACATAAAGACATAAAAATAAAGATATAATGATCATTTATTTTAATCCACCATCTATTTTAAGAAAGCAAAAGAGCATCATCACTAGCTTGGAAATGTCTTTTGTGTCACTTCCTGATTCCATTCCATTTCATTCTCTCAGAAGGAATAATCAGCATGAAATTTTATTTATTATTTCACTTCTTCTTTATGCTTTTTAAATATTTATTTGTACTTATTCTTAGTTATTTACTTCTATTGTATAATGTTCAATATATATATTATATTATACAAATACAAATAAATATCTATATTGTATTGTTTAGTTTGTATATATTTTTCTGCAACTTGATTCTTTGTTCTGCATTATGCTCTTTATCTATGCTGTTGCATGTGGTTGTAATATTTTAATTTTCAATAGGGTAGAGTATTCCATTATCTGATTTTTAAAACGATATTGAACATTTTGTTTTTTTCTGCATTTTTTGCTTTAGCAAATAGTTCTTCAATGAAAAATATATTTTTGGTATATATGCCTGGTCCACATATGAAAGAATTTTTTTATGATAAAGTTTTTCAAGAAGTATGCCACACTAAATTATACATTGTACTACAAATATTGGTCTTCTCCATCCTGAGGTTACCTAGGGAGTCATTGGTTGGCTGGTCCCCTTAAGCACTTAGACACTAGCTGCTTCATCTCATTCTCCTCAGAGGTTGGCCAGAGCAGTATGGGATCTGATATGGCATTCCATATTCCTCTCTAATGGTGAGCACACTATGTGTCCTTAGACGCTTTGTGCCTCATCACACAATACTCTATCACCTGGACATCTGCTTTAAAAAATAACAACTGCAAAGTAAGCCATTGTCTGTCATAGATAAGAGTCCTTGGAGTTGTTTGGAGTTCTGGTTCCCAGTGGCTAAGGAGAAGAGCCTATAGCTTAGTTGAGATTGGTTATGGATGAGAGGGAAGGGTTGTGGGACTTTAGGTGGTGTCCTTGAATCTCTGTATTCAAATATACCAGATAGTTCTGTTTATGTATGTCTGATGTGCCCTTTTATTGACAAAAAGTCTTATTAGGCTTGTTACAATTGGCTTTCTGAAAATTTAGGCTCCTTAATCATTTTAAACAGTTGACATGTTGGTAAAAGTGTAGTAGGAAAACAGAACCACCACTGTATCTATATCTATGTAATCTATATCTATATCTATAATCTATCTATCTATCTATCTATCTATCTATCTATCTATCTATCTATCGTCTATCATCTATCTATCATCTATCTATCTATATAAAATTGTAAAACTATGAAAAATTAGCTCATGCAATCATGGAGACTGAGAAGTTCCCAAAACTGCAGTCAGCAAACTGGAGACCCAGAGAGCCAATAGTATAGTTTCAGTCCAAATCTGAAGTCCTGAGGCCCAAGAGAAAATAATGTGGATTCCAGTCCAAAAGCCGGCACCCTCAAGACTTTAGAAGAAACAACGTTTTAGCTTCAGTCCAAAAGGCAGGCAAAGACTCATGTCCCATCTCAAAGCAGCCAGGTTGGCAGAATTCTCTCTTACTAGGAAAAAGGTCAGCCTATTTGTTCTAGTCAGGTCTTCAGCTGATTGTTTGGGACCCAACCACATTGGGAAGGGCAATCTGTTTTACTTAATCTACCTTTCAAATGTCAATCTCACCTCAACACATCACAATAGACATACCCAAATAATGTCTGACCAAATATTTGGGCACCATTGGTCTAGTCAAATTAACACATACAATTAATCATCATAATTGATATAAAAAAGATCAACTGAATTCAAATATATTCACATTATTGCAAGAAAGTGCAACTTAACCATTGGAATTAAAGGAATACTTGTTTTTTACTCTAAATCATTTCAACTGTTGTACATGAAACCTTATTATATATTTGAGTGAACAAAGTTATTGCTGATGCTGAGTTTTGAGACTGTGAAGAATTCGTTATACAACAGTTGTGATTAAGAATTGCACACAGCAAATGCAAGTATAGGGCAAAGTTATATTTATAAAAACAAATAATAACAGTCCCACAAATATTTTGAAAACATATTATTTGAAAGTTGTAGCTAAATTTAATGTTAAATTTGTTACAAAATGCTTTTTATTTTACTTTTTAAATATCAATTATATAATACAGAAAATTTAATGAACTCTAAAAAATCTAAGCCTCATTATCTATGCTCTCATTATTCCTAAAATTTATGCTAGGATATATAATATATATATATATATATATATTCATTGCTTATTTGTGTCATAATTTAAAAATGTTGGAAAGTAATATTATAAGTGTACATTTAGAAATAGAAATTCTATGTTTTATGGCATAAACTTAATTTTTATTTGACAATGCTTAATTGTTTTTTAATTTACATTCCAAGAGGCAAAGTACAAGTGTTCTTGTTCCAGATCCTTGCTAACACTTGATATTCTCATTTTCTAACTTTGGTACTATCGGAGATGGGCTTTTTAAATTTGTAGTTCCCTAGTTACCAGCAACCACAGTTGCTTCTTCTGTTAAGTACCCAGCCACATGTTTTGCACACTTTTATTGCTTATCTTTTTATATTATAGTTTTTTATCTTGGATAACAATTCTTTGTAAATTATTTGCATTGTAACCACCTTCTCCCAGTACATTGATTGATTTCTCAATCTTTCGTGTCTTAATGAGCAGTTCAAAAATTTTAATATATCAATCATTTCTCTTATGGTTTATATTTTTATATCTTACATAAAATATATTACCTGTACTAAGATTATTATTCTCCTATATAACCTCCTAAATATCTTATGGTTTTGCCTTTCACATTTAATCCATTATGAATATATTTGGATGGGTTAATGGGGATCAATTTATTTTTTATCTAATACAAATATTTTCATCCCTGATTTACAGTGCAGTTCTCTATGTATGATGATTCTGTGTACTTAGGAAACTGTTTTAAAACTCCTTAGTCTGTTTGATTTATAATCTTTTCTATTTCTGCACAATGCTCTATAGTCTTATTTACTAAAAAAAAAACCTCTAAGAATGTTAGGATTTTGATTGTGACTGCATTGAATCTGTAGAGAAAACAGATCTTTCAGCCTCGATTCTGAAGGTTTGAACTTATTATATTTATCATTTAGGTCTTCGTGAATGTTTTAATGAAGCTTTTTTATGAAGATTTAAAAAAATGTTTTTAAATTCATTTTTATTTTATTTTTCTGTAATTGTAATGTTAATTATAATTTTATCTATTTTTTTCAATTATTGCTTTTACAGTGAAAGCCAAAAGCTCTAATTTTCTTTTGTATTTTTTCTATTTTTTGCTTCATGATGCTTTATTTCTCTATGTGTGTGTATGTGTGTGTGTGCATGTGTGTGTGATATGTGATGGTGAACTCATTCTTGCAAACCTTATTATGTAAAAAACTTTGATGCCTATGTGAAAGTTACTTTGGGGAGGAGATGGTTTGTATTTATTTCTTCCAGGCACCTGGGGTTACTTTAAATTTTTACTTGGAGATATTTTTAATACATCAAGCTAATGTGAACATGAAACTGCTTACCTGAGGACCTTCTAATAAACATTCTAAGTTTTCTACTCCCTTCCAGTCAGTGATAGAGTTTGAGACATAATTTTTTTTAGTCTCCTAGAACTGGCTGTTTAATTTCAGTTCCCTTTAACCTAGAGGGAATAACCTTATTACACAGAAAGACCTCAGATTTATGTGACAAGTTTTTTATTAGACCTTTAATTTTAGGGGGCCCTGGACATCATCTCATCTCCCTGAAACCCCTGGCTTCAATGCTACTTTCAAACAAACACCAATAGTAGTGCTCAGTTTCCCATCCTAGGTGTCTGTTTTCATTTAGCTTTAGGCCTTTGAATCAATTTCTTATTATGTTTCCAGCTCATTAATAATTTAGATATATTTTTAAGTGTTGTATCCAGCATTTTTAAGTGTCTTTCTTTTTTTTTTTTTTTTGAGGGGAAGATGATAGGGGGTGATATTAGTTAGGGTAGCCATACAACCAGAAGCAGAATGATAAATATTTTTTTCTCAGTGCTATTTTCATTTGTCCTTTCCCTCACACATTTATTGAAGTTTTAAAATAGTGGTCTTGATCTCCAGGAGAAATTCTTATATACCTCAAAAATGTCAATTAGCAGAATTTACTGCTCTTTTCAAAACAAGAAGTTAAAAAAAGAAGTTGAGGTAGGCAAAATTCTGAGCTACCCTCATGATTCCTGCCCCTTAGTGTCTGTGCTCTGTATTATCCCCTTTCCTTAGTGAAGATGGGACTGTAAATATGATAAATATGGAAAAGTCAAATTGTGTGACTAAGGTGAAGAGATTTTGCATATGTAGTTAAGTCTCCCAATCAGTTGACTTTGAGTAAATAAAAGGAAGATTACTTCAAGTGGACTTGTTCTAATCAAATGATCTCTTACAAGGGAGTGGGCCCTTCCTGAGAGAAGCCATTCAAAGCAAGGGAGACACTGCCTTGCTTGTCTCAAAAAAGCAAACTTTTATGGTGTGGAGAAGACCCTGTGGCAAGGGCCTAAGAGAGGCCTCTGGGTGCTGAGAGTAATCCCTGCCAGCCAGCAAGCAAGACGACAGGACCATAGTTGTACAATCACAGGAAATGAATTCTGCCAAAATCTAAGAAAGTTTAGAAGTACATCTTTCCTTAGTTGAGTCTTCAAAACAAGGATAAAAGTAGCCAATACCTTGGTTTAGATCTGGGAGACACTGATCAGAGGACTAGATAAAATGCTAGATTCCTGACCCATTGGTATTGTTTTATGCTGCTAAGTGTGTGGCGATTTGCTATGAGGTTTTAGAGACTTAATATAGAATCACAACTAAAGCATGTCAGAACTCATGCTTTTTCCTTTGTCTTTCCATGTCTCATATCTTGGTTTCTTCTTTTTGAAAAGGAAGGACTCACAAATATTCCTTGACACTAAAAAAAAAATTGTGCAAAAAATCTTCCAAGTTTCTCTTTTTCAACAAAAGAATAGGATTGATTTTTGGAGAACATGGCATTCCCCTTTATAATTTTGGACAAAGTCTTCAAATTAGCACAATCATTTAGAAAAGCATTAGTTTGCTTTATTTGCAGGGCATGCTTAGTATTTAAAAAAATGGGACAAATACTATGTAGAAAACAGTAATTATATTTTTAAAAGAAAAATTTTTTGAATTGTGAAAAATTTATTTCTAAAATCTAATGAAGATAAAATTATAATTATGCTGGTTATATCATTATTACATCTTAAGGGGTATAATACGTATCAAGGGAACTCCATGGTGACTCATTTGTTATAATTAAGAAGCATCCAGTTTCCTCCTCAAAAAGTATTGTTATTTAAAATGCAATATAGAGAGCCTCAAAATTTGCAAAATGGTGTAATTTTGTTTTCAAACTCATAGTTGACAAGAAAATGTGCCTATAAATTACAGTAGTTTTGCTCTGATGTAGAGAATTGTTTTTGATTGTTATGAACTATTAAAATGTATTGTCAAAAACAAGGTCTTATACCTTGAACATCTTGCACAAGCGCACTGCTTCTGACCCATTTCTTATCTATTCTTTGTCATTGGGGGTTGTAAGAAATTAGTTTAGATAAAGAGCTGTTTGATTCTGACTAGAAGCCCAACTTCAGAAAGACAAAGTTTGGCATCACAATGCCTGATCAGATAAAACAACAAAAATATGTCTTATGACACTTGATTACTTCTTAGTTCCCCAAAATTTTCTAATAATTATAAAAACTCAGTCAATTGATTTCCCATGCAGATGTATTTGCTTCTTACTACTCCACAGAGTAGTTGCCCTTAAAGCTGTTTTTTTTTCAAGTATTTTTTATTATGTCATAAAAAACCTGTAGGTCAAGGACTAAGATAAAGAAGAAAAATTACCATGACAGTCTGAGCAGAAATAAAAATCATAGCTCAGAGCACCAGCACTGATGTGAGAAAAGAGGTGTCCACTTGCAAGTACTGGCAAGGCTTTGCAATGCCTCTACTCATCAAATTGCTATCTTTGTCCACCAAGAACAAGCAAGGCAAACAAAAGCAAAAAGAAAATCAATATTCATCAAGAAACCAGCTATGATAGAATGAGAAAGGTTTTAAATGTCCACTCAATGCTACCAAGAGTCTATATGTCAGTGTCACTGATCACAGTTCTTGTCTTCTCTGAACATAACAGAATAAGAAGAAAAGGTCATATCCTTATGATTTCACCCCACTGCACCCCAGCCCAGACATTCCAATTCTTACTCAGGCACTCTGTCTCATCTACTCTGCCACTGGTGCTTTAAAGCAAGCAAGCATTATAGTTCAATACAATTCATGGTATTCTTCATGAATAGTAATTAATTTACAAGACACTGTTCTGGTTGCTCTAGAATCAGTGAAAAGATGAGACATGATCTCTTCCTTCAGGGATCATATTGCCTGTAGCAGATGCACATGCCTCTTCTGAGAATAGCCATGGACCTCACTCCAACTTCTTGCTGATCACTCTACCCTAATCTAGCTTCTTAATTGGTTTCATCTTCTTTACCCTGAGCCACCAACTAGATTCTTGCTTTTTGTTTCAGAAACTAGTAATTGTACTTTGCATCTGCAGTATCTGGTGCTTGTTATCTAATCATCGTGTCTCTTCTCTTATTCTGAGTTTCCTGGGTTGTACAATGTCAGGTCTGGTGAATCACTTGGCCAGCATGTGAGACACTCTATCTTCCTTTTCTTCTCCTTAAAGTGAAAATTTAGAGATGTATATCTCTAAACATTTCTCTAAAAATTTCCCTAGAGATGCTTTTCCATTAGTTGAGACTGATAGATAGCTACAGCAAAACCTCTCAATCCAGAAGAGCTGGTTAGACAGTGTGGGGCTGAATGAAGAGGAGAATGAGAGCTTCAGATTGGACAGAGGAGGAGATAAATCTCAACACTGCCTCTTCTTAGTTGTATCCTGTTGGGAAAATTATTTACTATCTCTGAACCTCATTTTTTTTATTTATAAAAAGAAGGAAATTGTACTTTGCACAATCATTATGATTATTAGAAGAAAATTATGCACGGTAGTTACTCCTTAAATTGTAGCTGAATGGTACATAAGAGGAACAAAAAACTAAGTACAGCTATAACCACAAAACTGAGTATTTTCAGACTTGAAAAAAAAAACAGCTTTAAGGGCAATAAAATGAGGAAGAACAGTTACAATTAAATACAAGTACAAATTCTATCTGTCGCCTAGTAGGAGAAAACAACAGCGAAGCTATCTGTGAAATTGGAAAACAGTCCTAATATTTCTCTTAGCAAACAATAGATGTCTTAAATACATGTGTATTTCATAATTCATAGGCTATATATAATCTATTCATATCCTTTGTATAGCACAGTTCTTTAGACTGGCATTCAGAACCTATTTAGTCTTATTTTATCAAAAAATCTCATCAACCTTAGCTTTCTATTTTCCCAGTTCATAGCATATTAGAAATAACAAATTAAATGAGAAAAAAAGAGTCTGGATGGAAAGACAAGAATAGACAATTCTATTATCCAACAATTCATTCCTTGAGGTTTCAGAAGAGCAGATTTTTTTTATGAGATTCAGTGTTAAAAATTAATCTTTAGCCTTGTGTTTAGAAATTGTGTTGTGTTACATACATATAATATGGCATAGTTCTCATTATATCTTGAAATTCAAAATATTAAACTCCACCCAGAACAAAGAATAAAGACATGTCAATAAATTCTTTAAAGAAAACAAGGGCTAATATAAATGATATGACATTTTGCTTTTATCCTGACTCAAAATAAGTACCTTTCTGGGAGCCTGTTTGAATCTGAGTTAAATAGAACAGTGTGTTAAATAAGGTCACCTTTTCAATGACACTCAGCAGTTTTCTCCAACACAAGAGATATGGGTTTATTTTCCTACAAATGTTTGCAAACAAATTCAGTTTTAAGATCTTTTTAAAACAAAGCAACTTAAAATATCCATTCTGGGATATTTAAAATATTCACTTATCCATAATAGATAAGAGTAGATTATTACAAAAAAGGATATCAATTTTTATATTTATATAAAATATGCTAGGGAGTATTCAAAAAATAAAAAGTAGCCAAATTTCTTACTTTGGATGATCTAAAATGACCAAGAAAAAATAATTCCCCGCATTCAGGTTTGACTTTCTTTTCAAATGTCCCCATATCAGGCTTTTCTAATTCCATAATGTGTTACCAGCTTGAGGTATTGACATTTTGTCTTGAGAATTGAGTTGATCTCACTTTGCACTTGTGGAATTTATTTTTTTGAACTTGGATGCCTGCCCTCTCCCACACCTGGTAGGCATTCCTAGATGTCTGGGCAGCCAGGTTTATATCATTTATAATAATATAATTATGCAAATTAAGAAAGAATAGCACTATTATAAAAATGACTAATAATCATTTGGGAATGGTTATGGATTAGAAAATAAGTATCAGAGTATCTATGTGTCACAAAGCTAATTCAGAAATGATTACTGATTATAAATTCAACATATAGGATCAGATAGGTCTTAATTAAAACAGTTTGGAAGTTATTATGATTTCATGATTGAAAGATATGTGAATGTGTGGGTTTGGCCACAAAACATTAAAATTAACTTGTGTGACATAGTCTCATGCGTTATATGATAAAAGAGCACAGCATCCATAACAATAAAATCATAGTGAATGTGTGACAAATATTTCACAATCATCAATTAAAACAAAACAATATTCCTGGACGAAAAATAACGTCATGAACATTTCAATAGAAAAACACTTCAAATAGGCCAGGGTGACAAAACAAGAATAAGAAAATGTAAATGAAATCACCTAATATAGTGTCTGAAATATATAAAGCATATTGTCAAAAAAATATTTAAATTTTAATGTATATATGTTACAAATTTATAAATGTACAAATTATAAGATCAAAATTTTACTGTATATTTATATATAAATGCATTTAGGTGTGTATAAAGCTATATGTTTATATATAGTACATATTTACATATACTAAAATTTTATACATATATAACAAATATATGTAAAGGTATTATTTTCTAAAGTTGCCATAGCAAAGTACCACAAATTGAGTGTCATAAAACAATAGATATTTATTCTCTCACAGTTCTGGAGACCAAAGTTTAAAATCAAAGTGTTGGCAGGGCTGTGCTCTCTGAAGACCCTAGGGGAAATTATGTTCTTTGCCTTTCTTCGGGTATTGTTGGCAGTTCTTGGCATGTCTTGGTTATAAGTGCAGTTCCCCAAGCTGTTTCCTCCAAATGTAGACAATATTCTTTGAGTGTCTGTGTCTTCATATGTCATTATCTGTTCTGTATGTGTCTATTTCTAGGTCTCTTATTTTTTTAAAAGGACATCAGTCATATTAGATTAAGGGTCTACCCCACTCCTGTATGATGTTGTCTTGATTACATATGCAAAAACCTTATTTCTAAATAAGGTCACATTCATAGTACCAGATGTTAGAAAATCAACATATCTTTTTGGAGGACACAATTCAACCCTCAGTATAATGTATATACTTAGTGTGTGTGTATGTATGTATGTGTATGTGTATTTATATATATACACACACATATATAAAATTGTATAAACTGATTTTTAAACATATAAATAACAGGTCTGATATAAATATAAAGCATAGAATGAAGGATATAATAAATATATAATGTTATATACATGATAAATATATATTGTATTATGTAATAATTTACATACTAAATATAGACTAAATATATATTTTATACATGTAAATACATATCACTAATGTTTATTCTCACTTTAAATCTTCACTGTCACAATCAATATTATAAAATATTTTCAAAGCACTTTAAAAATTAACATAAAGTGTTGTGGATAATTAAAATATGGAAGAGTCATAAAAAAAAAGTTCAGCGTTAGGAGGTACAAGATGGTGTCAAGAGAGAATACTGAACTTTCCTCCTCCCATGAGCAAAATAAAGCTGGGATAGCAATACTCATATAAGTTAAAATAGACTTAAAAATGCATATACATACCTATACATATGACAAAGAAGGATATTACATAAAAGGATCGATCTAAGAGGAGGATATAACAATCATAAATATCTATATACCCAAAATAAGAGCACTTAAATATATAAAGTAAATATTGATAAATATAAATATTGATAAACATAAACAAAATATTGATAAACATATTGAAATTTAAAATAATACGATAATAGTAGGAGATTCAATACTCCAGTCACATCAATAGGTAGATCATCCAGACAGAAAATAAATAAGGAAATAATGGCTTTAAAAGTTACATTAGACCAGATCAACTTAGCAGATATTTATAGAACATTTTATTTAAAAACTTACAGAATGCACATATTATTTCAAGTGCATATAGAACATTCTCCTCGAAAGATTATATATTAGAGGACAAAAAAAAAGGCTCAATATATTTAGAGGATTGCAATTTTATCAAGCATCTTTTCTGACCAAATAACATGGACCTAGAAGTCAACTATACGAAGAAAACTGAAAATAACACACGTGTGGAGACTAAACAACATGCTGCTAAACAATCAATGGATTAAAGAGGAAATCAAACAGAAAAACAAAATCTATCTTGAGACAAATGAAAATGAAAACAAGATTTCAAAATTTATGGTATGCAACAAAAACAGTTCTAAGAGGGAAGTTCATAGTTCTATAGGCCTACCTCAGCAAACAAACAAACAAAAATCCCAAATAAACAATCTAACTTGACACCTGAAGGAACTATAAAAAGAACAAACAAATCCAAAGTAAACAGAAGGAAGGAAATAAACAAGATCTGAATGGAAAATAAATGAAATAGAAATTTAAAAAACAATAGAAATGATCAATGAAACTAAAAGCAGGTTCTTTGGAAAAAAAAAAAAAAACATTGACAAACCATTAGCCAAAATCATAATAGAGAGAGAGAGAGAGAGAGAGAGAGAGAGAGAGAGAGAGAGAGAGAGAGAGAGCCCAAAGGAATAAAATTGTAATAAAAGAGGAGAAGTTACAACCAACAGAACAATAATACAAAGAGTCATTAAAGAATGCTACAAACAATTATATGCTAATGAATTTGACAATCTATAAGAAACAAGTAAATTTCTAGAAGCATATAATCTTCCAAGACTTAACCAGGAAGAAATTGACAAACTAAACAAACATTACTTTTAATGAAATTGAAGCAGTAATCAAAAAACTCCCATCAAATAAAAATCCAAAATTAGATGGCTTCACAGGTGAATTCTACCAAGCATTCAAAGAGAAATTAGTACCTATTTTTCTTAAATTATTTTAAAAACCTGAAGAGAAAGAAATACTTCCAAACCTATTCTACAAAGCCAGCATTATCCTCATACCAAAACCAGACAGATAATACAAAAAGAAAATTATAAGCAATACTGATGACAATAGACTAAAAAATTCTCAGCAAAATATTAGCGAACCAGATTTAGCAATGCATTAAAAGGATTACACACCCTGACCAAGTGAGATTTAGTCTGGGCTGCAAGTTTGGTTCAACATTCATAAATCAATCAACCTGATACATTGGATTAACAAAATAAAAAATAAAAATCATATGATCATCTCAACAGGTGCAGAAAATGCATTTGACAAAATTCACCATTGTTTTATGATTAAAAATTCTCAAAAAGTGGGTATAGAGGGAACATACCTCAACATACGAAAGGTTACATATGACAATTCCACTCAATACTAAGAGATTTTCCTCTAAGATCAGACACAAGACAAGGATGTCCACTATTACTGCTTGCATTCAACATAGTATTAAGTATTAAAAGTCCTACTCACAGCAGTCAGACAAGACAAAGAAATGAAAAGGAAAAATAAAACTCATTATTTGTAAATAACATGATATAATATATAGAAAAACTCAAAGACTCAACCATTTATAATTAATAAATGAATTCAGCAATGTTGAAGAATGCAAACATCAAGATAAAAATTTTGTAATATTTCTATAACCAGTAGAAGTTAAAAATAAAGAATCCCATTTACAATTGCACTAAAATGTATAAAATACCTAAGAATAAATTTAATCGAAGAGATGAAAGACCAAAGAAAGAAATTGAAGAGAATACACATAAATTGAATGATATAACATGCTCACAGTTTGGTAGGATTAATACTGTTAAATTGCTCTTACTACCTAAAGCAACATACAGATTCAATGAAATCCTTATTAGAATACCAATGGCATTCTTCTCAGAACTAAAATGAATAATCCTAAAATTTATATATATCATACGAGACCCCCAATAGCCAAAGAAAGCTTGAGAAAGTACAAAGTGGGAGGCATTATGCTTCCCAGTATCAAGCTCTATTACAAAGCTTCAATAATCAAAACAGTGTGGTACTGGCACAGGAACAGACATATAGATTGATGGAACAGAACAGAGAGCTCAGAAATGAACACTCACTTATATGATCAATTAATCTACAACAAAAGAGGCAAGAATATACAATGGGGTAAAGATAGCCTCTTCAATAAATGTGTTGGAAAAACTGGACAGGTATATGCAAAAAGAATAATAAAACTGGACCACTTTTTACACCATATAAAAAAACTAAACTTAGAATGGATTACTCCATCTTCTGTTTGCACCAGGAATACTCACTGGTGGCACTTGCAGCTGCAGCATTAACCCCAAGATAAATTGCAGATTACAGTCTTAACCTTACCCCCCAAGTTTACCACAAATATCTTGCTTTTATCATTATTTTTGCATCACTCTAGTATATCAATATACTCTTTGAAAACAAATAACATTGTTCTATTTATAGCATTCTGTTTTTAGTAGTGGTGTTTTCATTTACAAAATATAATAATTTTCAATAATTGAAAATGTTAAATCCTAGAAAACATAGTATTCCTACATGTGTTGTTAAACATCGTTTTTAAACAGTTGTTAGCCAAAGATTAATTTGATGAATCCCATTTATGTATACATTTCTATTGAATTAGGATTAGAGATAACTTCTGTTTAGAAATAATTCCAAGAACAGTTTTTATACTTTATTTGCAAACCAGTCAGATTTGCTTCAGCCTCGAAGAGAGTATTTATGTAAAACTAAATTAACACTGGCAGCACTCTGTTCTTTAAAACAAAAAACAAAAAACAAACAAAAAAACCCAGGAATTCACTAAAGAGTTCAATGTAAAACCTGAAACCATAAAACTCCTAAAAGAAAACATAGGCAGTAAATTCTTTGACTTCAGTCTTAGCAATATCTTCTTGAACATGTCTTCTTGGGAAAGAGCAACAAAAGAAAAACAAACAAATGGGATTATATCAAACTAAAAAGCTTTTATACAGTGAAAGAAACCAACAACAAATTGAAAAGAGAACCTACAAAATGGAAGAAGATATTCACCAATAATACACCCAATAAAGGGTTAATATTTAAAATATATAAGAAACTCATATAACTTAACAAAAAAACAAATGATCCATTTTTTAAAAAAATGGGCAGAGGACCTAAATAAACATTTCTCCAAAAAGCATATACAGATGGCCAAAAGACATATGAAAAGCTGTTGAACATCATTAATTATCAGAGAAATGCAAATCAAAACCACGAAGTTATGAGATATTACTTTACAAATTTCAGAATGACTATCATCATAATATAAAAAAATCACAAGTGCTGGCAAAGATGTGGAGAAAAGGAAGCCCTCATACACTGCTGATAGGATTATAAATTGGTGTAGTCACTATGGAAAGTCCTCAAAAAGTTAATAATAGAGCTGCCATGTGACTCAGCAATACCACTCCTCAGTATTTGTCCGAAGAAAACAAAAATATTAATTTAGAAAAATATATGCACTCTTATGTTTATTGTAGTATTACTTATAATAGCCAAGAAATGGAATCAACCTGAGTGTCCATCGATACATGAATGGATAGAGAAGATGCTATATATACAATGGACTATTACTCAGCAATAAAAAATAATGATACCTTGCTATTTGCAAAAACATAGATGGACTTAGACGTTATTACCCTAAGTGAAATAAGTCAGACAGAGAAAGACAAGTACAGCATAATTTCACTTATATATGGAATCTGAAAAAACAAAAACAAAAGAAATTTAAAAAGCTGAAAGAAATAGACCTGTGGAGTTAACAAACTAATGTCTTCCAAAGGAAATGAGGATGAGGGGGATGTGGGGAAAATGAAGTGACTAAGGCTCCAAACCCATCTGGGCCTGTGCATATACACTCTCTAGGCAGACACTCCATGGCCCTACCTGTCAGCCCCCTGATCTATGGGGAACTGAAGAAAAAAAAATACTATATAAAAGTGAATGAAAGTCTTAGAACCCTTAAGAGATACTTTGATTCCTACCAAGGACCTAGAGAAAGAGAGGAAAGAAAGAAAAGAAAAGTTAGGCTTTGGTATAACATTTTTTCTCCTCTACACTCCCGCAAGCATCCACTCATGCCTCATTCCACCTGACACTGCTTGCAAACATAAATGTAGAACCCCTGGATTGGGAAGGTAAGCCTTTCTTTAGCCTTCTGATCTTCTATTTCTAAAATCCTGTCTCTTCATTTCTAGACACCTTATACACATGCATAATTAGCTCATTCTTGAAAGATTTCATTCTTGGACCTCTGCTTCTAAGTTAAGAATGATGCCTGCCTGAATGATTTCACATAGCAGTTCTGCCCTTTGTCCTGTGGCTACTGCCCAGCTTGGCCCCAACAATCCATTTACTACAAAGCAGTTCTTCCTCAATCAAAATGTTAAATGCATGCATTGACTACTTTGAAAACAATGAAGTGAAAAAAACATTTGTCTAATTTCTATTTAAAAGAACAACTCTTTGATATTAAATTTTCTGAAAGTAAAACGATGCCTCAATACTCATGTCGCTGACTTTATCCAACTGCTCTTAATGCACCAATCTAAAAAGTTTAACAGCTCTCCAGTAACATATATAATAAATATATAATTTTACATTCTTTTATTCATTATTGCATTTCACAATGATTTACTTACTTTGAGCCAAAACTGTTTGAAGTACATTTACTGAAAAAAGCATTAAATAAATAAATAAATAAACAAACAAATAAATAAATAGATGCATCGATAGAGGAAGGAAGGAAGGAAGGAAGGAAGGAAGGAAGGAAGGAAGGAAGGAAGGAAGGAAGGAAGCAAGCAAGCAAGCATTGCTTAAAGCTATAGTTTGTAGATTAATCAAATTTTTTCTTAATTCATGTTTGAAAAAATGTATTTTCTGATGCAGACATTTATTTCATCTCTTCTCATTTTTTTTTTCTACATCTTCCTTGGTATTTTTGCTATAATATGGGGCTAAGGTGGGTTGGATTTATATAGGCAATAATGTTTGAGTCTCCACAACCCTTAGGAACCTGCCTTCACCAGATTCTGACTTCTAATTACTAAATAATTGCAATACTTATGTGGTGATCTGGAGTAAAGGTTATCAAAATTTTTATTTATTGGCATAACACGCATTTTGAAACAAAAAATATTCTGATTTTCATATAAGAAAACAAAAACTGCTTGGCATAACAGCAAAAGAAGAAATGTTAAAAAAACAGAAATATAAAAAATTTTAGCTCTAAAAAATTATTTTAAAAGTTTAGAAAATATTGGAATTCAAATAATTAGGGACAGAATAAAAGAAAGTACAAAACAAAAAGCCCAATACATATATTATAAGCTAAAATCCGCATTTTAATCAATGGGAAATACTGAATATTTTATAAAGATGTTGAAAAAAATGCAATAGCCAATGTCACAAAAAAATAAACTGTGAGAACTAGCTTACTAAACTATACCAAAGTACATTCTAAAAGATCACTCATACTTTGGCTTTTTAATCTTATTTTCCAATTTACATAAATAAAACATTACTCTGTGATGTGTGTTTCAATGTGTTTTGATAAACGCAGAGAATCATTTAACCCCATGTCAACCCACCACCACAATCAACAAGAGTCTGGTTACTCCAACATGTTCCCTGCGCTGCCCCTTTGTAGTCACTCCTCCCACTGTTAACCTCTAGAAACTACTGATCTGTTCTTTATTGCTATAGTTCTCCCCATTTCCAGAATGTCATAAAAAGAGACTCATATAGTGTGTTGCATTGTGAATCTGGATTCTTTGATTGAACATAATGTGTTGCAGATCCATGTTGTTACATTTATAAATAATCCATTTTTTTATTGTTTAGTAGCATCATATGATTGTATCATAGTCTGTTTATCAGTTGAGAAGCTAAAGGACAATTGGGTTGTTTAGAGGTATTTTGTTTTGTTTTGTTTTTTGTCATTAAAAGAAGTTTTATTTTGTTTTGTTTTACTTTTCTAGTATGGCTTTTTCCATTCTCCTAAACTTTTTCAGTTTCATAATTAGCTTTCAATATTAGAGGTATAGCCCCATGAATCTCCCATTTTGCCATTTGTTGGTATTACAGATATCATCACCATATATATCATGCTTAATTAAATATGCTGGTTGAGCTGGCTAACATCTTTAGGTCAGTAGCAACTGAGTGTTCAAAACAATAAGATTAGTAAGTTTCTGATTCCTCTTCCCACCCAGTTCCTGGCAACTATCATTCCACTCTTTGATTCTATGAATTTGACTATTTTATATACCTTATATAAGTGGAATAATGCAGTATTTGTCATTCTGTGACTGGTTTATTTCACTTAGCATAATGTCTTCAAGGTTCAACCATGTTGTCACATATGGCAGAATAAAATTTTCTTATACTGAGTTCTATTCCATTGTATGTATGTAATACATATTCTTTATCTATTCATTTGCTGATGGATATTTGTTTCCATATCTTGGCTGTATGAATTGTGTTGATGTGAGCACGAGAGTGCTAATAGTTCTTCAAAATCCTGATTTTAATTCTTCTAGATACTGGATCATACGGTAGTTCTATTTTTAATTTTTTTGAGAAGCCTTCATCCTGTTTTCCATAAAGGCTGCACCATTTGCATTCTTATGTATAGTGTAGAAAGACTTCAATTTTTTCACATCTTCACCAATACTTTTTTTTTTTTGATAATAGCCATCCTGCAGGTATGAGATGACACCTCGTTATGGTTTTGATTTTCATTTTCCTGCAAACTAGTAATATTAAGCATCTTTTTATATACATATTAGCCATATGGATATGAATATTTTCTTTGGAGAAAGAGCTGTTCAAGCCCCTTACCTAATTTTTAATCAGGTTATTAGACTTTTTCTTATTGAGTTGTAGGAGTTCCTTTTATATTTTGAAGATTAAGTCCTTATCAGAAACATGGTTTGCACATATTTTCTCCTATTCCATAGTTTAACTTTTTTTACTCTGTTGATTATTTTCTTTTCTATAGAGAAGCTTTTTGCCTTGATAAAGTGCCACTTGTCTATTTTTGCTCTTGTTGCCCATGCTTTTAATGTTGTAACAATGAAATCATTGCCAAAATCATTGCCAAAATCAATGTCATGAAGCTTTTGTCTTGTGTTTTCTTCTAGGAGTTTTACAGTTTCAGGTCTTGCATTTAAGTTTTTAATCAATTTTGAGTTTTTTTGTGTGTGTATGAAAACAAGGTTTCAATTCTATTCTTTTACATATAGATATCCAGTTTTCCCGACACCACTTATTGAAGACGATACTATTTCCCATTGTATATTTTTGGCTCCCTTGTTAAATAGCAGTTGACCATATACACATGAATTTGCTTCTGAGTTCTCTTTCATCTTTCATTGGTCTTTCATTTGTCTTTATGCCAGTACCATTCTTTTGTATTCTCTCTGTAGTTATTAGTAACAATCAGTGGGAAAGATAGGCTGATGCTTCATCCTGGCTGTTAACAGAAGTCTCAGGCCAACAATACAAATTTAAAAAAGTAAACTGAAGGCACTAGAGGAAAATATAGGCGAAACAGGAGAACAGAAGAAACAATTTCTAAGTAACGGTGAAAGCTTGATGCCATAAAGAAAAGATATTGACTCCATAAAGCTTAAGATAAGTACCTGATGAAAATAATAAATGCAAAGAAAGAAAGACTAATAGGCTAAAATATTTACCAAACATATTAAATGTCAGTGTTCTTAACCTTCAAAGAGCTCTTATAAAGTAATATGTGCAAGACAACACCCCATCAAAGGTCAGGAGCAGGCAGTTAATAGGACAAAGACATTTTAAACTTATATAAAATTGTCCAGCCTCACTCAGAATTAATGAAATGTAAACTAAACAAAGTATGTCATTTTTCATCTATCAGAGAGACAAAAAGAAACATTTTGGTTATGTACTGTGTTAGCGAGAGTTTGAGGAAGCAGAGTCCTACACTGTTACTAGACATATTATTTGATATTCTCATAGAAACACAATTTACATTATGCGTAGACATTAGGATTTAAGATTTTCAAAGTTTGTTTTACAAGTATTGACTAAATTTATTCTGCCGACACTCATGAAGATTAGTTATTTTTATATATTCGTTTTTAAAATAAGAAAACTTATGCTCAGAGAGATGCCATGTCAAGTGCAGTCATACAACCAGTAAGCGACATAGCCAGTTTTAAAGTCCATGTCTTTAGATTTCAGGTTACATTTCCATAATCAGAGTTGACTTGCCTTGAAACACAAGTGTTTTGTGCAGCAAAGTGTATTATATTTCATATAATATATATAAAAAAATATTTCATTTTATTAACATGAAGACAGGTAATGTACTGGTAACATTTCTATTTCCAAACTACAGAATTACTATAACAAGAGGAGTATTAAGAAGATAAGACAATATTCAAGACATTCTTTCTTTTCATTACTAAAATCTTGAAGAAGTGTTTCTATTTTTGTTTATTTTTGTTTGTTTTAGGACCATGTTTCTAAATCTATCAGTTGGAAGCTTTGAGCTAATAATCCTTATTTAGATTTTTAGAAGAACAGGCTCAGTGGAACTACTTTGTTAGCAATATAAATGATTAGTATAAATAAAATACATGGAGAAAGGAATCATAGTTTTGAAATAATTTATTACCTGCATTGTACCAGCTTTTGAGAGAGATAATTATGAGTTGCTGAAGTTTATTGCAATTTTCACATGGAGATATTTCCTCTCCCATTTCCCTCTGTTACTGAAGATGTGTTATCAAAGCCATAATATAATGGGAGTTTGCAATTGGAACTCATTTGATTTAACTGATAAAAATCTTTTTCATTTTATAAAACATAACTTCACTCAGAAATACAAATCTGTTCTACTGTATTAAACTGTGAGCAACAGTACAGCAATGTTAATTGGCTTTTAGACAGTGAGTGTTTGAATTAGCCTTGTCCTCATTATTTTTTCCATTAGAATTTGCTTGAATTACCCCCCGAAAACAAGGTAGTTATCCTGATTTGTAACACTGTAACATTTTTCTAATTACTACTTTAGAATTTTTAGAAATTCTCTGTACTGTAAAAGACTCACTAAAGCTAATCCAGAATGTGTGTTTGGCTGAATGGCCATTAAACATATTTTCGCTATTCAATGACCTTCAAGTGAAAAATATCAGAAAGGACTTTTAGTTATGTTGTGATAGAAGGGAGAGGATGTGTTTGGGAGCTAATCCTATTTAGATTTAAATCCTGACTTTGTTTTTCTGTCTCTCCTCTAGTTCTTGGATCAGGTGCTAGCTAATGTTGTGAACCCTGCATCCTTTCTTTGGCCACCTCCTAGCTCTGTGATTTGGGGCAAATTACTTAGCTTCTCTTTCTCTGAACCTTGGTTTTCTCATCTGTAAAATAATCACTTAAACACGTAGAGAGATGTAATGATTAAATGAGATAACCCAGAGAATATTGTGATAGCCTGCTGAAATGTAATAAGGAAAGAGTTAATTTTAAAAAACCTGAAAACCAGACAAAGGAGGTCTATACCTTAGTAATGTTTAACTAAAGCAAAGAGACCTAGTTCCCGGAACCCTTAACTGCCTCCTGTTAATCATGAAATTTGTAACAATGAGACAATGAGCTTATATGCTAACTGCCAATTTTAGCTTGTGTCACCCTGCTTGCTTGCCTGGCATGAGAAACAATCAATTGTATATAAGCTGCACATGATTCTTGTTCAGGGCTGCTCCTAGCAAGGACAGCCGCCTACTATTAAACAGTCTTTGAGAGCATACTTGGTTCGGTTTATTCAATATTGGCCACAACAATATCTAGTCCAGTGTCTGGAACATAATATTTCATCATCATTAATATTCCTTTTTCCTCATTCCTTTACCTCTCTTCTGCAGCTAGCGGAGGCTTGCTGTGGACCCTGTGATGTACCCAGATTCCCTCTCAAGAAGGGACTTACCACCCAGCTTCTGGGAGTGTGTTGGCAGATAGCCTTCAGTTGCTGGCCCCTTCAGCTGCTTCTGGCTACTTTCAGAAAACTCACACCTTTTCCTAGGGCAGATTGCACCCAGTGATGGACCAGTCCTTGCATAGAAAGGTCAGGCTATCTCTGCCCTAATCCTAACAACTCTAAAGAGTCACCTAGCTTCAGAGTTTCCTTGGGGTCTCTGAGGCTCTCATTAAGCTTTAATCACAGCTCAACTTCTTCCTTTGCCCACTACTGCTCCTTTTCCCTTCTTCAGAGAGATTAGTCCTAAGGATACTTTTTGATAAACATATTTTAATTAAACTTTAGCTCACCATTTGCTCTCCAGAGAACCTAATTTTCAATCTGGCTCTACTCTACTCTTTTTAAATCTTCAGTAAACATTCAATCAGAGCATAACCAAGGACATTCACTTTACTCCCTAACTTCATCTCCCCCACCTGCTCCACACCACTGCCGACATGCCTGCCCAGATGAGAAAAGAGCCATCAATTAAGGGAGAGCACAGAATCCTGATAGAAAATCCTTGATTTTAGTAACAATCATTTCTCTTAGACTGGAAAGCTCTACTCCAGGCTGGTCAGACTCTTAATTCTATTGATTAAGAACTAAAAAGATTTTAAGACACTGATATTAAAATCAAATTAACCTCAGTGTGATGTTTTGTTCAGAACTAGGCTTTTTTTTTTTAATAACAATCTTATTCAAACAAAACAAAACATTCAACACAATTGCTCTACCATCAACCATTTCTACTACTATTACCAACAAAGCAACAATGATAGTAGTAATTACTAAAATTTCAAACATATTCGATTTTAGAAAATCCAATATATAAAAATTACGTAGGAAGGCTAAGAGTATTACCCCAATATCATATATAGGAAAATGAGACCCAGACACTTTAATGGCTCATGAAAGGTCACAGAACTAAATGGTGAAATTGATACTGAATTTAGATATCTGAGTTTAGACTTAGTGGTTTTTCTCCTACATTTGTGATAAACCCCACATCACTTACAAAAATAAAGTCTGTTTTGGAACATAAAAACAAAATAAAGAGTCTTTATTCTTTCATATAAACTACTGTAAATATGTACATTAATAGCTGTGCTTGTCCATAGAACACATCTTTGCAGCATACTAGTCTCAAAAGAGCTGAACTTTCCTGCACATAACAACAAATGAATCACCTTATTAATGTACATATACTGACAATAATTATTAACTCTAGTTACTAACAAAAATAGTTTCACATCGATGGATAACGTGGCCTTCCGAAAAATAAAAGAGAAATCTACAGACATGTGACAGGGTAATAGTTTGGGAAAAAGTTTAGCTGTGTGTTCTAAATAAAGGGACCTTGCCAGATAAGAAATGGAAGCTTGGAATCGGAGGCTGTGTTTTTTTTTGTTTCATCATGTGTTTACCTCTGAATACAGAACATAAGGAGGTTACACATCAATTTGAATGCCAAGTGCTTTACAGCATGTTCTACATTTAGAAGTGACACTGAACACACTATCAGAATTATAATGGTCTGATGGACTTCATGGCTTTACATTGCAAAGAGTCTCTAATGATTGTTTTGCTGACATATATCAGATATCTCCCCCAGCATACGTTTAACATTAATAACGAAACCCTGCAGAGATTTCCATTTTATTCACGTAAGCATTTTGATTGAGTGCCATCTTCTCAGCATTACAAATTAGGCATGTATGTTTGCTCTGATTTATCTGAAAGATATCAAGAGATTCTAAGGTATTGGCTAAAAAAATATTTTATTCAAAATCAGTGAAGACAGTTTTTGTCAATTTAAAAATGGAAATTCATAAAGCCAGATATACAAAGGAAGATTTCACTTTGACATGTTTATCATAAGATAATAGATGATCAGAATAAAGCTATTTCTTATTGTCAACGTCCCATGTGGGAGCACATGCAACAGTTATGATCTGTGGGGACTGGGTTGCAGAATCTTCTCCTATGCATCAGAAGGCACAATGAGAGCTAAAATGAGCTAATAAATCTTCTCTAAAAGAACCATTACAAGTAAAAAATGATGTCAAGCAAATTGAATATTTTTATATATCTCATTCCAATAAAACAAAAGGAAATGGCTTTTTATCATCCTGGGTCTTCATTCTGGCTAAGTCCTAGTGTAGAAATTTATACTGTAAATATTTATTGTTTTATAATTTTTTTAGCACTACTCCAATGATGGAAAATTGTCCTGACACATCTAAATAGGACATTCCTGGCACAATGGAAAACCTGGGTTTTTTTTTATCTCAATACCTAGCAAAGCACTGGCCCATAGTAGGCTTGCAATGCTATTTCTTTGATGACTGCAAAGATGAATGACACACTATCCTTATCCTCAAGGGACTTATTACTGCTGCAAGGAAAGACTGAAAGAATTTTCACTGCACTTAGAAAGAGCTATATAGTGTTTATGACAAGGAAAGAGTAACTCAGTCTATCCCCTCACCATCACCACTACATCATCCCTTAATCACTATTTTTTTTTGCTGAAATCACTAATAGCAGAAATAAATCACTGATTATTATAACTATAAAAAATGTTGAATATAGCTTATATAGAATCATAAGACAAGAACATAATTTTTGTCTGTATTCTTTTCTCAGGACAAATGTGGTTTTGATTTCCAAATTGCTAAATGAGGATATTCTAATTTAAATCTAATTCAATCTTTCTTAAGTATGTTTTCACATAAAAATTAATGTAAGAATCTAGTTTTTCTTTTTAATGAGTGTCTATAATCTGCAATACAATTTGTTGACTAATCTATGGCAAATAATTGAAATGCCAGTCATCACATACTAAATTCTTATAGATCCTTATTTCTATTTCTGGAATCTGATAAAACTGTGCACGTGTGTGTGCATGTGTGTGTGTGTGCATGTATATTCACACATATATATTTCTGTGCCAACATCATGCTATTTTCATAATCATAATTTCATAATTAGTACTATTGAAATATATTTTTTTAATTTCAGAATTTTTGTCAAGAATCGCTTTACCGATAATATTTAATCAATTTTGCAAAGATATAGGTAAACATTGAGACAGTATTTTAAATTATTTTTAAATAGGATTTTATTTATGAATGACTTTAGACTCAATTTATGATTCTTTTTAATATCCTCTGTAAATTTTTATAGTTTTCTTAACATTGATCCTGAATATTTTTTCTTAAATTGATCTCTAGGTACTTTTTTTGTTGTTAGAGGAGAGATGCTCTATAGTGTTAATGGAATATTTTTTAATTATGTTTTAAGAAAGAATTTTTAATACATATTTATTTTATTTTAAGTATCTTTATAAACTTTCATTTATAATTGTTCTTAACATTCTTAGGATTTCCAAAAGCTTTTTCTTATAATCTGCAAAAATGTTAATGTTCTCTCTTTCCTTTCAGAATGTGAAGTTTGTATTTTTTATTTTGAAATGTGGTGATCTTCAGAATAGTGTTAAATAAGAGCATGAGAGAAAGTCATCAAGTCCAGTTCTTTAGTTTAATGGGTTACTTTAGGAGCATCACATTAAGAGTGAGGCTGATAGTTGCTTTCAAATTGAAGTTTCATGATTCTCTATGCGTAATCTTTATTTTTAAGCATGTATCTTTTGATTTGTATTGTAATGAGTTTGGGTTGTTTTTTTAGATGTTAAATTTTATCAAAAGCTTTTCTGAGAACCCTGAAATGATCGTTTTCTTCTCTTGCTAATATGGTAAATTATATTAATAAAATATTATCATTGAACTATATTTTACGTATATGGAATGAACCCCATTAGCTCACATGTACTGTTATGTTTCTTGATTGCATTTGATAATAGGACATTTTAGATATTTAATTTATTAACAACTGTGAAATTAAATTATAAATTAAAATATTTTAGAAAAAAGTAAGTAGTATAAATTATAAAAAGGCTGAGTATTACCTAAACGTTAATACTGAATGGAACTGAAGAGGGTTTTTTCTTTGTTTTTTGTTTTGTTTTGTTTTGTTTTTTTTGCCTAAAGTCATTCTCTTTTTATATGTTTGTGTCTTCTTTGGTGCCAGCCACCAAATTATCTGAGGGCGAATTCACTGTGATTCCAGATTTGTTAACCCTGATATATGGTTTTGCAATAAATATTCAATGAAAGGACAAACAAAGAGACTAAAAGAATAAAAGGTGTTGCTTTTGTTATTTCGTGATAACAGAGAATGAATTCTCTGTTGTGGATTTCTCATTCCTGTTAACACATTACAAATATCTGAGAGATTCAACAGTATGAAATTTGTTTAATCCAGTGTTTTCCAAGCACCTTTGACTATAGCAATAACTATTAATAGCTAATCAAATATGAAAATCTATAATTAGAAAAATATTGTATGGTTCCATCCTCTCACTAGATATTTAGTTAGTGTTACTTAGCTCCCAGCAAAAGGGGGGGCAATGTTCCCTCTTTGTTTAGAATTTGGAAAAGTTTAAATAACATTATAAATATTCTTGGTAGTTGAAATGCTTGAAAGGTTAAAAATATTCTCAACAGAATTTAGGGGACTCCACATTTGATAGGAGAGTGGGGAATAAGAAATGTAAATCAAGGGGTCTTTAAAAATGTTGTCAATTTATTCTTTCCCTTTTGGTCTCTAAATTTCCAAAGAAATAATATTAATATTATCCATGATTTTAAGGTTATTAAGATAAAATTCTGCCAAATATTTCTTAATCATGTATTAAACAAAATAGAAACTTATTTATACATTTTAAAATACATCAGGATGTATGGTAATTACATATTTTTTATTTTATTTTATTTTTAATTTCATGTATTCTGGTATCTTTCTTCTTTATTAGTTTAAATATTGGCTTATTTTATTGAATTTCACTCTGTTACTTGAAAGATTTAATTCTTTGTGACATATATCTAGTTAATAATTTTTTATAATCCAATTTAACTTTCTTTTATTCTTATTTTTTTATTCTATCTGAAAATGTTTTCTTATTTGTATTCTATTTTATTACCTGAGTGCTAAATGCACTTATATTTATTTTTTTGTCATATAATAAAAGTATATGTAGATATACATTTTTCCTATGAATAAATGTTGCATTTTATCTCATGAATTTGAAATTATGTTTTTATATATTTCACAATTGCAATTTTATTTTTGTCTTTCTTTTCAGGTTTTTCAAGAAAAAAAATTTAAATTTACAGTAGTTAAAAGATTCCCCCCTTAATTTGTATTACTTTGACAGTTTTATAAGACTGTGGGAAAAATGGTCTCTTTCTAGCGTTATGTTGTCCATAAATATGACTAATTTAAATTATGCTACAGCTATTCCAAGATTTGTCTTGTTTCCAGAATACATAACTATTAGGCCATCAATTAAAATATTCAGGAATCCCCTATATTGTTGACATTTTATCTACTTAGTTCATTAAAAACTAAGAAGAGTGATAAAAGATATTTCATTAATATTATTTTTGCTAAATTCTTCTAGTATTTGTAGTACTTTCTAATTTATATTTCAGCATTATGTAAACCTACATAGAACTTTGGATTATTATATTTTTCGCAAAGTCATCTCAGAATTATTATAAAATAATTTTATTTTAGCTAACATATTATTTCATATAGCATATATTACATATTATATATTATAAAATATAATTTTATTAGTATTCTTCCTCATTTTGGATTTAGGTTTATCTGGCAGTCCTTTGTTTATTCTTTTACTGTCTACATATTCAAATATCTATGTTGTGTGGTAATTGCAGAGTATACAATAGAGTTTTTATTTTCAGCCAAATTGAGTTTTTTTCCAAAGACTATTTTTCTTTTATTTTTGTTATAACACATAGGTTTGGAGTATTGTAATTTTATTTTAAGCTTTTGGCTTAGTGCTTTTTTTTTCTCTCTTTTTATTTTTTAAAAATTCATTTTCTTGAATCCTAATGTGAGTCTCTCAATCTCTGCAGTAATTTAGAAGGTACATAGTCTGTTTTTTCATTCTATTTATATTTACTTTTATTCTATTAAAATAATTAAACGCATAAACTATGTTTTTCACCTTAATGGTGAGCTACATTATTCCTCCCTATCATTTTGACAATCTCTTGATATTTGTTGGTTGGATCTGTAATTGTTTCCCTTATTCTATTAATAATGATTATCATTTGACATTATGAGACTTATATAGGAAATTTTAATATTTGTATTTAATGCAGTAACCACAGTTATTTCATTAACTTATACTTATTTATAATACAAATGAATTCAGTGCTCACTGCCAAACCTTTCATGCCACGGTTTTATTATTTATGAGTTTCTATTTTTAACTATATTGCATATGCATGACTGGTATATCTTACTAAGGTCATATTTTTAAAAAGTTATTTATTTATCTTCATATATGGATAATAACTTGGTATACATGAGAGACACTATTGACTACTTAATCATTATCAATTCATCCTTCTTTCTTGCTACCAAAATGTCAGGGTTTGAGAGAACAGCTAAATATTTATTATCCAATCTCCCTAGACAATAGGATATGAGTACTCTGATAAAAGGGCACATGTGCTGGTTGTCCGGCACCATCAACTTTCTCTTGATATGGATATCCAAAGCTAATTCAGTGCTTGTGGACCGTGTGGCCACAAGCTTGAAGACCAAAGCTAACAGGCTAAAAGTGCTACAGAGGCAATCTAGTATCTGTGCCTCTTACGTCACTGTTAATTGACTGGATTAAACATCAGCTCCTGCCTGCCCCTAAAATACTCGTCTGGTGGGGGGTGGTGGGGTAGAGGGTGGGACGTATTTGTTTAAGCCACATTAATATGAGATTTCAATTACTCAGAACTGAAAGTGTTTCTAACTGGTACAACTTGACAAAGAATTTAGCCAGTCCTAACCTGGTTCATTATTTGAGCAAAAATAAGGTAAATGGAACCTTTAAGAAACAGTTAACCTAGTAGTCTCCAAGCTAAGTTCAAACTTCTAGAGATATTTCCAAAGCGTTCAGTCTTCAACACATATTCTTAGCTACCGTTCCTTGCTTGAACATTTGCCTAGACAAAACCACTGGTCTAGACCTGTGACAATGACTACAGTAACCACTAGCCTCATAAATTTAATTATATTGGTTAATATCAAATAAAAATTTAAACATTAATTCCTCAGTTGTACTAGCTACCTTTCAATAGCCACATGTGATTAGCTGCTATCACATTAGAAAAAGCAGATATAGAACATGTCATTATTACAGAAAGTTCTATTAGATAATAATTGTCTAGAGTTGGCTACACAAAAAGTAGTCCTTGCAACAGAAACATCAGCACCATCTGGGCTGGTTAGAAATGCAGAATCTCAGATTCTACTGTAGTTCTCTGCATCAAAATCTCCAATCACAGTTTGAATTTTAATGAGTCCCAAGTGATCCATATAAATCCTAATGTTTGAGGTTCACTGCCTTCTATGATCTGGTCGCACATATGCCTTGGTATCAACATTGAATAATAATTTAACATTTATTGATCTCTAAGGATTCTAAAAAATCTTGATCCTTACAACAGTTCTATGATATTTGTATTATAATTATTTCCCTTTCACATATAAGAAAACAAGTCACAAAGAAGCTACATTTACTTAATTCACTCTGTGAACATATTAAGAAGCCAAGATTAAAATTCAGTCATTCTGACAATAGAACTCATAGTGCTGGCACACCAGAACTCTCCATTATTTATGTTCCCTTCAAATACTAGGTTGTAGGCTCTTTGAAAGAGAGAACATGTCTTATTTATCATTTGAGGTTAGAGCATAGTAACCATACTTGACATACAACAGATTCTCAAGTACATTTGTTGAATGAAGCATGCATGAATGAATGGAGGAGTCAAGACTTCTTTCGTCTTATGTCTGATGGAGCTCCTGGCAATTTTGTCACAAAGCCCATTCTTTTCAGTAGAAATGAGGGAGACTTTGTTTCCATTTAACCAAATGTGTAAAAATAGAACCCCTAAACTAACCTGCCCAGCTATTACTTTAAAGTAAATAATAGATCCAGCAAATGGCCTTGCAACAAGCACTATGAAAAGAGAGTGAATACAATGTGCTTAGTGATGAGCAACCACCATGGCAGTAACAAAGTGTTTAGAGTATGACAGTATTTTGAGGACCAAATCAGGATGAGAACAACTGCTGTAACAAACCAACCCCAGGATGTATAAAGACTTAAACATGATAGAAATTTGTTTCTAATGGAAAATTCAAAACAGTGTTCTTGTTTGGTGCTCAGCCTTTGAATGGTTTCTAAGGCTGGTTTTTTAATTCTTTTTAGCCTGGAGGTAATATTATTTTTGCTTACATTCCATTGATATGAGCTAGGCATGTTGCTTCATCTAGATACAAAGGGGGAAAGTATTAGGGGAATACTGGCATCATAATGAATACTTGATTCTGAATAAACCCTGCCAACCACTTTGTTACCCAGGTTATACTATTCTCAGTCAACCCACACCCCTTCTACTTGGGAGACATGTAGGAAGAGATGACACTCATGAAAGGGATATTTATATAAACACTAGCAAACAAGTAAATTCCTAAGATCCACTGATGCCACAAACAGAATAAAAATAAATTATATTAAATAAAGCTTTAAAATCAGATAAATATGGATCCATCACTTAACAGCATTGTGAACCTGGCCTGGTAGATGGCTTAACCTCTCTAAATTTAAAAGTCTCCAGACATAAATAAGGATGGGTTAACACCTATCTCATAAATGACCTATGCCAGTAGTGTATGCTAAAGTGCCTGATATAAAAGAAAAGCCAAAACCTTGTACATATTTTAATATTGAGCTAAAAAGCAAATTAATAGCAGAAAGGGTAGAACAGACTAACTGAATAAAGATACTGTAAAAATTTCAGAAAGAATAAATAGGAACTTAACACTGAAAACTAGACCAGCAAAGGACATATTCTCATTAACTATTTCTGAGCTGGCTTTCTATATTTAGTACCGTATTAGTAAGAAAAATGCCTATTGGTGTTAGGAATGTTTATAAAATATATTAATTTTAGAACACTTTCTTCATTAGTCAAAGTGGGATTAGTTTTTATTCTTCCTTTGTCTCCCTCCATAACTAGATCTAAAATATTCCATGGCAGTTTCTTCCTGAGCTCTTTAGAAGAACTAGAAGTAAGTCAAGCAACTTTGGAGTTTATTTTTCTTAAAGAATGGGTACAATAGAGGATGTCCTCAATATCTGCAGCATCACTAATAAATTATTTATGCCTGATTATTCTGAGCAGACAGACTTGTTGGCAGTAAATGTCACATGTATAGTATCTTGGGTACTATGGTTCAATAAAGTTAGGCACTGCAGTAGGAGAGAGTGATATAATTATATTTTTATAATCACAATAATTTAATATTTAGGAATATTAATTAATGTTTTTAATGTTAGTGTTAGATTTTTTAATCAAGCTCTAGCTTCTAATAATACATGACTTCTATATTTCTATTCTATTTTATTTATCAACCTTTTAGTAGTTGTTTAAGATCTGCCAATATTTAGTTTAACAATATTTTTAGGGCTATTCTGGAAGATAATTCTTAACTATGTCTTATTATTAACTTATTTAAATCAACAACCATGTTTTTAATAATGAGTTGAAAATACAAATATAATCAAAACTCATTTTTCATTTAGTCTAAATACATATGAATCACAATTGAGACACTTAGTCACAAGAAAGCTTTTTTTTCCCTTAAAATTACAATGCTAATTTAACCTTAGTGCAAGCTAAGATTTGTTTTGCAGTTTATTCTAATGGAAATAATGATGAAGAACCATTTCATATTTAACTTAATTTTATGTCAGTGCTAATGAATGTGGTACCCATACATTTCTTCTTTATTGATTACAGGTAGCTGCTAATAAAATCATATGTATCATTTACTAAAAAATAGCACTTTATATTTTATCCATATCAGACCCACCCCATACTCTTCAATGTTTATGCCACTGCCACTGGCTACTGAGAGTGAGCATAAACATTTGGCCATGGCTTGGTTACCTTAATACTATTTACAAGATTTTATTGGCAGCTTACTCTAGTGAACTGATGAATAACTGCCACAACACTTCCATGGAAAAAGATTCTTTCTGCACCTACCATTAACAAGTCTCAAAAAACTTGTTAATTGAAATGTTGGTTGCTGTTGTCAAAGTTATTATTTCTAAGCTGGTTTTCTCTCTATTACGCTCTTTTTCAATATTCGCTTTTTCATACGTTTTTTTTTTAAAAGTATTTTCGTTACTTATAAAAAACTTAGAAAATGTTGATCATCAAAATGGAAATAAATAAATACGCAAGTAAATGACACACTACCCTGAAAGAATTCAATTTTGCTATGTTTTCTTTAAGTATTTTTTTCTATATTTGTGTATTACATATATGTGGTTTGTTTTTTAAGGGTTTATTCATATTACTTTATAAGCTGATTTTTTTCACTATTAACACCTTGAATATATTTTTATATTACTAACTATTCTACAACACAATTTAAATGGCTGCATGGCAATAATTGTATGAATATGCTATAGCTTTTTTTTATTTTCTAATTTGTCCTCTATTGAACATTTAGGTTGTTTCCAATGTTTTTATTAAAGTATAGTTGACATATAATATTTTATTAGTTTCAGATGTAGATTGTAGTGATTAGATATTTATATACTTTATGATGCAATCACCATAAGTCTAGTAAGTCATCATACAAAGTTATCACATTATTTACTATATTCCTTGTATTGCACATTACATCACTATAACTGAAAATTTGTACCTCTTATTCTCCTTTACAGTTTTCACTCATTTCTACCCTCCACTCTCTTGGCAATTATCAGTTTATTCTCTATATCTTATAGTTTGTTTCTGTTTGTGTGTGTGTGTGTGTTTGCAGTGGGTGGTGGTTGTTTTTAGATTCTACATGTAAGTGAAGACATGTGGTATTTGTCTTTCTCTGTCTTGTTTCATTTAGTATAATCCTCTCTAGGTCCACTCATGTTGTCACAAATGTCCTATCAAAATGGCTATCATCAATAAATCAACAAATAATAAGTGTTGGTGAGGATGTGGAGAAAAGAGAATGCTCGTGCATTGTTAATGGAATTCCAAATTGGTGCAGCCCCTAAGAAAAACAGTGTGGAGGTTTCTCAAAATATTAAAAATAGAACTACCACACGACTCAGCAATTTCACTTCTGGCTTGTTTCCAGTTTTGGGCTTTACATATAATTTTGTAATGAACATCATTGTAGCTAAACTTTGCCTATATTCTTGAGTATTTAGGGGATAAAATCCTAGAATGATAATTTCTGGATGGATCAATGTGTAACAACATTTTAATGATTTTTAATATGTACAGAAAAATTGCCCTTAAGAAAAGAAGTATCAATTTATACTTCCACCAAGTATATTTAAGGGTCTTCTTTATTTTGAACCCTCATCTACACTTACCAGTCACTATACTCTTCTGTGTGTATAATAGAGAAAGAAAGGAAAAACACATAATCAAGGGTGAGGCAAGGGGAAGAGTGGAAATAGGGAGAAAAGGATTTATGAATTTCAAATGTTAGGTAAATCACAACTCTAAAATCACTGCTGAACAACAAAAGGTTTTCTTGCAAAGATCCATCTCCAGTGTCATTTAACTACATGTGTTCCTAAACATCTCCTTCCCAGAAAGTTTCTATTCACTGGTTGTCTAAGGGAAATTTCCTCTAACACAATTTTGGAGTGTTGGGCTGATTTTTTTTTTTTTTTTTGGAATCTCCATACCATATTATGTAGTGGCTGCACCAATTTACAATTTAACCAAGAGCCTGGCTGTAAAATCACATTAAAATTATGAAAATCTATGCAAACATATGTAATAATACACACAATAATTGTTCATAGTGTATTTCCTATATGTTCTCTTGGTGTTATCTCTCCTGCCACTTGTCCACAGCAGAACAGAGTGTACATTAGTCTATTATTACTAGATTGCAACTTAATTTATAAAGATTTTCTAATCTATAAAAACGGTCACCTATTTCTCAATTTACCAGGCACAAGTTGAAAGCATTGTTCATATGAAGAGAAAGGGAGAGAGGAAAAGAGAAGGAGGTAGGCAATAGGGAGAGAGAGAATGTGCCATCTTCCAACAACTCCTATTCTTACAAAGAGAACTGTGTCTTTTAGTTCTTTTATACTGAAATTTGAGTTCCCTTTTTGGTTTCCATTGGAAACCGCTCTCCCAAAGCCCTTCAGCAAAACTAGCCTCCATACTCAGCTTATGAATTCTCTAAAACAATTATTATTTCCTCTCTCTTGGACACATCACACTTTTTCCTTCTCCTAAACCAATCTGCAGATATTAATTAACACATCCATTTTTAGTTTATATTCTTTTTAATTCATAAATTATTTATACATTAATCCTTTACTATTCTAGGTCTCTCAACATCTATTAAGAATTTTAAACTCATGTTTTTACGCTGATCAGATCAAATGACTTAATTTTCCTTGGGAAAAAAAGCTCTGAAAATTTAATTTCTTTAACCAAATTCCATTTGACTGACTCAGAACTGAGTTTTTTATGCATAGAAATTTAAATTTTAAAAGCTGCATAATTGTTTTTATTTACAAATATACATAAAGGTTTGATATTACATTACTATTTGAAAATGGACTTCTTGAAATAGCTGCATTATACATTGTGTAAACTAAAGTTGCCCACTTTTTATGTAAACATAATTATGTGACAACTTCACAGGATAGATTAACCAGAAAACACAAATAAACCCTGGCAATTATTGGGTGTCTGTGTTAAAATGTGTTTTCTTTACACTTTATATTCTATATCATAATAACAGATCCACAATGTTGGTGGAGGAATATAACATTATAAGGTTTTTCTTTTGGAACTCACAGATTTTTATTTCTCTATTCTTTGCAAACAATGTTCAATGTGAAACTCAGCATCTTGGTATAAAATCAGCTTGCAGGGAAATAAGAGCTTCAAACACCTTGCAGATTTCCAAAAATCCTTATGTGACTTAATTTTATATAAATTTAATGCCTCCTGCACAGTTATTCTTTCACAAGTATTGTTTTACTAATCTATAATTACTAGTTGATCTATTACTTTAAGTATTGCTATATTTTAGTTTTACAGAGAAAATCCAGATTTTTTTTAAATGTCACATATGTATGTTATTCTAGATCAACAGTATCAAAATTTATTTGTTGATATAAAAGGCAAAGTAACTGTTTCCAGTGATATCCATATTTTACTTCCTGGCCTTGTAAATATGGTGGTTACTTAGTAAAGGGAAATTTAAAATTGCAGATAAAATTAAAATTGTTAAACAGCTGAGATTAAAATATCAAGATTATCCTGGATTATCTAGGTGGACCCAATATAATTGCAAAACTTTTTAAAGTGGGAGAGCCAGGAAAGAGAGATGATGACAGAAGATGGCAGTGTAAAGATTCAGCTCCTTATTGATGGAGGAAAGGCCATGAGTCAGAAGAGTGAGTGGCCTCTAGAAGCTGGAAAAGGCAAGAAAAGGAATTCTCCCCTAGAGCTTCTAGAAAGAAACATACCCTTGCTGACATTTTTTTTTTTTTTTTTTTTTGCTGATACCTTGATTTTAGCCAGGTGATATCTATGTCAGATATGATCTATAGACCTATTTTATTTAACAAAATTGTGTTTTTAAGCCACTAAATATATGCTAATTTATTACAGCAGTAGTAAAAAACTAATACAATTGGTACTTTATATGTGTAAATGTTTAGATTTAAATTCTACATAATTTATCTTAGTTTATATACTTCATGAGTTTTTAACTCTGAATCTTGACTACAAACTTTTTTTTCTCCATTTACACAGTTTCAGTTCAACTCTAGTGAGCATTAACTTCCTTTTCCCGGCTGCAATTTTAATTTCACCACTCCTTTTTCTGACGACTCTGCAATGACTTTTCAACTTCGTCAACCTAATCATAATTCTTGATCATGAGTTTTCATTCCACTACCGACAAAACACAGCTTCTTAGGAAAATAAATTTGTCATCTTCTCAGGGCTCCAACAATACTTTGTCTATATTCTAACCTTTTTTTGCACTTTGATTTACTTGTACACAATGTCTGCCTTGCTGGTTATCAGCTCTTTGTGAAATAAGGACATGGAACATACAAAAAAATCAGTGGATACTCACTAAATACATGAGTGATGCCTAACAAGAATATTTATCAGCATCGCAGTTATAGTCTGTATTGCTTCTGATTTTCTATGTATTCCATGGCCACTGCACTATACAAAAAGTGTTTTCTCAATTGTTTTAAGATGAATGAATTCTTTCAGTACTAGTCTTTCGACTCCAGGAAACACACATTGCAAATTCTAGTATATATCAATTATTATCACATGTTACTCTTAAGATGAGTGAAGAAAATTTTGTGCCTGTGTATTTTTGGAGTATGTGGGTGGGTGCTCTCAACTGCATTCTCCTATGGTGCTAGGAGTCTATTTTTTTTTTTTTTTTTTTGTCTGCTTACTGTCTCACTTGCTTTGTTCAGCCTAAGGACTGCACTGAAAGACAAGTGATTGACTCCTCCTCCAAATTACTGATTTGATGAACTGGCATGTCCAGGAGGAACACCAAGATGTTGCAACTATGCTATACAAGAAATAGTTGAAGAACCTGTGTTTATTTAAATTGCAGTTAAAACAAAGAAGGAACAATTTGAAAACTCATATAAAAGATTATTCTGTAAAAGAAGAAAGATGTTTATTTTTTATTTATTGTTTTTCCAGATACCAGAACCCACCAGAATAGGTGGGTATTATAGGGAGAAGGATATAGCTTAACACTACAATTAAAATTATCAGTCTTATCATGGGACTAGATAGGTAGAACCTAGTTTACTGTGAATTTCTAACAAAGCCTGTGCAATTGTTTGAATAAAAAGGTTTTTCTTTGGGGTGGGGTCAGATCTCTCTTAATGCCCTTTTATAATTTTATAATTTTCTTTTCTATTCACTTAGTATACAAATATGTTTATGAGAATATGTGTATATGACTTTACCTCTATAAATACATGTATTTGCACATACTACCTATCCTGTAACTTACATTTTTACTTTATTATATATTGTATATTATATATATATATATAAATATATACTTATATATATTTATATATATTATGTATATTTTACTTTATTATATATATTGCATCTCTCCATTTATGTAGTACATATAACCAATGTACCTTATTTTTTCATAGCTGCTAACTAACCTATATTAAATATATATCATAAATTGGTTATTTATCATTTGATGAATATTTCAGATTTTGTTACTATTGCAATCAGTGCCACAGTTAATAATTCTAATCATTGTAAACATATTTTTGTTAGTGTCTCTGGAAAAATTCTTAGATCTATAATTTATTTATTACATTTAAAATTTTATACCTCTATCAAAATTTTCCTCTAAAAGTTTTTATTTATTTTATCCTACCCTATTATGTACTCATTTTCTATCATCACTTAGGGTATAAAATATTAATTTTTACTATTTGTAGACTAAAATATTTTATTGCTAATTTATAGTTTTTTTATTATTAGTTAACTCCTCATATGTTTACTTGCTATTTATATTTACTTCTTGTTATTTTTACTTCTTTGTAAAAAACAGGATGAACACACCAAAGCTAAAATTCTTTGGCCATTTTGCTTTTGGGCTATTTTTCATTCTTTTACAAATTTGCAGACTTTTCATAGTCTAAAGAAAATCAAACTATGTTATAACAAAAATTATTTTTTGTCATTGGTTTTTTAACTTTATTGATAATGTACTATTAATTATATAATTTTTAAAATATGAACCCAAAACAGCCTTTTTAAAAATGCTTACCTCCTTCAAAGCCATACTGAAAAAAAGGCCTTTTCTAATTTTGAATTATAAAATATTCTTCAACGTTTTCTTCTTTTATATTTACAGATCTACTTTTTTATTTAAACTTTTAATTGACCTGAAATAAATTTTTCTCTCTTGTATTTGGCTGAGAAATATTTTCTCCCTTTAATGGATGCTCAAATATTCTAATGCCATCTATTCAATAATTCATCGGTACCCCACTGATTTGCAATGACACATATTATTCAATATGAAATTCTCACATTTCTATTTGATATTCCTGGACTTCAAATTTTATTTCTTAATTTTTTTATGTCAATATGCCATAATTATTTACTTACTAATAAGCACTTTATAATATTTTGATACATTTCTCAAAATCATCTTGGTTATTTAATAAATATATTCATCTTTGGGAGCTGAATAATCACTTTGCCAAGTCCCTCACCTTAAAAGAAGAAAAAAAAAGGAAAAATGAAGCTAAAAAAGAAAAAAAACTAACGCATATTCCCTTTGGGGTAAATTTAATTTAATTTACATTTTGGAAAAATGTTCATGTTTACTGTCTTAAAACTTCCCATTTTGCAATATTAATTTTATCTTTTTATTACTCTATCTTTCTCACTTTGTCTCTTTTTAAACTGTATTCATGTTAATATTGTATTAAAATTTTCACTTAAGGTGGGAAAAAGTAATCTCTTATACAATGTGTAGTCTTCTCATTCTTTAAATTTTGTGTCTATCCACAACCAATGTTTTTGTTCATGCTTTTTCAGAAAATGTGATTTTCAAAAGTATCAGCCAAGCTCATTTATCTTTATTACTAGGTAGTTGACCGTTATTCTTCTTTTTATTTTTATTTGCCTTTGTAACTAGGAGTTTTTCCACTTATATTTCTTAATTTGTTATCATTGGTATTATTTTGCAGTTTTTCAGTCTAGCATTTGGCTTTTAAAAAAAATTAAACTTTAATTTGAGGATGGAATATTATTGCTGATACCTAACTTCATGACTGTGGGTCAGACTGTGGTCCCATTCAGTCACATGGCCACTTACTGTGTCATGGCAAGCATTTGGTTTCTCTCAGGGTACAGAATCAAGCCAATAGCTATTTCTCAAAGCAGAATAGTCATCTGCAAAGACATCATGCTCTATTTCCATAACCCTGGGGCCTGTCTTGTCATTCTAATAAAGCTCACCATAGTTGGACTATATTTCATAAAGTCCACTACTGAATTCAATCTTCAGTCCACCAACCAGGCACACAGAGCCACTTGAGCTACACACTAAATCCAAAACAATCTGGCTAATGTTACTATAACAACAAATTCAACTTAATCTGAAATTATAGTCTTTTCTCCTAGGTTTAGTATCCTTAGAATCTATTCTCACTCATATTCCTGAGGTTTCTAGTGATACAAATTAGCAAAATCTAGCAATACTTTTTTAGGGTCAAACTTTATATTTGGCTTTTGTGGTCAGGGTTCAGGGCTTTGTTTGAAGCAATGAGTTGTAAGGACATAAAGAAAATTCCTGGCTCATGAAAGGAATATGGCTATTAATATTATTGAAAGTCTTCAAGCAAAGTAGGACTAGCTTGCTAAAATAACTGAAAAAAAAACTGCTCTTGTTAGTAAGGATGACTTAATAGGGTTTTTTAGTTCATAATGCTCAGATTTACTTAAATTTATAGAAATATTCCAATTCCATTACTCAGCATTTCTATCCTTTTTCAATGAATATCCCAACTTACACATAAAAGATCTAGTATAATTATGAGTTCAGCTTACATTGTGTTTCATTAACCCATAGAATTAGACTCTATATCTCATTTTCAAAAATATTAGCTCTGAAATTATTTTAGGCCAGTAATAGGAACTCTCTACTTCTCTAATTACGTCTATAGGCAATAATTTACTTGTTTCATTGTTTTATTTTTTAATATATTTTTAGAGCAGTTTTAGGTTCATAGCAAAATTAGATAGTACAGAGAATTCCCATGTGCCCCCTGCTCCCATTTATGCAGAGCATCATCCTCCACTATAAACATTCTGCACCAAAGTGTTACATTTGTTACAAGCAATTATCCTACATTGACATATCATGATCACCCAAGGTTCACTGTATATATTAGCATTCTTTCTTGGTGTTGGATATTTATGGGTTTTAGCAAATATATAATGATATAAATCTACCATTATAGTATCACATAGTGTAGTTTCACTGCTGTAAAAAAATGCTCTATGCTCCACCTATTTATCTCTCTTCCCCTGTGACAACTGCTGATTTTTTATTGTCTTAATATCTTTGCCTTTTCTAGAATGTCATATAGTTGGACTCATACAATATACAGCCTTTTCAGACTATTCTCTTTCATTTAGTAATATTTAAGATGTCTTTTCACATCTTGTTAGCTTATTTATTTTTATAAGTGAATAATGTTCTATTGTCTGGATGTACCATAGTTTATTGATTCATTCATCTACTGAAGGACATCTTGGTTGCTTCCTAGTTTTAGCAATTATGAATAAGGCTGCTTTAAACATCAACGAGAAGATTTTTATGTAGACATACATGTTTTCAATTTATTTGGTAAATACTAAAGGGCATAACTACTGGATCATATGGCAAGAGTACATCTAGTCTTGTAAGAATCTGTCTTTTAAAATGGCTGTACGGTTTTGCATTTCCAACAGCAATAAATCAGAATTCCTGTTGATCTACTCCCTCATCAGCATTTCATGTTGTCAGTGTTCTGTATTTTGGTCATTCTACTAGGTTCGTAGTGATATCTTACTGTTGTTTTAATTTGCACTCTCCTGATGATACATGATACAAAACATCTTTTTATATGTTTCTTCCCCGCCCCCGCCATATTCATATCTTCTTTGGTAAGGTGTCTGTTCAGACCTTTCCACCATTTTTTAATTGAGTTGTTCATTTTTTTATTATAAAAGTTTATTGTATATGTTGGATAACAGTCCAACATATTTCAGATATAATTCAGACATAATTCTTGCAAATATATTTTCTCATTGTGTAGCTTGTTTTCTCATTTTCTTGAAGAGATTTATTTTTACATACTTTTTAATGCCCTTAGTGCTGTCAGAATGAGTCCCACTCCAGAGTGCCTGTGATCCTCATTTACACCCTGTCCTACTTTCACTCCCACTTGGTCCAGCAAGACCTGCCTTCTGTGAACATGCTGTTGCAGACAATCAGTAATGATAATTTAAGTAACTCCTTTGCCTCTGCAGTCTGTGGGCTGCTAATATCTCATTTTCCAATGATAAGCAGATGATCATTGTCTGCAGATTGTACTAGGTAGGATATGCATTATAGATTTTCCTCTTTGTAAGTCTATTGTGTGCAGGCATTTATGGTTCAGATATAGTATCAGTCAAATTTCAGTTTAAAAAATGGAAGTGACTTTTTTAAGAAGAAAGGACTTGAATAGAGATGCTTTGAATAAGTTGCTTTCATTTGCTTGACTGAAGGATTAGGAATCAGGAAGCTACCTACTATGGAAATTACTGAATTTAAGTGTACAGCACTGTAACAACAATCCAGGTATCAAAGGAACAACTGTCAACAATATCCATATCTATTCAAACTAGGTTGCTTATAGAAGCAGCAGCAGAAACAGGGTTTTAGCTTCATTTATGTCTTCCAAATTTCATACAATCGCATTTAATTGATAAAAACTAGTTTTTATTTTAAAACTAGTTCTCATCCAAAACCCTGGCTATAATGTAGTTTTTTGCTTTCTGAGCTCTGCAGTTTAGAAAAACACAGAAAGGGAGTGAGATGGATGTCAACTGTATTATCATATTTGTGCTATATGAATAATTACATATACTTTGTTTAAAAACCTATAATTTTATTTTTGTGCTAGAACACTGAGCAACCTATCCTAATAACTACATAATTGTCAGCTATTATTATATCACTATATATAAAACATTTTTTTCTAGACCCAAATATATATGAATTATTACCATTAACTCAGATGAATTTTTTAGCATAACTTTAGGTCTTTGTAAATTCCTAAAGGTCATGAGTTTCTGGAAGTGATCGTCAGCAGGTGGACAGGGGAGATCTATATGTCCCCACTCTCTGGTGGCAGTGGGGGTTTGTGATAAACCCCCATACAAGGTGAGTGGTGACAAGCTGTGAGGAGGCAGATGTGCTCTTCACTCCTCATTAGCTTTGCCTCCAGGAAGCTGTTGGTTCCTTTGTGTTTTACAATGTTGAGATAAAAGGCAGCTAAGTTTTCTTAGAGAACATTGTGAAAGAGAAAGAATCGAATATGTGCCCTTAGATCTTCTTATTAACTTTCCTTCTCCAGAAAGAAACATAGCTTTCATCTTCTCAGTGGAGGTGGAAGTTGTGAAGAAGAGTCCAATTCCTATTTGTGAATGTCATCTTAACTTTTCTTCCAAGGCCATATTTTAATTTTAAGTTAGAATAGCAGAAATTATGATTGAGTCAGTGTACTGCCATATAGACTGTTTTAAGAGAGTTATATTAAACTTTAGTTTAAAAGTCAGCAAGAATTACTTGCACAAACTTTATTAGACCAGAATTAACTGTCATTAGTGAAAATAAATTGCTATATGATGCGTATGTTAAGAACTTGGAAAGGAAGAGGTACTCCTCCTAGCTTTATTGTTCAGTTCCCTTTTGAAAATGTGACAACAATGAAGATAGCTTCTGCAAAGTATTTAAAAGCTCTTCTAATATATTTTTATTTATAATTTTATTTTAGTTATACTAACAAAAATTTTCAAGAGTTAAAGAGGATATTAAATAAGTAGCTAACATAGATCAGTCAGAAAAGAGAATGTTCCCCTAAACTAGATATAAAATTATATATATATATATATATATATATATATATATATATATATGTAAATTCAGCAATTCTTTTTGTTCATGTTATCTCTCTTACATCATTCCTATTGAAAGTTAATTTGGCAGAACAAAATATAATAGATATATGAGTCTTATCTTTTGAAATTCATTAGAGAAATGTTTCTCCTGATAAATTTCTCTACATCAAACACTGTATTAAAGTTATCAGCTAAAACACACTGATTGCTTGATAAATCCACTGGGAGTGAGACTCCATCCTGAGGATCCCCATCAGTTTTTTTGCTCTAACCTGCTTCCCCCAGAGACTCACACTCTGATTGTTAATCTCCTCATAGAGGCAAATGGGAATAGGATTTCTTTAGAGTTAACCCCACCACTAGATTAGAAGAGTGAGGATTACTGAACAGAATGGAAGGAGATACAGAACTTATATTTAGTTTTATTTATCTTCAAAGTCCTTTATACATTCCTACAACAAATGAAGAGAAAGAGACTAGGTTGAAACCTGTTGGGAAACTATATCACTTAACTCACTGTATAACTGTGAAGCTGAGATAGAAGGAGGGTTTGAAGTGTATTTTTAGATCCTCCTTATGAAAATACCTATTTTTCAACTGACCCCTATGCCTATCTTGGAAGTATTAATCACTGTCATTTTCTGTGATTTTCTTTCTTTCTTCAAGGAACTTAAATAGGGTGTGTAAGTAAGAAACTTAAAGTAAATAGACATTTTAATATTTTTCACTAAATCATCATAGACTAAAATAGCAAAAGAAATGACCTTCATAATGACCTTATCACTGGACTTAAACATGAGCATAAAAATGACACAAATTCATGCAGAGTCTGACACTGTTGAAGTTCAAACTAAAGACAACTTTTAAATTATTTCTTATTTATATAAAAAATATATTGCAAGAAAATATTAAAAGTTATGGTCTTTCAGCAAAAGATCATGAAGATCCCTCCTATTTTAGACTTTTTTTTTATTATCCTCTATTTGTATCTCATATAGATGTACTTCATGTTATTCAACACCTGAAATTTTACCTGAGATTAGGATCTTGGCTTACAGTATAGGAGGAACAAACTGGTCAAAACAGGGTTTTCCCAGTAGAGTACAGGCACAAATGCTATCCTAATAGCCAGGCTGCTTCTTTAACAAATCATGTCATAGGAAACAACTAAAGTGACATTGGCTGTAAGGATTTCTACACAATCTTAAATAATTTAGAAAAATATTTATCAAATATGCATTTAGCATATGAACCTAACCAACAAAAATGCATTCAGTATGTCAAGCACAATATCAGGCATTAAGGGAACAGAAGAAAAGTATCACAATAGATTATAGTGGTTTTGTGAATGTGCTTTGGAGTTCAAAAGACCTAGATTTAAGTCTTGTGTTGGTCACTTTAATGTTATTTATTTTTATCTGTACTCAAGCTAGTTTAAGAAAAAGTAAGAATTTATTTTAAAGTCTACATGTTTCTAGAGCTGTTTTTCATTGCCTTATAGGTTTTATTCAATTAGATTGGCTTGTGCCACATGGCTGAAAACATTGCTACTAGAAGAGACATTGCTTCATTATTTCTGGTCCACAATTTAAAATCCTAGGAAAGGGTTTATCATTGCTTTACTTTAAGTCAAATACTTATCTAACAGACAAAAGTCTGTGTCTGGGAGTAAAAGGTGGGACAGTAGGGTGAAGTATTTATAAAGATATGTCATTTTTGCAATCTCTATCAAAATTCTAATTTATTTTTTGCAGAAATAGAACAATTATAAAATTTGTGTGGGACCACAGAAGACTCTGAATAGACAAAGCAATCCTTAGAAAAAAGGAAAAAAACTGGACATAACATACTTTATGATTTCAAATTGTATTACAAAACTATAGTAATCAAAATAGTATGGTACTGGCATGAAAACAGATATAGATCAGTGGTACAGAATGGAAAGCCCTCAAATAAACCCAGCAAAATTAAGAGCAATGACATAAAAATAACCAAGTGTAACAACTTTAAACTAAAAATCTTCTACAGAGCAAAGGAAACCAAAATGAAAAGGCAATTTATGAAATAAGAGAAAATATGTGCAAATCATATATCTGATAAGAAATTAATATTAAAAAATATAAAGAACTTATACAACTTAATAGCAACAAAACAAAACAAAAATACAAAAATCCTATTTAAAAATGGTCAAAGGACTTGAATTATATTTTTCTGAAGACATACAGACAGAAATTAGGTAAATGAAAAGGTGCTCAACATAACTAATCATCAGAGAAATGCAAATCAAAAACGTAATGACATATTACCTCACACCTGTTAGAATGGCTGTTATCAAAAAGACAAAAAAGTAAGAAGTGTTGGTGAGGATGTAGAGGAAGGAGAATTATTGTGCACTGTTGGTGGGAATGTAAATTGATATAGCCACTGGCAAAGCAGTATGGATCCCCTAAAAAACTTTAAAGTACAGCTATTGTATGATTTAGAAAGTCCACTTCTGAGTATGTATTTCATTTTGAAGAAAATGAAAACACTAACTTAAAAAGCTATATGCACCCCATTTTCACCGTAGCATTATTATGACAACCAAGATGTGGAGGCAACCAAAGTATCTATCGATGGATGACTGCATAAAGAAAATGTAAATATATATATATATATATATATATATATATATATATATATATATATATATATATATATATATTCGGCTATAAAATATATATTACATATATATGTATATATAGACATATATATAATTCAGCTATAAAAAAGAAAATCCTTCTCATTTACAACATGGATGGACCTTGAAGTGCTATGCTAAATGAAATAAGTCGGATTCAGAAAGACAAATACTGTGTGGTCTCACTTATATGTGAATCTGAAAAACAAATAAAAAACAAACAAACAAAATTCCATGAACTCATAGATATTGATAACATATTGGTGTAGGGGTAGAGGTGGGCAAAATTGGTGAAGGTGATCAAAGGTACAAACTTCCATTTATAAAATAATAAATAAAAAATATGTCCCAAGGATACGATGCACAGCACAATAACAATAATACTATATTGTATATTTAAATGTTACTAAGAGAGTAAATCTTAAAATTTCTCATCACAGAAAATGTGTGTGTGTGTGCTAAAAAAGTGTGCTTTTTCAATTTGTATCTCTTAGTTACAATGACTTCAGTATTAATAAATGGTTTTATAACCAAATCTGTTTCAACTTCCTTTGTTGCAAGTGAGAGAATTCCAATTATTGCCTGACATAACTGAGAAGTCTAAAAAATTGCCAGGCTTTAGTCTTACAATAAATATCTTCAAAAAAGATATTTATTGCCTGACATAACTGAGAAGTCCAAAAATTATCAGGCTTTAGTCTTAGCTCTAAAACATAATACTATCAGTTCTGTTTCTTTCTTTCCACCTCTTGGCTTCACTTATATTTTTGGCTCTTCATTTCTTAAATAAAAACTTTCATCCTGATGCCAAAGTGGCTGCATGAGCTCCATCTTTTTTAGGTTAGAATCCACTGAAAATAATGAGCTTCTTTTCTAGTAGACCTCATAAAAATTTGTGTTCCTTTTTATTAAATTCACTTAAGTCACAATTTCAACTTTGTGAAATAAAAAGTGTAGCAAAGCTAATGTGATATAAATTGATGTAGCCTTGAGTTAGGTGCTCAGTCATGGTGCACAAGTGTAAGTGTGGAGCTCCACACAGTAAACACTGAAAAGTTTTTGAGGTATTGATCTTCATCTAAAAACTGTGGTTATTTTCAGGAAACAGTGAAATAAAGGTGAGGAGAGCAAATAACAAATGTCTATAAATAATATTTTATGGAGAAGAAGGACTAGAAGGTGAAACAGTTGCTCCAATAAAACACTTTCTCAGCAGTAAAAGCAGTGCTACTTTGGTGCCAAGGGATCAGCGGATCATAAATGTTAGAGCATATACTCTGCTCATCTCAGAATACTATTTAGCTTCAGTACATTGAGGGCTCCAGAAATATAGCCTTATATCGGCTAAATAAAGATGTGCGGCTTGAGTAGAGTCAGGAAATAAAGGATTGTGGAAGCATCTGTGGTAGAAAGGTGTCCCTAAAAATCTTCACAGAACATAATAAAAGGGAACATGAGAGGACTATTCAAAAACTCATGAGTCATCTCTGACACTCAGGAAATCAGTGATTACAATCGGATAGTGACAAGAGCTAGGCAAAAATGATCATTATCTTAGAGTTTCTCAGGCTGTATCCATAGGCTGATGAAACTACAGCAAACTTTGGTTAAAATTACCAAACCCTCGCAAATGTATTAGAGAAATAGAAAAAAAATACAGAGAGAAAGAGAGAAAGCAAAAAAGAAACAAGGAAAAAGGGGAGGAAAATTAAATTTAGTTCAGAAAGTTGTATGTTTCAAGGTACAGTGATGATGGTGGGTGAAATTAATTTGATCTAAATCCCACTCTTGAGGAATTTATAATTTAGAAATAAATATAAGACATTTAGTTAAATAACTAAAATATAATGTAAAAAGCAATGAGTACTTTACATTCTTTTGAGAACCTAATAAGTAATAAAAGTATGTGAAGCATTTAGTATATTACCTGGAACACAATGAACCTCAATAAATATAGTGATTATTATTTAAACAAAAAGAGCAAAAGCAAAAACAAGTTATATTAAAAAATGCTTTAGAGTTTTTTAGATGGAATACATGGAAAAACAACAATTCTGGTATAAGAAAATAGCAGGAGCAGAAATACAATGGCAAAAATTTTAGAACATTAAGTTGATCAATTTAACTGGGGTGATAGGATGGGTATAAAAAGCTAATAACAAATGAGAAGTCACAAGTTAACTCATTGATAGGGGATTTCCCAGAATAAGAAACTTGTGCTGTGATAGGTAACACCTGATCTCAGTAGTGAACATTAGAACTGATGACAGGCATGCCAAGAATATACCATCCCAGAGACTGCAAAACACTGGGTGGTAGATGAGCCTGAAAATACGGCATAATTGAGATAATAAGAACTTTAAAAATGCATGCTTAGAAACTTGCTTTCCACTCCCATAAGTAACAGAAAGCTATCAAAGCTTTTTGTGTAAGATGATTTTACAAATCTATTTTAGAAACACGCTTCTGGCTTCTAACATGTGAATGATGAAGGTACAAGCTGGGAGTAGTGATAAAGCTTCAAATAGAATTAATGTCAGTAGAAATGGAAAAAGAATAAATAATAATAATAAAAGATTCCAAAATAGAATAAATATACTGCAAATGGGGAGTAAGAGAGAAAATTAAAAAAAAAAATGATACTGTGATTTCTAATTTGAGTTTTGAGAAGGAAGTAATAAAAATCCTAGGAAGAAAAAAAATGTTGGAGAGTAGGAAGAAGAAATTTGAGGTTTGGACTTTTGAGTAAAATATGCAGGAGAACATTGAGTTAGAGTTGTTTAGCTGATATTAGAAATCCCAGTTTTCAGCTCTAGAGAAGGTGAGATGTAGAGATAAAACTTGTGAATTTTCTAATTACCAATATCAGTTTAAAAAGGGAGTTTGTTCTCTTTGCCTTTAGCCATATAAAACATGTAAAATTATTGCATTGGTCATAGGAATGAAGCAGAGTTAAAACTATCCTTTTAACAAACATTCTACATGGTAGTCTTTCTTGAATGGTCAGTGCAGGATTCAAAACGTATGTGTTTATTTTATGGAATTTATAAAAGAGTTGAAAATTTGGAAGAACCTATGTATGAAACAAAGAGATGAAAAGCAGTCTCTTGACTTGAAGGGAAGGGGAAAATGAAAATAATGCAACCAAAGTAAGCTATTATTATTGAGAAGCTTTATAGAGATAATGAACTTTCAGCTTTAAGTCTTTTAAGGCCAAGGTAAATTTTAATTATAAGTTTAGTTTCCAGGTGAATGAACAATATATTCCAGAGAACTGTGGCTACAGTGAACAAATTCAGTGGACAATGAGCTACTTTTTAAGTGTATTTGAAGTGGATGCTCCTGGAAGTCTGCTTGCATTTCTCTGGAGTCTCCATTTGCAATTATAGCATTGATTCACTTAAAATGCTAAAAATGTTTATCGACTTCTATTTCTTGCCAGGATAAAGTAACTGGTAAAGAACTTAATCTTCCAGTGTTAAAAAAAACACAAAACTAAAGATGTATAAAGCATTTGTTTCTAGACTTTGAATATAGGACTTTCCCAGACAATGGAAATAAAAAAGAGGTAAGTCCCACGGTAACTCAAGCTTTGTACCTAGGGGTGATTTCCCAAACTGCACAAAGAAAGGCAGTCTTAAGCAGTAAGTGGTGGTTTTCATGATAAGGAAAAGGAACAGATCAGAGGTTAGCACTGGGGAAACAGTTAGACTTGAGACAGAAACCAAAAAGAAGCAATCTTTATAGAAGGACACCCCAGCAGTTTGTATGTGGATCCTCTGTGGGTTCTTGGTCTAGACTGGGCTGCACATATTCAGGGCAAGACTCTTGTATAGAGTGACTGCAGTGGATCTGAGACCTGAGCAGGATACCAGAAGTCTGAAAGACATTAGAATTCTGACCTAGCCAGTGTTGAGACCTCACTGAGCAACTTGAGCATTCTAAAAAAATGTGGAATTTTACTCTGAAGTAGGAGTTACACTCTAGAACTAAGAAGAACTGAAATAGATTTACCCTCAAAAACACTAAAACCAAAAGTGAAAGAATCAAAAGCATCTTCTAGTAATTTAACTACCTGTAAGAGCAAATTTAAAATTATTTAAAGAAAGACAGCATAATCTTGACTCTCTTCGATGAATCAGATACAATGTTTAGTCTGCAATAAAAATTACTAGCCACACACACACACACACACAAAAAAAAACAGAAAAAGGGGACCCATTATTTCAGAAAACAAGTGTCAAGAGAGACTCTGAGATGACTCAGATTTAGAATTAGCAGAAAAGCATTTAAAAAACAACTATTATAAATATGTTCCAGGACTTTAAAAATGACATAATAGATAAAAAGGATTAACAGTAAGCAGAAAAAAAAATCTATTTTAAAAAACTAACTAAAACAATTTTAATAAAAGAGGATGTTAGAAGATTCACTTCCCTGATTTTAAGGTTTACTATATAGATCTACAGTAATAAAGACAGTATGGTGTTGGCAAAGTAATATATAGATATATAGATTGATAGAAGAGAAAAAAATGATCAATTGATATTCAAAAAAGATCTGACTAAAATTTAGAGCAGAAATAAATCTCTTCAACAAATGGTGCTGGAACACCATTAACTCACACCATTTACACATTTAATACAGTATGAAGCACAGACCTAAAGATAAAAGTGTTAAGTTACAATTCTTCTAGAAGAAAGCGTAGGAGAATATTTTTGCAATATTCTTGGAGAAGATACAAGAGAACTAAAATGGAAAAAAATGATGAATATAGACTTCATCGAGAGTAAAAACCTGGGCTCACTAAAAAATAACATTAAGAAAATAAAAAGGTAAGGTACACAATGGGGGAAATATTTTAAATATATACATTTGATAAAAGATTGGTTTTCTGCATACATAACAAAGTTTTGCAACTCAGTAACAAGAAGGCAAACAACTTATTTAAAAGACATTTTAAATAAGGATTTGAAAAAGGATTTGAAAAGACACCTAACAAAATAGTGTTTTCCAAATAGTTACTAAGCACACAAAAGTGTTCAATATCTTTTGTCCTCATGGATATGCCAAAGAAAACCACAGTGAAATATTATGTCATACCCTCTAGAATGGGCAAAATTAAAAATATAATAATAACAACACCAAATGTTGGAAATGATGTGCAAACCTGGGACTCTCTTGTGTTGCTAGTGGAAATATAAAATGCTACCTACCATCTCTTTGGAAACTCTTTCAAAATTCCTCATAAAGTTAAACATCAACCTACCCTACCACTTAGCAATTCCGGTCATAGGTATTTACCAAAAGGAAGTGAAAACGTGTGTTCACAATAAGAATAATAAAAAAATATATATTGATAGCAGCTTTATTTAAAATAATCCCAAACTGGAAGGAACCTGAGAAAACAATGTTCATCAACACAGAATAAAAAAAAAACAAATAAAGATATGTTTATATAATACTACTTGGCAATGAAATACAATGGCTTCATAAACATAATGACATGGATAGAGCTTAAAAACCTATTGCGTGAAAAAAAAAACAAAAGAAAAAAAAACAACTCCATTAGATGACTTACAAAAGCAGGGAAAATTAATCTATGGCTATAGAAATCACAACAATGGTTGTTGCCTTTAGTGAGGATTGACTAGAAGAGAACAGAAAGGAATTTGCTTGGGATGAAGTGTTGATTACATGGGTGTATTTATCTGCTAAACTCATTGAATTGTATGTTTAAGATCTGTATATGTTACTGGACATAAAGTTTATATACAAACATAAGAAAGAATGTGCACTGAGCCTCTGCTAAGTGGCAGTGTGGAGGACTCAAAGAACAAGTAACCATTCAGAATAAGATTATGATGCTATTTGTTAAAACATGGTTTGGAGTTCTAAATAGCCAAGGTGTCAGAAGCCTCAGTGAATCATTCTTTTTTTGCCTTTAGCAAAGGATTTTTTTGGTCTGTTTTTATTACAACAGTTAGACATTTATAAACTAGAACATTTACTATTTTTTTAAAACAAATAATATGTTTTGTAAAAATATGTATACTTTGGAACTAGTCTGTACATTTTACTCATTTATATTTTAACCACATTCTTGTTTCTCTACATGCTTAAATGCATTGCCTTTTAAAATTCATTTTCACTTTATAATATGTTCTGTGCCTGACTTTTTCCAGGTCTCCAGAAACTCTTTGCAACATTCTAAAGGTAGCTTCCTTTCCCTCTTTACTCTTTACTTTGGGAGAGAACTGATCAGTTCCATCTTAATCAGAGAGCAGGCAAGAAGTTGTCTTTTTAGCATTCTCAATTAGATTGCTGAATACTGAGCATCCCTGCTGTGTTCTTTCTGATGTCCTTGTTTCTTTCTCTCTCCTCTTGGCAAAATACAAAGAGACAAGAATTATGCAGCAGCATGAAGCCTCTGGTCTGAATGAAAACTCTGTGATTGTCTTTTTCTAACCACCAAGTTCTCTGACACACAGATTCTAAATTGCCTTAAGCTCCCCTCCCAGTAGATATGCTAGATGCTTACTAATTAATTTGAACTGAATGGCCTTTAGCAACTCTCATTCACAGAATTAAATCTCAGGGCTCTTTAGATTTGAAAGAACTATACCTTCCAAGAGTGTAACATTTTATAACCTGGATAATGTTTGTGAGCAAATATGAAATAATTTCTATATGTAGCAAGTTAAGCCTAGCTATTTGCAGAACATACTACAAAGAATAGAAATTGATGAGAACTTTAGGCATAAAACTGAGTTATTTAAGTTTGATAAATTTTTAAGTACATTTTATGTTTGGTAACATAATGAAAAGAACATTTGACCACAGTGCATCTTTTTCTGAAAATCTAGAGTATTCTCTGATTATTTATTTGAAATAAAATCATATTCTAAAAGAAAAACTGAATTATTATTTCAGAAGCTGATAAAAGTAATGTTAGGAGTAGATGAATATTATCAAAGAACAAAATGATAGTTGATCAGGAATGTTTACATCAATAATGGTTCTGTAATGCTTACTAAAAAAGAAACTACAAAAATAATCCCCTAACATTATCTTCACCCTTACTGAAAATAATTTTTAGAAAAAGGAATGCCAGTAATGGAATACATTACTGGAACTGAAATATTTTCTGTGGTAAGTGTTGAGTACATATTTTATTGCTTGCAAATGTAGCTTCTTCAAATTTACATATGTCATCACTTAATGCACTTGGCCAGGCAAGACACCTCATAGAGGTTGTTGTTGTTGTTGTTTTCTATGCCTATAAGTAACTTAGCTGACAGCGGGAACTATGGATTATTTTTGTCTTCCAAAAGTTCATATCCTAATCCCCAGTGTGATGATATTTGGAGGTGGGGCCTTTGTGTGGTGATTAGATCATGAAGGTGGAGATCTCATGAATGAGATCGGTGCTTTTATGAAAGAGACCCCAGAAAGCAGAAAGATGGCCATTTATGAACTAGTAGATGGACTCTGCTGATGCCTTGATCTTGGACTTTCCAGCCTCCACAACTGTCAGTAGTAAATTTCTGTTGTTTATAAGCCATCCAGTCTTTGATATTCTGTTATAGCAGCTTAAAGGATGAAGACATCAGGCCATGCCTAAGGTATTTGCAGTCTCTGTATGTTCTCAACTTTGGTTGTTCATCAGAAATTAGTACGAAGATTTTTAAGCATACATAAATGTTATCCAGACTTACTGAATCATAATCTTCAGAGGATGAGGGACCTTTACACTAAAACTTTAGAGTTTCACAGATAGGTCTGATGTATGGCTCAGCTTGATAACTACTCATGTAGACCAATTCTCATAAGAATGCTGGTGAAAATTAAAACCAACATAATTATTTCCTCTGTGTTAAATTATATTGAGATCAGGCCATGCTTTCTTATCTCTATGTTAAATAAAAGCATTAAGCAAAAATAATTTAGCTACTTTCTCCAGAAAATATTTGCTTTTGGATGATAAGTCTGTGAAACAACTGAAAATGCTTACTTATCAAGGGTGACAGTTTAATCATCAGAACTGACTTAAAGACCCTTGCCTCACTGTGTTCACAAGACATAAGCTATTATGTGATAAAATCTACTAAATCCTGAGTAGTTCTTGCCTTGTAAACTGACCTTTAAATTTCCTAGTCCAGGCTCTAATACCTTATAAATATTCTCCTTGACTCCCACGCTCTTCAGAAACTTCTAAGACTGTCAAGGTGATTTTCTCCCTGATGGAAATATATCTACTAAACTTAGCTTTAGATCAATAGGTGTGTTTGTTAAGTTAGAAGTCATAGTTAAGTCAGTATCACTCAGATGCATAAATTATATATTAATAACAATCACTATTTTTTTAAATATGTAGTTTGATTGAAAGGCATAAATCACATAGGTACATATCGATAACTTGAATTAATGTGGCATTTTTGCAAATGTTACCTTGGTTTTTCATTCATGGATTATTTTGTACTTGAGTTAGCTCTAGGATTCCACAAACTTTGATATTCCAGAACATCTCAATTTGAAACTTTCACCTGAATCAGCTGTCAAAAAATTCTAACTTCCATTTTCTCCTGAAAACCTTAAATTGTTCAAACATAGGAATCCAAAGTAATTTTTTTTTATTATCAGTCAATTTGTCGCTATTTCCATCTATTAACATATGTGCTAAACCAATTTGGAAAACATTACCTATGGCTATTAGGTAATTATGGCATTTACTTCAGCTTCATTTTTATCTCCTCCTGGAAATAATTGTTTCTATTTATTTTACTTTATTTAGCTTAATATTATCCTATACAAAATCTGAACTTATACTGACTTTAGACACAAATTTCAAAAATTTATTAGAAGATATGTCTGAGCCATAAACTGAGATTCCAAAAGAGAAAATACTCAAGATAAGAGACTATCAAAAAAAAAAAAACAAAACAAAAACAAACAAACAAAAAAAAGGTCCAAGAGGAAGAAACATTTGGGGTAAATACCCAACAGACAAACAGGAATATATGTGACTGACGAGCTTAGACTTTTTCAAGGGTACACATGTATAAAAGAAAACTAAGAATAGATGTGACAAGTGGGATGATGTAGAGTCCAGAAAGGAAAGCTAAAATCCAGAACAAGCCTCATGCTGCACTCCCCTCAAATAAGAATAAAATTATTTTAAAGTTAAATTTGGCCAAAAAGACCTTTTAAATTGTATAGTATGAAGAAGAAAAGACACTGAAATTTCGAAACTGGACAGAGCAGTTACATCTATTCTTGGGAGTGTGTGGTTAAAGGTCAAAATCTTTAAAATCTTTTGATTCATTCTTAAACTCCATTTTTAACATAAAAGAGGATAGATTTTAAAAATAAATTTTGCTGTATTCATTTGTGATCTGTTATTTGTGGATATGTCTGGTTTGAGGTGATAAAGCAAGGAATTAGCAAAAGTCACACAGCAGTTGAGCTCAGAAGGATATTTACTCTAGATTTAAGAAAATGGAGTCCAACTGCAACTTCAGATTTAACTATTATATACGACATAGTGTAGGCTAGAACTCTATGGCATATTTTTAATAGAATGAGCATTAGATTTACCTATTATCATTTGTTTCTCATTTTATTTGGTATCAGTAGTAAAGACAGCAAAGATATGCACTGTGTTTGGACACCCAAATCTCAACATCAGAGAAAACATTTGCTATTATTTCAGAACATAGGCCTCCAGATTTTGTGTATGTAAATACAGATATATTAAAACATTAGTATAATCTAATATATAAAGTTTTATAACATTTTTAACTTTACATATTGTTTGTCAAAAATATTTGTCAATAATTTTTCATTTCTGCTTCGAGACTGAATTGAGTCATAATTTAACTATCAAAAGGTTGCTAAAATGTTAATGTTTTAGTCCCAAAACACTCATAGCTATAACGTTTTCATATATTACTAATTATTTTCTTCAGATAAACTCTTAAAAGTACCAATTCTGGATCCAAGTTTATGTATATCTTTAAAGCTTTACTCTTACCACTTATGTTATAAAAGTCTCATTGGTAGAAATTTATTGATAAAAAAATGTAAGAAATTGTATATGTAAAAAAAATAAAGGCAAATGACAGTACCTTTACTACCTCATAATAAAATATTTTAATAGGCATATCAAGTTGAAAACAGATGAGAAGTACTAAATATAGGGTCAGAGGATCTGGATCAACTTCCTACAATGTCTCATCTACTATTAGTGTTTCTAAAGTAATGCATAGATCTTTATCAATCTATTTCATCATCTGTAAAGTTGGTTTAATAATATCTATCACAGCAGCTTCTCATGCTTGTTTAAGGATTGGTATGAAACAAAGTTTACAAGCACTTATAAAAATATATCAGAGTTTTCACTAAGGTCAGGGCTAAGTGGAAGTCACAACTAGACCTCAGAGAGTATCTACAGTGTCCACAGGAGCCCCAGTGTGGCTAAAGAGGTCTGGAATCTAAATAATGTTTTTGACCAGCCACAGAATTTAATAAATGTGTCATTCATAGAAGCAGTTACTACTTAAAGTAAGGGAGGGTATAGTTTTCTTCTATTATTACATCAGAAATTGCACTCTGTAGTTTAAATAATAGCTATTATCTATCCTTCACAGTTTCTGAGGTTAAGAATTTAGTCACAGCATAGAAGGCACAATTTTCTAGATTGTCTGGAGCCTCATTTGGAATATCTGAAAGTTAGAGGCTGACAGCTTCTGAAGGCTACTTTATGTGCGTGCCTGGCAGTTGATATTAGTTGTGAGATGAAAGTGTAGTTAAACTGTCACTTTAAACATCTGTATGTGACCTTTGTCTGTGCTCTGACTTTTCTTACAACATGGTAGATGGTTAACATGGTGGTTAGGTTCTATGGACCAGCATCAAGAGAGAGACAGAGACAAAGAGACAGAGACATGAGAACCAGGAAGAAAATACCTTGTCTTTATGACCTAGCAACCAGTTGTAAAAGTCACGTGGAATCTTATCCACTACATTCTATGGGTTGAGACAATTTTAAAGGCCCATTTTGATTCAAGAAGAGAAAATACCTCTCACTAGAGGTTCAGCCAACATCACTTTATAAGATTACCACATGAAATATAATGTATCTTGGTGAGGCCATCTTTGAATAATATAAAACTCCCTAGAACTGTTGCTTCTCCTCTCCTCCTTAAAATTGTAAAAGCTACATACACTCTTCTTCCCAGACATCATCTTGTGAAGGTACCACGGGTAGTGATGTGGGGTAAAAAACTTGATAAATCTGAGCAATTAAAAAGACTGAGCATTATAAAAATCTCCCTTGAAAATTGTTAGTATTAACTAAGTAGTAGACTGAGTTGAACTAATGACTACTTTTCTAATATATAAATATTTACTACCCAATGTGTGGGGCTTGGAAGAAAGATTCACTTAGTTATATATAAAATACATAAAATTAAAAATATTTTTCCAATACCTTAATTTTAGTATAAGTTAAATTTTTTACCTTGTGTTCATTAAATTAGATTTGTTAAAAAATTACCTGTAATTTAGAGATACTCAATATAATAAACAGTTGTTTGCTTGTATTTAATATAGTTAGTTGCCTGATTATGATGAAATATTAAAATTATTAATGTTGAAAAAGTATCATTTAGGGGAAAGCTTTGAACTAGGAAAATGGCTGTTTTTGATAGGTATGGTATAATTATTTGAGGAGACATTCTAAACCTATGATTGTTTTGTTGATGCCCCAGAGTAAACCTCAAATATGGTTAATTTTTTAGGAAATGTACTGTCAGATATGATTGTTTTACATGATTTGTGCATACCAGAGTGAACAAAATGAGGATTCTCAATATCAATGCATGTAGTGAGAAAAGAAGGCAAGCTTTGGACTTAGGAAGATAAAATAGCTGCTTTTTCCTCAGAACAATAGATACCTGGAGATTCTTCTTCTCCTTGAGCCATGATGGGGGTTCTTCTGTTCAGATTTTTCTCTTTTGTTCTTATTTTTTGTTTGTTTGTTTGGTTTGGTTCCCCTTTTTGTTTACTTGACCTTGTCTTCCATTCCCTGTACTCAAATCCTTATTTTGGATATCATATTTATAGTTATCAGAGGTTTTTCTTTTGCAATCATTTTTTAATAACTTTTTTTCTCTTATGGATGCAATGTTTTCTCTTATCTCTCAAGGACATTAATTATAGTTACTTTGACCTACATTTTCTCCAAGCACTTTTTTGTTTACTTATTTTGTAGCTTTTTTGGGGGTTGGGGAATTTCCTCAATTGTATGGATATAACCAACATTGTATAACCAACACTACATAACCTTTTGTAGGACATGAAAGTTAATCAGTATCTCTGTTTCAGTGGATAAGGCTTATGCACTGGAAGGCTTCCCTAGAGGGTGCTGGGTAAATGAATGGTTTTTTCTATAACTTTCCATGTAAATATCTATAAATCCTGATTCTTTTGGTTGCTTTTCCAGAGAATGATATTCCAGTATCATCACAAGAAGTTTTAAAACTTGTTTGGAAAAGATAGAAAGAGGATTTTAAATTTTTTTTACTGTTTTATATGCACATTTTTACCTAATTTCTGTTCAGCTTTGCTCTTTCCTCTTCTGTGTGCTCACCTTTTTATATTAAGATTTATATGTGGGGAGGGGGTTGGAGTTAATGAAGGATAATTTTCTATGTTTGTTTAGGGTAAAAGCCTGAAGGTATAGCAATCCCTTTATAGTTTGCTCTCTTCACACTCTAACATTCTGCCTTGCATATGACATCAACCTCCTGAGGCTTTCTAGGGTTCCGGGGCTGGATTGATTGCCTTGCTTCTCACCAAACCATTCCCAACAACTGCAGGAGCACTAGTAAATCATGTACCTTTCCTTGTTTGCCTTAAATCATTATACACTGGGATAAGAGGGTTATAGAAATTTCTTAGTTTGACTTGAATTCAGAATTTATATTTCTGTTCTTTGCTTTCTTTGATGCCTTGTAATTATTTTTTTAAAGGGGAAAGGGAAAAATATGTTGAACATACTCTTTTGATATTGTGACTTTGGTTTATATATAAAGTACATTTAAAAAATAATAATATATGCTAGAACATCTAAATTTTAGAGAAATAAAAATGATAAAATTTAAAAATATCCAGAATTCTATAACTCTGATAATCACTCAAAGTACATATTCTTAAATGACATATTCATTCTCATTCTATCTCACTAACCTAAAGTTAATTGTTAAACCACCCAGGGTATCAAGATTTTATCTAGCAAAATTAAAAGGTCACACCAAACAAATTGAAAGGTAAAATACTCCTTCCAGAGTCAGTTTATTATTTAATGGAATAAAGCTTTCTTTTAGAGTGTCAAGTATAGCTCTGTATTTATTGCTTCTATATTTTTGGAAGGTTTTTGAAACATTAGAAAGCATTTCATATAGATTTGTACTCTAAGATTTGATATTTGTTGTCTATACAAATAGAGTTAAAAACAAAAATTCCCATACAATAAAGAAAATAAAAATTGTTAGTCATTGATTGCTTCTCTAGAAAGAAAGAAATTATGTGTAGTTTCATTTTCCACAGCTCAGAAACAATAACATTGTGAAGTTCTCCTGAGCTACCTAATTAATCAATCATGATTCACAACATTTGAAAAGTTCCTTCACTACAGAGATCTTATTTATCCTTATCTTTTTCGTGGTGCCTAGATAACTACTTGACATATTTAACTCCTAAGAAAAGAATATTAAACACTTGAAAAAAATATCTCTGAAAGAATTTAAAATATTATATTTTGCACGCAGGTTTTTTTTTGTTTTTATTTTTGTTTTGCCTTTTGTTGAGATCAATTTCAATTTAGACTAAGATATAAGAGAATTTAACTTACTTTGCAGATGGTATTTACAAGTCAAAATAAAATGCAGTTTGCTTTTCTCTAAATGGTGCTTCTCTTTCTCTTTCAAGCCAAAAACATCACTTTATAATAAATGAGTGAAAGATGTATAACTTTCGAAAATGCTTACGAAAAAGTGGTATATTAGAAGTATAACAAATTATTACTAGGCAATATATATTAATTGTATAAAAAATAAAAATGCAGGTAAACAAAAACAAAGAAACAAAAAAAAGACTTAGAATCATAATCCCAAAACTCAAAGAGAGTCAATGTTTACATTTTTGTTTTAGTTTTTATGCATAATGTTTATTTAAAAGAAAAGCATTGCATGTTTGAGCATACTAATAATCAGAATTGAGCTCTACCCATTTTTCTCAGTATTCTGAATAAGCCTGAGGATTAAAGGCCTGCCAAAGCCTTTCCACACATCAATCAAAATAAGCACTCAGATACTCAGATTCCACACAAAGGCAGTATTATGGGTGGGGGGATGAGTGGCGAGGAGTGGCACCAACAATCTGTTTCCTTCAATCTCCCAGTTTGCTTGCACAATATTTTTCTTTGGAAAGGATGCAAGTGTGTACAAATGGGAAACCAGTGACTCATCTTGGACTAATATTTACATCTATCTGGTACTCCTAACCATCTTTCCAAGTTAAGAAAGTCATTCAAACACATAGGATTTACAATCATTTTCAGCCTGAGGTTATTCATGGTTTAATCCAGTGCTTGACAATTTATGGCCTGTGGTACACATTCAGCCTGCTGCCTAATTTCTTAAGGCCGGTGAGCCAAAAATGGTTTTTAAATTTTTACATGGTTGGAAATATATTAAAAGAAGAATATTTTATAACATCTGAAAATTATATGAAACTCAAATTTTAGAGTCATAAATATAGTTTTATTGAAACAACCAAACCTATTCATTTATATTGCATCCATGGCTGCCTTCTCACTATAGAGTTAAATAGTTGAGATAAAAATTGGATGGCCTACAAATTCTAAAATAATCACTTATTTCCTGGTTCTTTATAGAAAATGTTTTCTGGCTCCTGGTTTAATCTTTTCATCCCACTTCTGATATCAACATAAGGGGCTGGTCCTCCCTGGCTCATCTCCTCTAAGGTTGATATTTTAGAATAAGAAGTTTAATCCTATTTGGCTCATTCATCCTAAGACTAACTTATTAGATTGGAAACCTATTTTTTAATTTGTTCAGCTGCTGAATCTTGAGTGATAAAGCAAAATTCAGCAAAACTAAAACAAAATAAGGAGGCAGCAGCTAAAGAGTACAGCATTTAGCCAATGAGCCTATTCTTGAGTGTACTCAAGCCATAAATACTTTCTCATGATCCCTTTATCCCACGGTGAGGTAATCATTGTAATGTCATTTTAAAAAAAAATCCTCTGTTTCAATTGGCCTATTTATCTTTAAGGCTTACTCCTTAGAAGCTAGGAACTATTTCTTATTGTCTTACTGATTCATCTTAATGAGATAAGGTTTAGAGGCCCTGGTAATTGTCAGCAGTCACTGATGACTTCAACTTTTTTATCCCAGTAATTACAAAATATATATAAATGTTAACGTTCACGTTTGTTCACCTCCTATGGCAAGATCATCTCCAACAGTACTTTAATAAACCCCTTTAACTTTAAAAAAATTAGAGGAGATTTTGTAATAAGGCATAAATGCATAAAAATCAGTGGTCATTTTAAACTATTTACCATAATTTGGAGAATACCTTGAGAATATCTTTATGTTTTGAAAGGATATGCTTGGTTTATCATTAGTATTGGGTATTTATTACCAAGATACATATGTAATGAGGTAAAGGGCATACATTTTTGCATGTTTTTGGTAATATTGTTATTGACTCAATTTCTAGAGTAGCGTATATAACAAGTGCCATGGATAATTAAAAGACTAACTCAGAGATATTTAGGATACCAAAAGACCTTCATTTGTTCATCTATCACTTTTACTTTTAGAGGTTATAATTTAATCAGATCAGTTTTTTGTCAACCAATATGGAGTGCCATTATGGAGAAAAGCTTAATTAAAGCCATCTTAGAGATTAACCTTTATAGGTTATATAGGTGGTTCACTGTCCAGCATCCCTTCTTTGGGGCATCATTCCTCCCCTCTTCTACAGTAACACTATTCCAGGTATTCAGTTTGCTTAGAATGAATTCTATGACCTACATGCCAGAATTGGTCATGTGATCCAGGCTTGGTCAATATCTCTGCCTTTTGATTAGTTCAGATATGACCATGTGGCCATATCCTAGAAGTTAGAGTCCTTGACAGAGATTTTACTTTTAAAAAGGTAGTCTTTTTTTTTTTTTTAATTTTAGGCTCTTCGTAAATTATTTTGTTCATTAAAAAAAAAAAATTTGAGTATCTTTATGTTCCAGGCTCTAGTTTGGCCTGTTGAAATAAATCATAAAATCAAATAAAATCATAAAATCAAATGCCCTATGGAGTTTATATTCTAATGGGGAAGGAGATGGATAATATATAATAAATAAAATGTGTATATATAACATTTAGTATGTTAGAAAGAGCCACGGAGAAAGGGAAAAATAGAGCAAGATAAGTGGGATTGTGAGTGCTGAAACTAATGGGATGCAATATTTAAAGAGTGTAGTAGGAGTGTATAGGAGAACTCTTATAAAGAAAATGACATTTTAGCAATGACTCGAAAGAGTTGAAGGACTTGGCTGTGCAGATACCTGGGTGTAAAGTATTGTGACAATACTGAATGATATCACGAAAAGAAGAGGAAAGATCAAAGAACAGAATATTGTGATAAGGTTGTACGATGACAGATGATTACTAGACTTAGTGAGCTGATCACACTGTAAGGTACATAAATATCGAGTCACTATATTGCACACCTGAAACTAATATAACATTGTATACCAACTATACTAAAAAAACATGAACCATTGATTCTTCAACAATAAGAGGTTGAGAAGACATGGAAATAAAGTAGCAGCAGAAGCAGGAGCAGAAGGAGAAAGAGAGGAGGAAGAGAATGAGAATGAAGAGGAGAAAGAGAAGAAAGAGGAGGAGGAGGAGGAGGAGGAGGAGGAGGAGGAGGAGGAGGAGAAGAAGCAGCAGCCACCAATGAGGTAGGAAGCAAATCTGGAAAGTCTCTGCCAGTGTAGAAAGATATGATCAATTCCTAAATACCTTACTGTTGTATGAAGAGAATCTGTATTGTATGAAACCAAATTATACATAGAAAGTTCTGAATCAAATTTGTTTGACTTTTCTTCTCACTCCAATCCCCTCTCAATCATTTTTGCCTAGAACAATGGATTTAAATTCATTTAATACATATATAACAAAAATCAGTTACTTGATCAGAGGGGAAGTTTTGAAGTTTTTTCCTAAAACGGAGCAGTGTAATTGGCAGATACCTTATTTGCCTTCTACATTAAAGACTTTACTTGCTAGACTCAGCATCTTTATTTCCAGCTCTACACTTCCAAAGAATAATCATTTTTTATAATATAGCCAGTTCACATTCAACTAAAAATATATCCATCCCCTTTAAAACTGAGTAGAAACCAAAACTATGACTTATTTCTGCAACCAAAGATAATATCTTTCAATCATCTTTGAAGCTAATTTATAATATCACCATCTACTCTTTCTAGTGACAGCCAAATATTTTCTAAATTTTTAGATGATACCTTATTTATGAAACTTACCACAAAGCCATTTTTAGTATTAGACTTTTTATTCTCTCACTCTCTCTCTTTTTTTGCCTTTACTAGTCCCACAGTTGACCTGGGATCCATGCCTTATGGAATAGCATTAACTATAATTCCTAAGAGGTCTAAAGGTATCATATTTTCTCAATGACATCCATCAGAAAATAAAAAGAGGTACCAAAAAAAGTCACCTGGTTCATCTATAATTTTTCCAAACTTCACTTTGGGGTAGCAGAATTATTGTTTCTGCCAACACAGTGATACTATTTGTAGCATGATGTGAAAGGTCCCAGATCTTCAAGTGCCATCCACAGTTTACAATTTAGTAGAACTATTTTTATATTTCATATAAAATATAAATATAAGTATGCTTCTCTTGGAAATTATCACTTTCATACTTCTGAGCTCATAATGCAGATATTAGAAGAATATTTTGAAGGTGAGACATCAGGTAAGATTTTAAAAGGCACTATTCTTACTACTTCTCAACTCCTAGATCTATTCATTGAACTATGAAAGAGGTAGCATTATCCTATAAGTTATTGCCTCAAAAATTTAGCCCATTTTGGTCAATTAAGGGATACTATGAATAAATTTTTAAGAGATTAAGTTATTATTGCTTAAAGCCAGCCACTTATGAATGGTGTGAAGATGATAGAAGTTCTTTTCATGAGTTTCAGCTTATTCTTTTATTTCTGGGAATTAAATGACATAGCCAAATGTAACACTGATGAAAGAACTTAGTGATACCTGAGATACTCAGTAAGTTTGTTGTCATAGACAAAAACAAGATGGCCACAGGAAACAAAGTTAGATTCCAAATAGTATTTTCCAGTAAGGGCAAATACTTGTCATATTCATGCTACAAAAGACTTATATAATCAACACACTATCAGTGGGTAGCTGTCTTCTAACAGGATATAATACTCTATTAGGAATTTAAAGCTGGTTCTTGACACATTTGGCCCTCAGTAATAGCTGCAGTCAGAATTGCCTTAGTAAAGAGAGAACAAGCCACTAGGCTCAAACATAATCTCTGTTCTTTCTTGTGAGTTAATGTGGTCTGGCCTCTTAAAAATTTATCTCAGTTTCTGGTCAAGATGACAGAATAGATAAATGCTGTGCTTGCTTCCTCACATCAAACAACCACATCAGAATTACAACAAAAAAAAACAACCATTATTGAGAATCACCTGCAGTCTACCTGAACAGAAGTTTTTTAACTGAAGATATACATAAAAATCCACATTAATACTGGTAGGAGGGGTGTAGATGCATAATGAGCTGGACTTACAACCGCTGTGTGGTGGTTAAAAATCAGAAGAATTATCTAAGCTGTGGAGGTTCCCCCTGAGGAGCAAGAGGTCCCAGACCCATACCAGGCTCCCCAGCCCAGGGTTCCGGTGCTGAAGAAAGAAGTCTTTCTAACTTCTGGCTGTGAAAACCAGCAGAGATTGTGACTAGGTGGCATAGAGGGTGGCTAGAGACCCAGATATTCTTTTTAAAGGGCCCACACACAGACTTATTCACTGGCAGACTCACTTGCTCTCTAAGCTCCAGTGCTGAGGCAATAGCTCAAAAGGTGCCAGGGATGTATGAGGAGAAACTGGATTGTGTGACTTCAGGGAGAGGTTTGAAGGGGAAGCTTTCTCCCAGATGGAAGTGCCGGCAGAAGCTATTGTTCCTTTGCTGCATATTCTCACCACCCAGTCTTCAAATGCAGGTGGCTGCCACATCTGACTCTCCATAAACTTGGTAACACTGGTTGCCCCACCCTGGTGATTTCCTAAGACCTGACCACCAAACTTCTTGGTTCATCCACACTGCTTCCAGTGGATTTTTAATACAATGGCTTGTTTTGGCTCATACTGTGAACTTTCCTAAAATTTATCAAAGGTTCACAAAACTCAAACAAGCAGTATTTAGCCTTGGCATGCTCAGTACCTCTTACTGAGCTGCTCCAAGTCTAGCACTAGCAGCAACCAGCCCTTATATGTGATTTGACCTCTCAAGGGAACGTCAAGCCCAGGATAGGTTGTGGTCATCTGCAGATTACTTGGTAGCCCATGCCAAAAAGTCCCAGGGCCAGCACACATGGTGGTCTGCTTAGAACTGAGTGAGAGCACGATCCAGGGCCATCAGAGGACAACATATTCAAATGGCAGACTGAGCAGGCACCGGAGTCCTGCTAAAGAAATCCTGTTTCATAGAGTGAGCCCTTGCACACCAGATCCTCCACTGTAGTCATTAGTGAGTTCTCAAAACAATCAGCCTGAGGGACAATCTCTCCCACTGATGTGCAGACAGCAATCAAGGCTCAACTACAACAGGAGGGCATACACATCCCACATATACACAAAAAATACTTCTGAAGTATCTGGCTCCAGTGACTAGGGAGACTTCACCACGGGGACCTACAGGGCACCTACTATATAAGACCACCTTGTCAAGACTGGGAAACATGGTAGATATACCTAATAAATAGAAACAGATACAGAGAAGCAGACAAAATGAGAAAACAAAAAACAAACAAATAAAAATATGTTCCAAATGAAAGAACAGTAGAAAGTTGCAGACAAAGAATTAAAATGATTGTAAGCAATATACCAGATACAGAGTTCAAAACACTGGCTATAAAGATGCGTAAGGAACTTAGTGAGAACTTCAACAAAGATAGTAAGCATAAAAAAGAGCATTAAAAAAAAGTCAGAAATAAAGAATATAATAACGGAAAGAATACACTAGAAATAAATCAACAGTAGATTACATGAAGCAAAGGATCAAATAAGTGACTTATAAGACAAGGTAGCAGGAAACACTCAACTAGCATAACAAAAAAATAAAAATAAAATGAGGATAGGTTAAAGGATCTCTGGAACACCCTCAAGTGTAACTTTTGCATCACAGGAGTACCAGAAGGAGAAGAGAGAGAGCAAGGGATTGAGAACCTATGAAAAAATAATAATAGAAAACTTCCCTAGTGTGGCAAAAGAAATAAACATACAAGTCCAGGAAGCACAGAATGTTCCAAACAAGATGAACTCAAGTAGATCAACACCAAGGCATATTATAATGAAAATGCCAAAGTTTAAAGACAAAGAGAGATCTTCAAAGCATAAAAGCAGTTAATTACCTACAAGAAAGTTTTCATAAGACTGTCAGCTAATTTCTCAACAGAAACTTTCAGTCTAGAGAGAGTAGCACAAAATATTCAAAATGATAAAAAGCAAGAACATATAACCAAGATTACTTAGAAAATCTATCATTTAGAATCAAAGGACAGATAAAGAGCTTCCCAGACAAGACTAAAAGAGTTCATCAACACCAAACCAGTATTATAAGAAATGTTAAGGAAACTCTTTTAAGAAAAAAAAAAAAAAAAATATATATATATATATATATATATATATATATATATATATATATATATATATAATAAAATGGCAATAACTATGTGTCTATCAATAATTACTTCAGTTGTGAATGGATTAAATGCTTAAATCAAAAGGGTGGCTGAATGGATAAAAAAACAAGACCCTTATATACGATGCCTATGTATGAGATTCAGAACCAGAGATACAAACTGAAAATAGATGGGAAAAGGTATTTCATAAACATGGAAACAAACAAACAAACAAACAAACAAAATCTGGGGTAGATATAACAGAAAAAAATAGACTTTAAAATAAAGGCTATAAAGAGACAAAGAAGAACCCAGTAATTGCACTTCTTAGTATTTATCCAAACAAACCCAAAACACAATTTGAAAACATATATGCATTCACATCATCATTGCAGCATGTACAATAGCCAAGATATGGAAGCATCCTAAGTGTTCATCAATAGATAAATAAAGAGAAATGATACATATATATAATGGAATATATATATTACTCAACCGTAAAAAAGGAATAAAATCTTGCCATCTGCAACAACATGGATGGACCTAGAGAGTATATGCTAAATGAAATAAGTCAGAGAAAGACAACTATCATATGATTTCACTTATATGTGGAATTAAAAAAAGTAAACAAACAAACAAAACAGAAACAAGATCATAGATACAAAGAACATTTTGATGGTTGCCAGATGGGTGGGGTTTGGGGGAATGAGTGAAAAAGGGGAGGAATTAAGAAGTACAGGTTGGTAGTTTCTAAACAGTCATAGGGATGTAAAGTATAGCACAGGGAATATAGTTCATAATATTATAATAACTATGGTATGAGATGGGTACTAGATTAATCATGTTGATCACTTTGTAAATTATAACTATGTTGTATACCTGAAGCTAACATAATGTTGTATGCCAACTGTAATTTGAAAAATAAAAACTATATTTTAAAAAATGTTTCATTCACACCACCTTTATTCAAAACCCTAGAGAACAAGTCCTCCAATGTACTTCTTTCAAGTCTTTGATGATTCAGCCAAATATCTGCACTCTCCCCAAATAAAGACAAATTCAGATTTCAATCTAGACTTCCTTTCAGGCTTTCAGGCATAACAAACTGTACAATGTTTTACTTGAAGTTCTGCTGAATGGGAGAATTTTCTCACTCCATTGTTTTTCAATTCATTATTATGAGAGCTCTAATGCTGCAGCAATCTACTTTTAGGTAGTGCTTTCATGTCCTGCAGAATTCCCTATAAGCATTTCTTAAGACTTTTAAGTCTTAAGTTAAATAGAATTTTCTATAAACCCATAGACATAGATTGAGTGAGGAAGAAAACTAATGTGACCTACATAGAGTCAATGAATATTGGAAAAATTTGTTCATCTGGTGTATCCAGATACTTGATCCTAAATAGACCACTTCTATTTAATGGTAGACTTCATCTGAGCATATCCAAACATGGCTTGGTGAATCATATAATAAATAATAGGTCATATGGTCAATCCATGTCTCAGGCTCTAGTGTTGCAATTCCCTAAAGCTGGAATATCCCACCTACTTCTTACTCTTGATAGTCTATACTTGTGCCTACCAACTCTGATCATTCCCATTATAATCAACAACTCTTTTGTGGTTACAGCTTCTCTCACCAGTGAAGGAAAAACAAGAGGTGCTTTTAGCCCTCCCAGAGCTTTCTTTTATCAGCCTCATTCTGATCACTAAGAGAGAGGAAGCACTGTGTAGGAAACGTAATCACCAGCAGCCAGTTAGGTGGTAGATGTCAGTCTTTTCTCCCCAAACTACTGGCTTTCTTTATCTGAATTATGCCAGACTCTGTCTCTTCACAGCAGTCATCCTGAACCAGGGCTTAGTGTAATTGTACAGCAGTTAGAACAGCAAGCTGTTAAAATTTTTGAGTGCTGTCCATGACTGTGCTTTAATGTGCATTCCTGGTGGGTCCAAAAAAACAAATGAAGCATACTCCAGGTATGTGCTCTTGTCTCCTACACAGACTATCTTTAAATCAAAGACCACTTTATCTCTTCTACTTTCTGTCAATACTCTGACATCTTATACAACTCATCCTGAGTACATTTTCACTACTGAGTATTGTTTTGCATAGTGATGTTAAGGTCAGTGACAGATTTCAGCTCTGGTTACTAGATATGTCTCATAATCGGAAAGACCATTCTAATGACAAGAAAAGAAAGATTGAGGGATGAGTTCATGTGGAAGTCACAATAGAATTAGTTTCCTTCTAAGTAGTCTTACATTCCTTTTAGTTGAAATATGAACTTCTGCATTGATTAAAAAAATAGATTACAATAATATACCTCTTGTGAGACTTCCTTAATATATACATTTAAGAATTACTCTATATAACTTAAGAACTTTAAGCCAACTCTAAAATGTCTCAAAATTTATAAATATGGTTTTCCAAAAGTGATTACAGATATTTGTCATTGTTACCGTGATTAATACCTGTAATATTTCTCTATTATAACCATGCTCTAAATGAGACTTTACAAACTAACCTGGGTAATGATATTGATCTATATTCTGATGTTGTGTACATGCTTCCCCTTTTTAATTTGTATTCAGGTATTCATAGCAGGAGGCAAGAGTCTAATTGATTGTTCTGAAGACAGAGTGCATACCATGTAAAAATAATTGAAAATTTGGGACTTGGCCTTGTATACATAATGCATTTTTTCCCTAGTTAAGATTTCTTTTGAATGTGAGGTTGTGCAGTCAAAATACAAACACTTTGAAAAATTTTAACTGGCAATTAATTATGAATATTCTAGTTCATAAATATATGCATTTAAAACACAAGTAAAAATCAAATTTTAGAAACTTGCATTATGGTATTAGCCTGAGTTAAACTTCATTCAAAATTTATTATTTTTTAATTTTGTTAGTCAGATAAACACAGGTGACCTCTGTTAAAGTTTGGCTTTCCTCCAATAAACTTGTTTAATCTCATGCTCAAGGTCTTTAAGCATCTTTTCTAACCTAGAAAATCCCATAATGATTTAAAGTATTTTTGTGTGTGTGTGTGAGGATTATGAAATAATACATATGAAAGTGCTTATCCCAAGGTAGGCTATGGCATTTGTTTTTATGTTTTGTTTCTGAAAGTGTTAACCTGTCTAAATGTTACAAAAGTTAATGTAAACTACTTAACTTAATGAAAATTAGATTTCATAAAATATATATGCATATATGGTCTTTTCTTTTCACTTCCTCAATGTAAGAATGTGAGTTTTGAGGTGAAGAAGGATTCTGTAATCAAGTGGCAAGAAATAACTGTTACATTGCTTTCTCCTTAATTAAATATTTAAGTCTCTAAGGGGTAAAAGGACTAAGGTTTTCCAGCAGCCACTCAAGAACTCTCCCCTGTTTGTTTGTTTATTCCTCATTGTTCCCCAATCCTTGCTTCCAATCCAAAGTCAACCTTGTAGTTCAAATTTTCTTTCTAAACTAAAAATGTGCCATGTTCTTACCCCTCACTGCTACAGTGCTATTCACTTGGCCTTGAATCACCTATTCTCTTGTTACCTAATTCTTCCACCTTACATCTCAACCTAGATAATACCTGCCCTGAAAGGTTTACCTGAACATGATATCCTCCCCAAACAAGATATAATTGCTGATAGTTCTATTTTCTACTCTCACCCCTGGGGAGAATAGATGCTCAATAAAGAGGAGCACATATGAGGTCCTCAGTGCTTGTAAACGGAATCTATTCTCATTGCACTATTGACTCTTTTCCTATCTTGTCCATTATCAGCTAAAGGAATGTGCTGAGTCAGCAACCCAATTAGAAACTTCTGAGAATCAAATAATGTGATTTTCCTAGATCATCTTTGTATTGTGGAGTCTAACCTACCTGTGAAGTGTACATCATAAATTTACCTAGGCCAGATCATGAGCTTGGCTAAAAAAAAAGAAAAAGGAAAAAATAGATGATGAACCGAGTAACTACAAAGGGCAGTGGACTATTGGAATTTCTGTACTTTATAGGTCAGTTTCCATCATATTCCTGATGTCTTATTGGGCACCAGCTCTTGACATTGACCTTAGAATAATATTAAGCAATTCTGAATGAGCATTTTAAAGTTTTTACCCCATAGATCTAATAATAAAAATCAAATACAATGAAAAAATTTTAAAATTTTTATATAGTAGAATTCAATGTTATGACTACATTCAAGGTAAATAAATATTAACTTAAAAACATATGTAATAATGCCTCACATTTATTCATATTATATTCAGAAGCACAAAGGAAATACAGCTTCTTTATTTTTCAATGGACAGATGTAAAATTCACCTAAGCCCCCGTTTCCTAGGTAGCTAGGAAAGGGAGAGTGGTGAAGGCACAGCAGAAAACAGTAAATTTATTCAAATATGATAACACTGGTTCATTATAATGAATTAAAAGTATTTTTAAACTTACATATTCTTTTTTAGATTCTTTAGTTCTATGAGATTCATCTTCTCCCTGAGAATGTGAGGGTTTCTTTCCAAGCCAGACATGGAATGATCATGAAAGCCACACAAGTTAAGTTTCAGAGTCCCTCACTTGCATAAGTCCCTTCTATGGCTCTGGAATTTATTCACAAGGTGATACTTTTTATGAAATTTGCAAAACTAATACACATTAACTACAATTGATAAAGACTACTGGCTGTTTCCACTCTGATTTCCTCTCTGTCACATTTCCTGTCTTGCTTGGTAGCATTGGCATGACTATGAAAAATTCTAGAATCAGCCTATGGGGACATTTAGCTGAGAATATATGTAGTCTAAACTTAAAATAATACATTTTTATAATTTGCAGACATTTCTATGTAAGTTAAATTACTGGTAACAGTCTTGAAAGGCTTCTAGAAATAAAGTAGTCAACATAAACCATATTTAAGTACTTTGAATGACCTCAGACTTTAAAGCTCATGTGACAGAAGCTTGACAGATTTGACAGGAATCTATGTACAGATCTACATGGCATTACTAATTATGTCATGAACACAAAATATTTTTTTTTAAAACTGATACTATAAACTGATACAAAGAAATTGATTTTTAATTGATAATTTCTAAAAAGTGAATTTCTATTGAACATACTAGAAGAGAGACAGAGAGACAGTTACTTTTCTAATCTCTCTGTAGAGGGGTGCAACAAACTTATCATATAAAGAAGCAATTAAAAGTATAAGCAGTCAATAATGTAGAGATGAAATGTATTATAGATGTGAGTCAGGTAGCTAATTAATAACCATTACTTATATCTTTTCCCTTTGGTATCTTAAAGGGCATCTTATAGTTTTTGAAAATTTAAATTTCTTTTCTAAATTATTTTTCATTATGAATATATATGCTTATTTTCATTCTTAATTTTTTATCTGTAATTTTCTATTTCCCCCCCCCCCCCAGTAAAACTCTAAAAATCATGTGAGTTTCAGGTACCATAAAGTCTGAACTGTCCCCTATGTGTGGCTAATGTGAACTTGCAGCTCCATTTGGGGCAGAGGCCTCAAATGTCTATGGTGTCTTTCAGAAGAGAGTCCTAGCCGGGGCCTCTCCCAGAGGCTATGGCTCTCCATGAAAAATACAGAAAAGGGTGTTTCTCAAATGACTTTTAACAATCTATAGATTTTTAAAGACCGCCAACTTTCATAATTTAACCCAAATAATGATAATCCAACCATTTAACCTGATTTCTATTTCCTCGATTCAATTAGACCATGATTTTATTTTCTCTCTGACTATAACCTCCCTTACATAAATCCTATATATCTAGGTTTATTTCTTGATTTAATAAAGAAGTCACACTCACTCACTATGGAATCCAAGCTGATTTTCTCACTGAAATTTTGAAAATGCTATCTTAGGTGTCTGAAGCTAAATATAAATTACTTCTCTTTTTATTTTTGCTGCAATAAATCTTGATCTAACCCCAACCCACCAGGTATAAAAAAATAATGGATCTCATGCTGATTAAGAAAAAGGTCATAGACACAGAAAAACAAAGGAACAAAATAGATATTACTTAATTTTCTCAGTCTGTTCCTCTCCCTCAGTTCACATGAGTAGATGAAAAGGAAGAAAAACAACTTCAGAAATAATATTTCAGGGCTAATTGAAAATGAAAAATGGGGGAAAAAATCTAACAAATGAGAAGCACCAAACTTTCTTCCATTTGATCATATTTACTCTACTTTAAGGGCTTTAAAGAGTCATCCCTTTTGTAAAGGCAAAATAGAATGAGAAGGGACTTAGGGCTGGCATCCAGTAACAGAACTGTATTTTGAGCTTCTGCTTGCAGAACAGCACAGAAGGTGCTCTTCAAGGTTGGGACTCTGTTTTTAATGGTGAGTAGGCAAAAAATAGAATGAACATCCATTTAGACAACTTATTTTATTAGCATTTGAATCTTTTCAGTAACTGGAGGAAATCTATGCAGTATGCATTTTTAATGTCATTATTGCTAATAGCTTTTCTGAAAGACATGCATAATCTGACCACTGAATTTAATTTTTTTCTTGCCTTCATTTGGCCAACTATGTCACACAGCACAAGAATATATTTATGATAAATAAATATGTCAACCTAAAGTACAATATCCATAATCAATTCTGTTAACTGAAACATGAACTAAACCCTTAAAAATGTTGAAAGACATTTTTTTCTATCATTGTCCATTTTTATTTTACCATCGGCCATTCCATAGTGATCACTGAAGCATTCAGTGCTGCCAAAAATCTCCTTTCCCATTTTCTAATAACATTTCTAATCTGCTAGATCATGTTAAACAACTCCACTTATTTTAAATTGGAAAAAAGCTGAGCTCTTAAATAAACATATTTTCTGAAAACTGACACCAAGACAATTGATATTGTCTTGTGACTCTCAGTTTTCACCCTTTATATTATGCAATGCTTTCCTTCTGTATATGTCTACAAATAATTGTATTATCTCAATTTTATAAGAGGCTGGGTAGGAAGAATAAGAACTTTAGGTCTTGATAGATACTTCAGTAAAAATACTGTTTAATATCTTTATTTTACAAATAAAGAAACAAAAATTCAGAAAAGTTAAATTTCTTACTCAAAGTCTCACATTCAAGTAGTGAGATTCAAGATTTCTATATTATACATAATGTAAGATAAGTTAAAATATAGACTAAAAAATAAAATCTAGACTAAAAAAAAGCTTGTTATTTGTCATTGGATAAAGCAAAAGTTTTAACTTAAGAGTATTAAGATTTTGTATGGTGCGTGGAGAAAAAAATATCACTTTGCACAAGTTTCATATATTAAGATGTGCTCTAGAAAATCATTTTAAAAGAGAATCTGAAACCAATTCCAGATGAACAGAAGAGTAAATTTTAAATGTAAAAAAATTAAAGTTTTTTTAAGTAGAAAACAGAAATTAGTAATTTTAAAATCTCTATATAAAATAATTTTCAAGCCTTAAGATCAATTTAAAAAATAGAAAAAAATACATGAATCTGACCACACAAAAATATAAAACATCTTTGAATAAAATAGATGCAAACAAGATATTAGAAGCAAAACAAAACAAAATTTCTGATCATAAAGAGAATTAAAAATCAAGCAACAAGCCTGGAAAATATATCTGTAAAAACATTATAGGTACTTGATATTTTTAATATTTATAAACATTTAAATATAAATATTTAAAACATTAAGATTGCTCTGAGTTGAATATTATCTCCTAAAAAAGATATGTTGAAGCTCTAACCCATTATTAAGTCAGAATGTGACTTTATCTGGAGTCTTTATAGAGGTAATTAAGTTAAAATAAATTTATTAGGGTGTGTCCTAATCCAATATTACCAGTGTCTTTATAAAAAGGGGTAATTTGGACACATACATACATACGTACATAAAGAACGCTTTATGAACATGTAGGCACAGATCAGGTTGATGAATCTACAATCCAGGAAACACTTAAGATTGCCAGCAAACCACCAGAAGCTAGGAGAAAGGCATGGAACAGGTTGTTTCTCACAGTCCTCGGAAGGAACCAACCCAGACAACATGATCTTGGGCTTCTAGCTCCCGGAACTGTGAATCAGTAATTTCTTTGTTTCTTTCTGCTCATTTAACCCTCCCAATGCAGAATATGTTGTTAGGGTAGCCCTAGAAAACTAACACAAACCCTAAATTATAAGTGGTCAAGGGACACAAGCAGGTTATTTTTTTAAATATCTTATACAAATAGTTAATAAATGGTTTTAAATGATTAAAATATGCTAATAATTTAAAATTCATATTTAAGCAACATAATTTTCTTTTTCATAAATTGGCAATTAAAATGCTAATACTGAATACTCTGGGGTATATGTGAAGGCACAGTTTTTCATTATGAATCAAGAGACTTCAAAAAATGTTCTTAATTTTTCACTTGGTATTTTCCATTTCATTAAATACCTGTTTAAGGAAATAGACAAGGGTCTATGTATAGGACATTACTTTAAAAAACAAATAACTAAAACAATTTAATTTCCAAAAATAGGGAATGATTTAAAGAAATTATAATATCTTTCTAGGAAGGATTAGTTTATAGTTAATAAAATGATATCAAAACAGGTTTTAATACTACTGGGGAAAACTCATTTAATTTTAAAAAAGAAAGATAAACTCATAATTACACATGATTCATAGTTATAAGCTTGACTATGTAAAATTTTATTTGAAGAAAATAAGTGATGTGACTCAAAAAAAAAGTGAAAAGTGACTATCTTGAGGTACATAGGATTATTTTACAGAGAAAGCTCCTCAGGCTTCTCTGTGAAACACATATAAAATAATCAAAATGGAAAATGTATTACTTTTCTAGAGCTTCCATAACAAATTACCATAACCTGGGATGCTTTAAAAAACAGAAATATGTTTTCTCGTAGCTCTGGAGGCAAAAAATCCAAAATCAAGGTGTTGGCATATTTACCCTGCATCTAGAGAAGGATCCTCCCTTGCCTCTTCTGGCATCTGGTGGCTTCTGGCTTCTTTGGTTTGTGACAACAATAGCTCCACTCTCTGCCTCCATCTTCCCATGGCTTTCTTTCCTGTGTCTTTGTGTCTTCTTCATCTCTTCTCATAAGAAAACCACTCATTGGATTTAGGGCCCGCTCTAAATCCAAGATAATTTCAGCTCAAGATCCACAACTAATTACATCTGCAAAGAACTTATTTTCAAATATGTTCCCATTCTGAGATTCCAGATCATCATAAATTTTGGTAGAATGCCTTTCAACTCATTACAGAAAGGAAAATAGAAAAAAAATTATAATAAAAAATGTGGCTATCTTTGTGTTATAAGATTATTCATGATACATTTTACATAGCTTCTTTATAGCAATTCAAAGTTTGTAATTTTCTTTATAGTGTCACTGAATGATTTTATTTTGGTAAGATCATGAGTCTTAAGTAATACATAGTAAACACATCATGTGTTTTATTTAAGTCATTTAAGAAAGAAGCAGTAAAATGTTAAAACTGGTTCAAAGATATTTCCAAGCTTCAGGACAGATGGTACTGCCTTCAGTGTGGCTGAAGCTGGGAAAGAAGAGCAGACAAAACATAGATGTCAACACCAAGATACTCTGGAGATTTGTCATCTAAACATCACTGGTGAGCCAGAGCTAGCCTATGCAACTCCTCTAAACAAAATCAGTTCTGAGCTCCTGAGTGAAGGAGAAAGCAAAATTATCCTACTTGCCTGATAAGAAGGAAGAAAAATTGGATGAGTAGAGCTGAATATTTTCATATGGTTGCTAAACTTTGTGCTACAGTTAAATACTATACAGTAAGGGTTGGCAACCACAGCTCATAGGCCAAATCCAGCCCACACCTGTCTTTGTAAATAACATTTTATTGTAACACACACATACACAGACCACTGATTCAAAGGGCATTTAAAAAGCTCAATATTAATAGCTAGTCTTAGGATAAGATTGCTGATTTAGATATAAAGCTGTTTAAATTTAAAAGGACTATTGACTATCAACTTTGACATTTTCTATTCTACCAGGCAGAAATTATCTGCATCTCTTTAAGATAAAAATCTTAAAGTTAACACATAACTTTCATCAGTCTCAGGCCCTTAATCAACAGCAAACAGTGAACTAAACTAAATGTATTCCCTTCATACCCATATGACACTGAAAGAATAAGTTTCATAATGCAAAAAATTTTTTCAAAAGGGGAAAAGATTATATTGTGTATTAAAAATTTCAAGGTAGTTTTAATTATAATGTCAGAAAAAATAGTTCATAAAATGTACAGATATGATTGAAAGCATTTATAATTCACTTTAAATATAATTAATGTCCCATATATAATTTTAACAACAAGGATCTTATGTAGTCATTATACTAGACTGAAATTCTTGAGACTATTTTGAATAATAGAAAATGTTTTACGAACCATTAATTTATATTTTATAGGTGCAAATTCACACTCATTTATAGATCACGTTTGTTTGATTTAAACAGCCTAATGTTAACTAAAATTAAGTGTCATCTACATAATTTCTGAAGTAATTAACTGTATATAAAAATAAAACCATTAACGCTATCATGCACAATATTACTTTATTATATACATATGTATATTTGTGTGTGGCTTATACATATAGAACAATTCCCTAAGTAAATCCATACAACTGTTTATAAGTACATTTCTCTTGATTTATTACAATTCCATCCACTCAAAATGCCAATTTCATATAACTAGAATAGGGCGACATATGCATCAGCTGTCCCTTAGGCAATTAAATATCAAGTATGAGTCACAAGAGGAGATCCAAAAAAAAACCCAAAAAATTTATTTCAAAGAAACTCACTGGAATATATGTCAAAAAAATTTTTAAAACTTCTAAATCCTATTTAATTTAAATGCAACAAAATAATAATTGAGTTCCTTCTCTGAACCTATTACTTTGTTGAATGCTTTAGAAAAAACAAAAGTCATACTCTTAGGTTTTGGTTTCCCCTTAAAAGCCAACATCCTTACACTGTCCTACAAAACCCTTCCCGATCTGGCCCCTTTAAGTCTCTGACTTGTCTTCTTTGGCTCTTCCTTTCCCCACTGGGCCAGTCATTCAGGCACTTTATTTTTAAAACACAACAGACCTTCGCTCACCTCAAATGTTTTATACTCATTTCCTCTGCCATGAACACTCTTCACTGAGAGTACATGAATGTCTCCCTAACTTCCTTCCAGGTCTCTACTTAAACATCAGCTTATTAAAGAAGTCCTTGTGAGTACTATGTATAACACAATACACTTCTGCTCCTTTCTGCCTTGCCCTGTTTGTTGTTCTTTACAAGCAGAGTAGCAATAATAACTACAAAATAAACTAATAGTTCAAGATGGTATAACAACAAATGCACTGTCATCCAAAATTCTACTTTAAAGGTTTGAGTATATCCAAAGATCTTTATTTATTTCCATTGACTAATTTGAAAGTAACTATCTAAGTAAATTTATAAAATAACAGTTATATGGTCTTTTTTATTAATGGATTCCATGAAGTATTTTGATTAGAAAAATACTCCATTGCTATAAGGTGAATACACAAAACATTTTGGAAAAAGTGGCACATATATTCTTCAAGAACTTTTTCCCTAAATATTTCACAAAAAAATTATTAGAAATAATAAAAATACACAATAAAGTTGCAGTACACAAAATCGATATGCATAAATATGTTGTGTTTTTATGCACCAGCAACAAAAAGGCAAAAAGAAAAATTTAGAAAACAATCCTTTTTATAATTGTAAACAAAACAAACAAAGAAACAACTTGGAATAAATTTAATCAAGGAGGTGAAAGATGTGTACACTGAAACTGTAAGATATTGAAAAAGAAATTAAAGATTTAAAAAAATAGAAAGATATTCTATGCTCATGGATTGCAAAATTTAACTTTGTTAAAATGTTCATATTACCTAAAGCAATCTATAGACTCAATGTAATTTCTATCAAAATTCCAATAGCATTTTTATAAAAAAAGAACAAAAAAATCCTAAAATTTGTATGAAACTACAAAAGACCTTAAATAGCCAAAGCAACCCTGGGAAAAAAATAAAGCCAAAGGAATTATACTCCCTCTGATTTCAGCTAAACTACAAAACTATAGTAACCACAAGAGTATGGTCTTATTAGAAAAACAGACACATGGATCAATGAAATAGAATCAAGACTGAAAAAATAAATCCATACAGATATGGCAACATCTGACAAAGGAGCCAAGAACATACAATGGAGAAAATCTCTCCAATAAATGGTGTTGGGAAAACTATACAGCCACATGGAAAAGAATGAAACTAGATCACTATCTATACTATACACAAAAATTAACAAGGGAGGTAGATGGGGTAAAAGGGGTCAAATAATGTGATGACAGAAATAAATCTAACTGTGGGAGGGGAACATACAATGCAATATATATATATATATATATATGTTTTACTGTTAAGTTGTACATCTGAGACTTACTGGATATTGTTAACCAATATCACCAAAATATTAATGATAATAAATTAAAAATAAATTTAAAAATTAACTCAGAATGAATTAAAAAGACTTGAATGTAAGACCTGAAACCATAAAATATACAAAAAAAACTTAGGCAGTACGCTCCCCAACATTAATCTTAGTGATATTTTTGTGGATTTGATTCTAATGGCAAGGGAAACAAGAACAAAACAGGACTATCTCAAACAAAAAAGTTTCTGCACAGCAAAGGAAACTACATACAAAACAGAAAGGCAACCTACCAAATGGGAAAATCATACATCCAATAGAGGTTAATATCTAAAATATGTAAAGAATTAATATATTTCAACAACAAAAAGCAACCCAATTAAAAAATGAGCAGAGGATCTGCATAGACATTTTTCCAAAACAGACATTCAGATGGTCAATGGGCACAGATGTTCAGCATCATTAATTATTAGGGAAATGCAAATCAAAACAATGAGATACCACCTTATATATATTAGAATGGCAATAATCATAAAAAGGACAAGAAATAACAAGTGTTGGAGAGGATGTAGAAAAAAGAGAACCCTCGTTATACTGCTGGTAAGAATCTAAATTAGTTCAGATACTATGGAAAATGGTACGGAGATTACTCAAGAAACTGAGACTAGAACTACCATATGTATGATCTAGTTATTTCATTTCTGGGTATTTTTCTGAAGAATACAAAGACATTAATTCAAAAAGCTATATGTGCCCTATATCCATAACAGCATTATTTATAATAACCAAGAAATGAAAACAACCTAAGTGTTCATCATTGGATAAATTGGATAGAAGTGTGGTAATGCAAATACAGTGGAATACTCCTCAGCCATCATTTTTGATAATATAGATAATACACCTTGAGGATCTTATGCTAAGTGAAGCAAATCAGACGGAAAGACAAATACACTATGATTTTTTTTATATGTGAAATATTAAAACAAAAGCAAAACAAAACAAACTCATAGAAACAGACAATAGATTGGTGGTTACCAGGGAGCAGAAAACGAAGTTGAAGGGACAGAAAAATGGGTAAAGGGACTCCGTTGTAGGTTAACTGATAGGACTTGGTGGTGAACACAACGTAATACATACAGATATTGATTTAATGTTGTACTCCTACAATGTGTAATGTTATAAACTAATGTTACCTCAATAAAAAGTAAATTTTAAAAAGTTTTTTTTTCAATAATTTCAAATATTTCTTTTTCAATATTAATACTTTCATTGCTTTTTCTGTTGCAAATATAATACACACTAATAAATAACAGTTTAATTTCATTATTAAGATAGAATTTAACTCTATTGTAAAGATTTGAGTTGCAGTCTATGGTCATGCCACCCTGAATGTGCTTGAATTCGTCTGATCTTGGAAGCTAAGCAGGGTCGGGCCCGGTTAGTACTTAGATGGGAGACCATTAAGAAAGACTGGGTGCTGTAGGCAATTAAAAAAAAAAAAAGATTTGAGTTGCAGAATGCATTTTTAATTTTAAATTGAATTTTATTATAAACATTATACCAGATTTTCTTACTAATTATCCTATATATGTTTCAGATACGGTTGTCATTCTTCAAAGTAGTGTAAATAAGAACATAATATATTTAAAACCATTGTGAGATAGCTCTTTATTCCATTATAAATTTTAAGACTTTTTGATGTTTCAACCATCTCAGTCTTTAAAAGAATCAAACAAAATTAGAATGCAAAATAACTGATTAAGATTTTTTTTTATCTAATTTGAAAATGAATGCTTTGATCCAAGACATGGACAGATGGCTAATGTACTAATTAAATGAAATATGGATCTGTTTTTACTTTTAGATGAACAACATCCAAAGTACTTCCTCTTTACTTAAGATACCTGAATCTCTCAAACTTCCTTCAAAACTGTATATTTTTAAATAACCAGGATGTAAATAAATTAAAGGTGGACCACTTCAAATAGGATATGGATCATTATATTCAAAAGAGCACAATGGGGGAAAAAAAACTCAGAACAAGGACAAAGAAACAAGAAATTTGATTTATACACTCACTTTAGGAAAAATAAAATTTTGCTTATGTTACTTTTGCAATTACTTTTTTTCTATTTAATAATTTAGTAATTTCTTTGAGAAAGGTGGCTTTTTTGTTTTGTTTTTGTTTGGCAAACCTCCTCTGGAAATGAGAAATATAAATACAGCTTAAGGTAGTAAGATACATGATTACATATATTTGAATTAACACCTTCTTAAAAGATCCAGTCTTTGTGGATTGCATGCCTTAATTTTAATAAGGTGTTAAATTTCCATGGTATAGATTTGATTTTTTCCATGGGGAAAAAAAGCAATGAATTGATATTTTTTGACATAAACTGTATGGATAAGTGTTAGAGTAGTAACTATTATTTTTGAACCGTTCATCAACTTTAGAGAGAAGTTCAGAGAGGGTTTCCAATCTGATATCACCCTAGTAACATAACTGTAAGAAAAGGTTTTTTCCCCCACCCCTTTCTTCTTTTTTTCTAACCCTTATTCCTCCTTCCCCCCACACTCCCTTTTCTGCTTGTTCATTTGGGCTCATAGGTCTTTATTTTGTGAGTTATATTTCTTTAGTATCATTATTTATTTTGATGTTCATATCCCAGATCTGGCAAGTGGAAAAATTCCTGAAACTAGCTCCAAAATTCTTTTGACACGTCTTCATCATTCTTTTTATATTTCATTATATTCTGGCAAATTAAAATATTCTGGTGGACTCATCAGGAACTTCCTATTACCCAGTACTAGAATCAGCCATTGCTCCAAAGAGAACTAGTTCTTTTTAATGGAAAGGATGTTTATAAACCAAGGTCTGAAATCTGTGTTTATTGTTTCTAGATCCTTAGCGGAGAAACTAGGAAACACATACACAAATACACACACACACACACACACAATATAAACACAAACTCATATGTATGGTCACATTTGTCTATTGAAATAAAAACATGAGCAGATTTTGATATCTCCAGTTTCAATCCACCACTTTAGGGCTTAGTATATCGTCTTTCCATTATCTGTAAATCCTTTGACAACAGGGAGAAACCTGTCTCTTACTATCACAATGTATCTAGTTATCTGCTCAATCCTAAAATATAAAGAAAATAATTCCAGAATTACTAACTCATGCTACCAGCTAGAGTTGATATTTGTTTAGAGTTTTTAATTTTTTTGTCTTTAACCTAAGAGCATGTGATCCAAAATACTATGTTTAAATTTTCCTATTTTTTTTCCTCTTCAGTGTAGTTATGCTAATCATTTTTTAATACAGGTCCATTTATCTGTTTCTGTTTTTATTAGTTTGAGATTTCCCTCTATTTTTATTGATTTATTTTCACATTTTAATTATATAAAATAAACATGGTTCCCAAAATCAGAGGTATACTCATGAGATGTGTTTTCTTCTCCACTTTCTTCTGTCTTTTCTATCCTGTTCTCATCCATCTCCTGTAGTTAATTTTACTACTCTGATTTATTCTCCTTGTATTTTATTTTGTACAAATTAGTTGATATGTGCAGAATATCTTAGCTTTCTTTTACAAAACTTTATTATTCTGTGTTGTTTTCTAGATTTTTTTCTTTTGACTATCTCTCAAGGGTTCAGAAACTGGCCCGAATGCCAAATCTGGTCCAATGTCTGTTTTTATAAATGAAATTTCATAATCGTGCTCATTTATTTATGTGTTGCTATGACTACTCCTGTGCTACAGTACACATTTGAGTAATTACAATAGAGAATTTATGGTCCTTGAAGCTCAGAATATTTACTATAAGGTTCTTTATAGAAAAACCTCCATCCAGTTTAAAAGAAATCTCTACCTGGTTATTGTTTTGTATATGAAGGCTATAGGTTTCGAAATGTTAACTTTAGATCCTACTAATTTACCAAGTTCTTTTATACTCTGAGTTTGATCATTAATTCTCTAAAGTTTTCAGGTATAAAATCATTTAATCAATAAATAGATATTTTACATTTTGACTTTTCCAGCTCTTTTGGCCCTAGTTTTTTCCCCTCTTGTCTAATCATGTTAGCTAATACCTTTAGTAAAATGCTGAACAGTAGTAGAAATAGTTCTTGCCATTTAAAAAAAATTATGTCTTAATTAGAGTTGACATTCATTATTTTATATTAGTTTCAGGAATACAGCATAGTGGTTAGACATTTATGTAACTTAAGGAGTGGTCCCCGATTAGTTTAGTACCCACCCACCTAGTATTATATATATAGTTATTATCTATATTATTAACTATATTTTCTATGCTGTACTTTACATCCCCATGACTATTTTGTAACTACCAATTTGTACTTCTTAACCTTTTCACCTTTTTCAGCTAATTCTCCAATCCTGCCAACCCCAATCTAAAAACCATTAGTTTGTTCTCTGTATCTATGTGTCTATTTTCATTTTGTTTATTTTGTTAATTAGATTCCACATATATCTGAGATGGTATTTGTCATTCTCTGTTTGATTTATTTCACTTAGCATAATATCTTATAGGTCCATCCACATTGTTGTAAATGGTAGATTTCATTATTTTTTATGGCCGAGTAATATTCCATTATATATATGTAACATATCTTCATTATCCAATCATCTATTGATGAGCACTTAGGTTACTTTCATATCTTGGCTATTGTAAATAATGCTGCAACAAAATATAGCATTTATAAAATTTTTAAATTAGTATTTGCTGTGATTTATAAGATTATTAGTTCAAAAGTGTTTCTTTTTTATCAGTATAGCAGTGCCATTTTTTTGCTGATGACTATTTTTGAGGCATAGTGGGAGGAGAGACATTTTTGTAGTACTATTTGTTATTTCTTTTTGTAAGATTCTTAAGTTCTTTCTTCTTTCATTATACTATTTCCAGAAAACATTCCTTCTTTTTTTCTATCTCTTCTTTTCCCTGTATGATGACATTTCCAAGACTGCCTCTCCACATCCTAAGGTCTCTTGGTTTCTCTCTCTCTTTCTCTCTCTTTCTCTCTCTCTCTCTGTCTCTCTCTGTCTCTCTCTCTTTCTCTCTCTCTCTCTCTCTCTCTCTCTCTATCTCTCTCTCTCTCCCTCCCTCTCTCTCTCTCTCCCTCCCTCTCTCCTTCCTTTCCTCCCTCTCCCTCATATCAATCTGAAGCCTAGCATTAGCTCTCCACTTTTCTCTTCCATGCAGTTTTTTTTTTTCTGGACTGCTTTTCTTCTCTATGAAGACTTATCCTGGAGGCACGATAGCTCACTGAGGTTTTTATTTTTCTGCAGTAGGTATTTTGAATGTTCCTCATCCTCTAGACAAGGTGAGAGTGTGATTTTTTTTAGAACTTATTTGTTCTTATGACTTTCCTATATTTTTAAAAAGACTTTGGAATTTTCAGATTTATTCCCGTATTACTTTGATACCTCCCCAGATTTGAATGAGAGACAAAGTTCCAAACAGACCTCAAAAGAATCAAGCTTATCCATCAATAAAATAAATGGTTACACCTCTGGTTACAAAATGTCCATGCCTTCCTTCTTCAAATCTATAGAATCTCTCCCCAGAATAAACACCATAATCTCATTCAGTCCCTCTACCCAGCTCAAATCCTGGATATTTGAGTAAAGGGAAGTTCTGTCCCTCAGGTCCTGATCTAGTGATCTGTGAACTTAAAAAAAAAAAAGTATCAAGTTTTCTCTCTTTTTCTACAGATATCAATCCTCCATATGCTATGGAATAACAGGAACAAAATATTTTCAGTGCAAGTTCCCATAGAAAGAAATAGTAAATAATAGAAAGAAACATGGCGATCATTAGTTACAATTGGTTTTAATGAGGTCCTGATTAGAAATCTGTTCTCTCTGTTCTGTCATTCTTGGCTCCACCTTCTGGAAGATTCTCTATTGTTCATTTTCCTCCCACAGTAGTCATTGGGGTCATGATGTTTTGGGACTTCTAGAACTTTCACAGCATGACTTTTGCTCATGCAAAAATGGGAGCCTAGGAGTTGCCAGAATATCTAATGTTTTGCCAAAATAGTTAATGTTTTGTTGTTGTTTTGCTTGGGCTTGTAATTTTTTTTAGCAAAAAAAATATCTTTAAAAAAATTAGTAGGTTTGTTCTGCTTGCTTCTAGTTGCTGGTGCCAGTAGAAACACTGAAAAATATGTTTCTTAGCCATGTTTCACAAACATGATTTTTTCATTTGCTTCCTTGCCCTGTATCTTTTTCTCAACATAATTATGGTTGCCTTGGAACTGACACTATAAAACATGTCACTATTCCACTGTTGGAATGCAAAAGAATTACTGACTTCACATTTTCTTTTTGCATTTCCATTAATTCTCTCTCCATATACATAAAGATTCTATGGACTATATTTCCTTCATTGGCCTATTTTGTTAACCAAGTCCTTTGAGTATTGTCACCTTATAAAAGTATTTTTTTAAAAAACAAACAACCTGAAATAGGTCCCCATTTGATTTGTTCTATAACTCTATTTATCTTTCTCAGTATTTACACACTCTAAATTCTCAGTTGTTTTTTAACCTTACAAGTTTTCTGCCACCCAACAGACTATGAGGAGCACGCACGAGGAAAATAGGAGGCACTTCATAATTACATACTGGATTAACATACGAATAAATGAGCAACAATGTACTTTGGATAAAAGTGTGGTACTGCATTACAGAATTATAGTTTTAATGCCTCTTAAGTCATTATATTCTAATGGTTCATAGCACAGTAAATGCAAAAAAAAAAAAAACAACCCAGAAGATTCTAACTAATCTTAAATTTTACATTTATTTTCTGAGTCAGACAAATTCTAACTAATCTCAAATTCTACATTTATTTTCTGAGTCATGCTGGAACATTAGACATGGAATAGAACACCCTTTAGGTAAAGGTAAGGCATTAAACTGATGAGTACATTTTCCTCACAACCTGCCTGGTAAATTAATTCCAAATGCAGCTCAAGGGTATTCTAACTTGCTACTTCTAGATTGACATCCCTCCCTTATATCTGAGTGGATTCTAAAACATTAGTTCTTCACTGTCAATATAAGAAACCCAGGAGTGCCTTTCTTCATATGGAAAGTTGGCAAAAATAACTATGGACTCCTTAACCTCAGTTTTTTGAGAGATATTGTCAGAATTAGTAATAGAGAAAACCTAGAAATCCAAAGAAGATACCAAATTGAAAAATCATAATACTTCTATGGGTATACACATTTATACTGAAGTATGTTACACTTTAGCAAATTAAGTGGAACAGAATGGTTGGTAAAGTATCAAAAAATTAATAATTTTATATATTGTTCTGACATTTCTGACCTAAAAATTAAATTTTTTAATTATTACAAAAGCAAATTTAACTGTGAGATCATCTAGGTCCTCTATTCGTGATTTTACTTTTTATGCTAACACACTTATACTACAAGAATGTCACTTAAATTTTACTGAGTTATGGAATACAGAGCAAGTTCAAGACCAAGGAAGGTTGCTTTTTTCCAAAGGAAGCCAACACTGTGAATTTAATTGATTTCTGTATATTAAGTTGTCACAGGGAGCAACCTGGATTAAGCAATGGGAACCTGAAAGCTCTCCTTGTGTATTTATTTATACCTATAGATCTGCCATCAATCTAACTGTATAAATCACAGGCAGTATATGTATAAAATCTGATAATTTGTACATAATTACATATATATTATGTACATTTAATATTTGTTACATATTTCTTTAATTAGAAATATATATTTAGACAGTAATAGGCATTATTTTTTAGGGATTCAGGTAAACTCTGAAATGATAACATTTATCAACTATTCATTCCTCTGTGTATTATAATATTGCCACTAAAGATTTTGCAGGAGATAGTCTAGAAATAAATGAGAATGATATGTTCATGTGAGTGTTTTGTGAGGGTTGTGTATGTATTTTTCTAACTAAAAAATCCATTCTCCTCTTCAACAATAGGAGATATTCCCCAAATTTATTTAATTAACCCTTATGCTTCCCTTAATCCATTGCTAATTAAAGGATGCACCTACACTTTCTAATGAACAAAGTTTACCATTCCACCTCACAGAGTTCTCAGGAGAACTATTAGGATTCAATGAAAGTTGCAGTCTTTCCCAACAAACTCAACATCTTTCCCAACCTGGAGTGGTCATACCTGGTCTATATAAAATAGTCATCTTTTCTTTCCTCTATCCACTTTCCCTTTCCTCTTTTTTCCACTTTGTTGTTCTTCCTACTACTTAGCCTGTTTAAATTACTACCTATTCGCATGTTTGTTTATTGTCTGTCTCTCTTCACTATAATGTAAGCTCCTGAGTTCAGTATGTCTTTTTATCCACTGCTATAACTCCACTATCTTGAATAGCTCCTGGCTAAATATAGTTGAATGAATAAAGAAATGTATGTATACATAATACAGAGTACAAGAATAAAACAATTAATTGACATTACCCCATGAACCCTATGACAGAGGGCAAAAAAGTATTGCAGGGTTTATGTTTTCAAAAATTAGAAAGACTTACGGGAGGAGGTAGAGAATATTAAAACTGCTTTGTTTTTCTGCCAAACAGCCGTGAATATTCAATCATTTCCTTCTAAATAATGCAGCCGACATGAGAAAAACTTGATGATATCAGAGAACCCACAGAGTAAAAATGTCATTGCTAAAGAGTAAGAAGCTTCAGTTGGAAGGTGGCAAAAACATTTAAGTTTTTAACTCATTTTGAGTTATTTTGTGAGCAGTAAAAGATTTTTGTTTTGCACATGAATATCTGATTTTCCTAGTATAATTTATTGAAGAGAGATAATGAAAAGAATTACTTGCATTTCTACATACTAATAACAAAATATCTAAAAGAGAAAAAAAACAAAGCATCTATAATAACATCAAAAACAATAATTAGAAATAAATTTAACAGAGCTGAAATATACATACTGAAAACTATGACTTTGATGAAGTAATTGAAAAAGACACAAATAAATGCCAATATAATCCATGCTCATGGATTGGAAGAATATTGTTTAAATGTTCATAATACCCAAAGCAATCTGCAGATTCAATGTAATCCCTATCAAAATCACAATGGCATTTTTCACAGAAATAATTAAGATAATTTTAAATTTTTATAAAACCACAAAAGACTCCAAATAGCCAAAGTAATTGTGAGTAAGAAAGATCAAGGTAGAGGCGTTACACTTTTTGATTAAAACTATATTACAAAGCTATGGTAATCAAAACAATATGGTGCTGACATAAAAACAGACATATAGATTAATAAAACAGACTAGAATCCAGAAATAAACTTGTGCATACATGGTCAATTAATTTACAACAAAGAAACAAGAACATACAATGCAGAAGAATCAGTCTCTTCGATAAACCGTGTTGGGAATACTGGATATAACATGTAAAAGAATGAGACTGGATCCCTATCTTAAACTATACAAAAATCAACTTAAAATGCATTTGAAACAGATTTAAGAACTGAAATTGTAAAATTTTTGGAAGAAAACATGGCAAATTCCTCAACACTGGTCATGGCGATAATATTTTGGACTTGACACCAAAACAAAGCAAAAATAAACAGGTAGAACAATATCAAGTTAAAAAGCTTCTGTACAGCAAAGAAAACAATCAACAAAATGAAAAGGCAACCTACAGAATGGGAAAAAATATTTGCAAATCATGTAACTGATAAGAGGCTAATATATAAAATAAATAATTCACACAACAGCAAACAAATACTGTAATTTTAAAAAAGGGCAGAGGAACTGAATAGACATTTTTCCAAAGAACACATACAAATAGCTAACAAGTATATACAAAGATATGTAACATCACTAATTAATAGGAATATGCAAATCAAAACCACAATAAGATACTATCTCACACCTGTTAGAATGGCTATCATTAAAATACAAGGGATAAGTGTTTGCAAAGATAAGAATAAAAGGTAATATTTGTGTACTATTGCTAGAAATGGAATTTAGTAAAGCCATTATGTAAAGCAGTATGGAGGTTTCTGAAAAATCAAAAATAAAAGTACTGATAACCCAAGCAATCTCACTTCTAGGTGCATATTCAAAGAAAATGAAAACAGAATTATCTATACCCCATGTTCATTGTAGCACTATTCACAATAGCCAAGATATGAAAACAACCCAAGTGTCTACATATGAATAAATAGATAAAAAAATGTGATGTGTGCATATTTATATACACATACATAAGATAAAAAGTGCTATATGTGTATACAGATGCACACGTAAGATACAAGGTGTGATATATATACACACAATAAAAGACGTGATATATACATATAATGGTATTATTTAGCCACACAAAAGAAGGAAATCCTAACATTTGTGACAACATGAATGGATCTTGAGGGCATCATGCTAAGTGAAATAAGCCAGACAGAAAAGGAGAAATACTGCATGGTATCACTAATATGTAAAATCTAAGAAAAAGTCCAACGCATAGAAACAGAAAGTAAGAAAATGTTTGCCAGAGGCTAGGGGGTGAGATGGGGTGGGAGAAATATGAAGAGGTTAAAAAAGTTTATAAACTTCCAGCTATAATATGAATAGGGTCTGAAGATCTAATATATAACATGGTGACAATGGTTGATAACAGGGATTATATAACTGAAATTTGCTAATAGAGTAGAAACTAAATGTTCTGGGAAACAAATAAAATAATTTATAACATTCAAAAGCTGGAAATACCATCTAGAGAGATATAGATAAAATGTAGTATCTTTATACAACTGTAAACACAGAACAATTAAAAATTTTAAAAGGAATGAACTGCTGCATGTAACAGCATGGATGATCTCTCAGAGATACTGTTGAACAAAATAAACCAGACACAAGAGTTCTTATGCAAAATTTATATAGAAACAAAACTAATTTATGGTGATAGGTATATTTGGGGTTATTGATTGGGAAGTATAAAAGAGAGTGTTCTGTAGTAGTGTTCTCTATATAAATCTGAGTATGAAATTCACTGAGCTATACACTTAACATTTATGCATATTACTATAGATATGATATACTTTAATAAAAAAATATTTAATCCATGGATGAGAGGGTATGTGTTAACTAAAAATTTCTTGTTCATGCTGTATTTAGGTTAATATGTATTGCCATAAGTAGTTTCTATCTATATTTCATATATACTGCTAGTTTCTCCTCTTTCTACCCAGTTGAATGCTGAACATCTACTATTAATTACTTGACATTCTCTATATAATTCAGTTCTGTTTTCTCTGAAAACTTTTTTCAATCCTCCACAACTTAGAATTTTGAATGGTCTGAATAAATGTGATTAAACCGAGGCATCACTTTGAAGTTCAAAAATCCATTTGAATGACCAAATATTTCTATATTGAACTAAGAGTGTGATTTAAATTACAGTAGAAATGACAATCAAATTCATAGTAAAGCAATGTAATAGAAAATGAATCTAATAATATATTTCCTCACTTTTTTCTGAAGTACCAGATTAAAATGATTTCTAATGCCTTCATTACTCAGATACTCCTACACCGTGAGAAGCTGAAGAAATCAAGGATGCTGTTAGCACAGACTTTTCTGAAAGTGTTTTGTGCCTTTTGCCTTTATTTAATTGAAGACAAATACATAGAAACTAGAAATGGACTAATATTATTCAAGAAGTTTACAAAAATACAATGTTGATACATAGAAAATTACAATCTGCATTTTGGGGCAAAATTGTTTTGGTCAGATTAGCTACCATAACAAAATACCATAAACTGGAAAAATTAACTTTCTCACAGGTCTGGAGGCTAAAAGTCCAAGATCAGGGTCTCAACATGGTTGAGTTCTCTGCTTGTGGAGAGAAAAAAATCTCTATTCTTCTTCTCATAAAGCCATCAATACTATTATATTAGGACCCCACCTTTATGATCTCCTTTAATCTTTACATCCTAAAAGCCCTACCTCTAAATACAATCCACTGGGGGTTAGGGCTTCAACATATAAATTTTAAGGGGACATAATTCAGTCCATAACAATAGTCTAGTAGTTAAAAGTAGGAACTTTGGAATTAGTAATCAGGTTCTAATGTCTTATCCACCACCTAACTGAGTGATCTTAAACTCGCTATGATATCCTCTTCTCATCTGCAAATCAAGTAATAGTACTAACCTCATAGAACTATTGTGATATCTAAAGAACACATATGATATGTATAACACTACATAGCAGATGGTAAGATTTTTTATTAAAACATAACTGACGTATAACATTGTATTACTTTTAGGTTGACATGTGTATATATTACAAAATAATTTCCACAATAAGTTTAGTTAACATCCATCTTCACATAGTTATAAATTTTTTTTGTGATGAGAACTTGTAAGATCTACTCTCTTAGCAACTTTCAAATATAGAGTATTGTTAACTAGTCACCATGCTGTATGTTACATTTGCGGTGCTTATTTACTTTGTAAATAGAAGTTTGTACCTTTCCACCACTTTCACCAATTTCTCTCACCCTGTATTCTCAAGCCCCTGCCAGCAGCAACAATTAATCTGTTGTTTGCATCTATGTTTGTTTTTTGTTAGATTTCACATTTAGAATTATACAGTATTTGTCTTTCTCTGACTTATTTAATTTTATCTATGATGTCACAAATGGCAAGATTTCCCTCTTTTTTATGTTTAAATCATAGTCCATTTTATGTATTTATAACATTTACTCCATTCATGAATGAATGAAAACTTAGTTTGTTTATTGCCTTGGTAAATAATGCTGCAATGAACATGGAAGGTACAGATAGCTTTTTGAGATAGATGGTAATTTTTAAATAAATATTAGCTACTATTAGTACTAGGTTACATCACAGGAGTAAAAGTGTAATCTTTTTAAAAATACAGTTGACTAGTCAATGTGTTGTTGAGTAGATTTGTTCTTAAACGTTACCTTGTAGAAATGCAGTAAATCTAATGTAGCAGGGTTTCTCAATTTTATGTCAAATAAGCAGCATCTGAAAATTGGTTGTAAATGCAAATTCTCAAGCTTCAGCCCAGACTGAATGAAGCAGCTTTCTGGGTATGAGTCTAAGTAATCAGAGTTTTAAGAATCACTGCAATAACAGTAAGGCATCCTTGTGAAGGAGACAGAATTCACAGAAAGGCAATCTTTGATAAACCCTTGACATGGAACACAGCTTTCTGTTACTTTAAATTTAATAAATCAAATTAAAATGTATTTGTACAGTATATACAGCAATGATAAACTATGAAATAATTGGCACATAATTTTATGCCAATTAAGACTAACAAGAGAAACATAGAAGTCTATAGACAAATAAAATAAGGTGAGTTTATTTAGCAAAAAGGCTTTTAAGTTAAATCTACTTTAGAGACAATAGTGTGAATTCTGATACCTCCACTGAAGTCTTTAGGATTTTTCTTTTTTTAAAAAAAAAATAGAAAATGTCATATGAGAAACTATACTACTCTAGAATTTATGCCAGTTGTGTATGTTCTAAGCTAAGCCCTTACTTAAGAGCAACCTAATAGCACAAAGTACTTGTTTGAGGACTAGAAACACTTCACATAATCTCATTTTATTCCTTCATTTGACTTTTCAAATGAGCTTCTCTTTATTTTATAATGACATGTCATTTTTCAGTGAGAGAATTAGATACCGATTGACTGGAAGTATTCTATGAGAAAGAACTGGCTAGAGTCCAAGTGATCATCCACAGCAATACCCCAAGGCATTAAAAATGGATTAAAAAAAGTCAAGACTATTAATCTGTTTCACAGATGAGGAAACAAAATGGATCAAAAATTTCAGTGACCTGTGATTTGCAACAATTGAACATACAAATCAAAAGTAAATGGTTCATTGTGTATGTTAGTCCTATATATCTGTCAGTAAGCCCTCTCATGGTCGGCTATCAAGAGCCCTCATTGGTGTCCTCAAATGTTGTGCTGGAGAAAACTCTTCCCTATTTATTTAACCTCAGAATTTATTTCTTTATTCACTACTGGTACCTAACCTAGAGCCATGGTAGCAAAAGAATATTCTCTTAGAAATTAGGGATGAGGGATAAATGAGTGGGTAAAGCGGAAAGAGAAAAGTTCAGGGAGAAAGAGTGAAGGTGAATGAAAATTTTTAACACCAACCATTCTTAACATTCTAGAATTTATGAGAATGATTTATTTTGTATACTTGTGACAGAATCTTTATGCCATAAACTAATTGAACTACTAGTTTATGTAGTTTTTAATCTATCCAATGAGGCTGTGTATTTAGAGGCCAAATATAATGCAGAGAGTGACTATTCAAGAAAGACTTAATTTGATAAGCAGGATGTCAAGACAAACACTCTTAAGTATCAAATTACCTCCCTCCACTGATGTTTGAGGGCATCTAATTGTGTTCCTGTAGCAAGAGGTTGACTGTGTGCTTAAGTTACTGTCTTATTAAAATTCATTTGATGACTCAGCTGTAGTGACCACTTCATTTGTATGAGTAATGAGGAACTCCGCAAGTGTTTAATTGGTATTTTACTGCAAGTGGAATTGAGGTTAGTGGCTTACCAAAGGTATATTAAGTCAGTAGTTAACTATAAATAGAGCATGGCTTTAACCACATGTGCATTATATTAAAATATATATACTAAAGTTTGAGTTATTTTGTCATGCTGGTGGGCTTAGCATCTTACCCACCCTCGTACTAAATTCTAGTTCTCGAAATATTCCATTTTTTTTAATAAGTCTCACTACCCATAATTGTCACATATAATCAAAATGGTTTGCATTTAAAAATAGCTTAAGCTAAAAACATTATTTAGATATTAAAATACAAAAAAGCAATTTATAGTTGAAGTAAAATTGCTCATAGTCTATCAGTTTATAATAGACCATTTAATTTTCATTAAGACTTTCAGTAATTCACCAAAGGACTTAAAAATAGGTCTTTCAATTTTTAAATATGAAGGAATCTTAAGTATCAAAAATAAACCTTGTAAAACTCAAGTTACTTTGGAAAATTATACTATTTAAAACATTTCTATGGTATTTAACCCTTTTATTCCCAAAGACAACATGTTGCCCTATAACACTGCAGATTCTAACATAAATATCTCTTTTCTGAAAAATTAGATTTCCATTTCATCATACAATTTTAAGCAAAAGTTTCAATTTTATTAAAACTATCAAATAAGATTTTTATATGAAAATTAAAATCATTTTGAGGAAAAATGTTAATCATGTAATTTAGCAATCTATATTTGTAGAATATTCTATTTTAAATCATGACAGTCTGTACTAAGAAGAATCTTAACTCTATTTTTCAAATCAAATTTTTAAAAAATGAGTTCATTTCTTCTCATAATAACTTGGCTTTATTAAAATGTTTTACTACTTTAAATAGTTTTTAATATGCATCATATATTCAATGTTACATATTGGATATTGCTATTCATATTGCCTGATTGAATCTTCAATCAGTTTTTTAAGAAATGATACAGTGGTTGTCCATGCAGCTCTGGATTCAGGCTACCTGGGATTGATCCTTGGTTTCCTGTTGAACTTGCTACAATGGAGTTTAAGTTATTTCTTTAGTTTCTTTATCGGTAAAATGAGATGTATTAATTATTCATTGCTATGTAACAAGTTACCACAAACCTAGTAATGTCAATAAGGCTCCATTCTCTTCTAGAATTTGAAGTCCTCTTCAAAGCTTTTTAATTTGTTGGCAGAATTCAGTTTCTTGAGGTTGTAAGACCAAAATCTTCAGCTCTGGAGACTGCCTCTTTTCACAGGCAGTGCACAGAATGGCTGTTAGCTTTAAGGCAAGCAGGAGAGTGTGTCTCCTACTTTCAGACTCTTTCAGAGAAAGCATGGGCCCTTTTTTAAGGAATCAGCTGATAAGGTGAGGCCTACATAGGATGTTTTCCCTTTTGGTTAACTCAGTTTAACTAATTAGGGGCCTAAATTTAACCTAAAAAAAAAAAGCTCTTTACCTTTGTCATATTCTAATGGTTAGAAGTAAGCTACAGGTTTCAACCGTACTCAGTAAGAGGGGATTACACAAAGATGTGGATGCCAGGGGAAGGAAATTATAAGAAACATAATTCTGCCTATTTCACTGGAATAACAACAATATATGCATCTTTGGGTTGATTTTTTTTAATTATTTGCTTAAAATACTTAGAATAGTGCATGGCACACAATAAGTACTATTTATTACTTTTTTAGTTTGACAGTCATTTTGCAGTAGCTTTAAGTGAGTAAAATAGTGGTAATACTGGGGAAGAATGTAAGCTGACATGGAAATACTAGTTTGTAAGAGAACCTCATAGTATTCGTTGGACTCCATTTATTCTTTGATGTGTTTTCTATTAGTTTGCATGTAGAACTAATGAAACCAAGTGACAAATTTCTGTTAAATTATTACCATGTCCTATAATAAATACCCCATGGTCTATTGTATTTCAAATGTTATTATTTTTTTTTTACTACTGGATATTGAAATACAAAGTGAAAATTGAGGAGAGGCAGATAGGTTATTATATGGATTATTATGTAGTTTCCACATTTGTATTCTCTTCATTGCTTTTATGTAGGATCCAGAAATTCTTTCTAAGGAAATAAGTTCTGCTCATATAAGTAGTAAACAATATTTCATTAACCAAAAGAAGTATATTTTAAAAATATTTCTGATAACCTTTCTTATACTCTCTACATTCCACAGAAAAATATTCCAGCCATTCACAAGCATGCTTTGTTTAACTGGAATAGAATGAACAAGCTATATAGTGTTAATTTTTTTCTCTTGAAAAAAGGAAAAGTTTATTTACTTCACTTGAAACCTCAGACTAGGGTGAGGTAGAGATAGAAGGAGATGGGAAGATGCTATCCTGGTGCTACATAAATTTAGAATAAATATAATTTTTATTTTTCTAAACATACTTGAAAACAAAACTATTACTATTTTCCTACACTTTATCCGGCTCCTCTTTCAATCCCTAAAAAACTCAGAGAAAACTAGGGATATACCCAAATAAAGCTTCCATTATTATTTTTAATTAATTTATTTATTTTTATGGTGATATTGGTTAATTAAATCCAATAAGTTTCAGCTGTATGCTTTAATAGTAAGTCATATATATATATATATATATATATATATATATATATATATATATATTTACACTGTGTTCACCTCCTATAGTTAGATTTCTTTCTGTCACCACATATTTGACCCTCTTTATTCCATCTACCTCCCCACTCCCACTTTCCCACTTCCCCACTACCCTCTAGTAACCACTAGTTTATTGTTTGTCCTGTTTATTTGTTACTTTTTAGGCTTATATCCCACATATAAGTGATACCATGCAATTTTCAACTTTTTCTGTCTGGCTCATTTCATATAGCATGATTATCTCGAGTTCCATCCATGTTGCACAAATGAAGTAATATCCCATTGTATATATGTACCACAGCTTCTTTAGCCAGTCATCTATCGTTTGCTTCCATGTCCTAGCCACCGTGAATAATGCTGCTATAAACATCAGTGTGCAAATATCTTTTTGGATATGAGTTTTCAAGTCTTTGGGGTAAATACCCAGTAGAGGAATTACTGGATCATATGGTAGATCAATTCTTAGATTTTTGAGGAAGCTCCATACTGTTTTCCATAGTGGCTGTGCCAATTTGCCATCCCACCAGTAGTGTATGAAGGGTCCATTATTTTTTAATAGTCACCAAAAAATTTCACAGCTTTTTTTTTTTTTATCAATTCTCAGAAAATTCCAGTGGAAAAAGGTAACACTTTTTTAAAAATGCAAAATTTAATGATTCCAAAATATAATTAGATAGAAAATACTTTTTTGTTTGTTTTGATAAGTCATTGATATTTTAGCTTAATTTACAAAATGTTTTATGAAAACTTCAAGAGTGTTCTCACTTAAAAATGGAAGACTAAAACAATCCATTATGTACTTTTCCTGTCCAGTTAGAGTATATCTTAGTCTAATGTATTTTTCTGATCTAGGGGCTATTGGAAAAGAAAATAGAGCAGGACAAAAACCTGATGGAAAATTCCATATTTATGGGATAAAATTAAAAAATTAAGAGGGAAAAATAAGCATCATTTGAAGATATAAAGGAGAAGCACATTTCTGAAATGACCTTCTGAAAGAAGTGCAAGTACAGAAAAACTGGACAATCTCAATAGATTGCAAGAGACATTATTAATTGGTAAAAGCAGAAATCCTTAAGAAGTGAAAATATCAAAATGAAAAAAGCAGAAAAGAGAGAGCGTGTCAAGGAATAAAAAAATACAATAGTATATTTCAAATATACATTATAAGGAATAAAGCACAGAATTATTGCTATGCAAATTTAAATATTCGATGTGGAAGTCAGAAAAAGCACAAAGTGTAAGACATAAAATATTGGTTCGAGATTAAGCCCTCTCAAATCTTTCCACTATGCCCCCTGGGATTCATTGTCAGTTATCAGAATCTTCCCTATATGCAGTCCTTACTGAAATTTTTCATGAGATTGACACCTAACTTACAACTCTCTCATGTAGAGCGTGCTTTTTATTTCTTATACCAAGTGTCCCAGTGCATAGAGAAAAGCCAAATTTCTCTTTGTTCCACATTGCCATTTTCAAAGCATTTTTAATCCTTTTTCAACCTCAAACTCTCTGGAAACCAGGTCCTACAACTCTAAGATTTGTTACCCTCTTTTATATGTCATTCTTGATGGTAACAACACTCCTTTGGATTTCTTTTGGCCTTTGTTTTCTTGATCTTCCAAGCTCCAGTGATTTTTTTTTTTTTTAGATCCCACATTGGCCAAGGTCATACTTGTTAGAGTACTTGTCAGACTTTGTTAGAGTGACAACTGCCCCACCTTCAAAATCATGATGAGTACCCCTTTTGGTGATGAGCACCTCTAATTCTTCTAGAATCACCATGCTCAAGAATGCTGAGAGCTCCAATCCATTAACGCAAGTATGTTTTCAATATTAGTAATGCTTCTCATCTCACCACTCCCCTCCATACTCTGCCCAGATTCCTAAACTCTTGGTATTTCACCCACCCAAACTTTCCCTTCTTTAGTCTCTATTATTCATCCCTTTGTACAAACAAATAACCAAGTAGTGATTTTTAATTTTTTTCCACAACTCCATAGTCAATCTATCAATGAGTCATGTTAGTTCTACCTCCAATGTTCCAAATCCATCTGTTGCTCTCTCTTACCTACTGTTATCTTCATTCAAGCTATCATTACTTGTCATCTGAACTACATCATGAGACTTCCAACTGATTTCCTGCATTTACTCTTGCCTTTTTATAATCATTCAGGACATAGCAACAAAGTTAAATATTTAGAATATGTAGATTGGATCACATCTCTCCACTTTGTAAAACCCTGCAATGTCTCTCCAGGTCCCATTAGATCCTTTGTGATCTAGACTAATCTTACTTAGACCTCAGTTACTACTATGTTGTTTCACATTTCCTATGCCCAAGATCTTCTGGCTTTCTTTCATTTATTGGTGAACAGTCCACCATATACCTTGTATTTCCACTCAAATGTTACCTTTTTAAAGAGAATTTTCTCATGGCTCTTTAAAATTCTTCCTCTTCTCTTATTAGCACTTTCTATCAACTACCCCTGTTTATTGTCCATCCCATCCTGATAGAATGAATGAAAGATCCACTAAATCAAGGATCTTTCTGTCTTGCACACATACTGTGGCATCTCCAGCAGGTAGAACAGTGTCTGGTACAGAAACTGCTACTCAAAAAGAAGCCAGAAAAATTAGAATACAAACGGTAAAGAAACATACAAATGAAAACCAAAAAACTTTTCAGAGCTCAAACATGATCTGAATGGTTATATTTAAAGTGTTCAAGTATATCAGAAAAATTCTTGATATAGTCAGAACAAATTTTTTAAAATATTGCCAGTATAAATAAAGACAGAGTCCAAGGATAATAGAACTATAGAAAGGGATACCTGCTATTTCAGGAAGTGTGTAACCAACATAATTTTATTTCATATGAAATGCTACTAAAAGATACTCTCAAGATATGTTATGGCTTAGGAAGGTTACCACCAACTCCTTTTGTATTAAAATAAAATAATTTAATTTAATTGATAAAATAGAAACAATGAATTAAAAAATCAGAAATTAAAATAAATAGACTTGTTTTAAATCAGGAGCTCAGATGAACTACCTGTAGTTAGGAGCATTTTACAGATCAAAAAATATGACTCAGAGTGCTTATATCAGCATTTTATCTTTTCCTACAACCTCTTTCATACCAGGAATTATGTTTCTTATTTCACATGCTTCAGATTTCAAATGAAATATCTTGCCAACCATGATGACCAATTAAAACAGTAATTGGCTCCATTTAGTTTTAAGCTTGTTGAAGTTATGTTGTCATTGAGATGGTACTGGGAGAGTTGTAAGGTAAAAATCAATTTCTCTCCCTCCCTCCACATAGTAAGAGATTCATAGAGCTCTATAATGACAATTTTCATTACTTAAAAACTTAAATAATAATTTTTATTATCTTTGAATGATCCAAACACTAAGTTATTTTTATTTTAGCCTGGGAAGACTAATAAATTATCCTGTACCAGATGCTATCTGTCATCAACCAAGCTTTCTTAATGTCATTTGCTATGTCTTTTACTATCAATGTTCCTTCATTAACAATACTGAATGGAAAATAATCTCACTATGTTAAATATTCAAAGACAAAAAGGCTACAAGAAAATTAGCTGAAATATCAGTGTTACTGCTAAATGACAAGGTTATGCATGATTTTCTTCTTCATAAATTTCTGAATTTGTATAATATTCTGTGATTATCATAGTGTTTATAATCAGTTGAAAGTTCTTATATATGTTATAATAATTTATATACTATTTCATCATAATTCGGTGAAAAAAAAAGCACAGCAAGAAGCTTAAAAGAAACCACAATGTCAATCATAGTCATCTCTGGTCGTATAAAAACCTTGTTTTTTAATTCAATTTTTTGCCTTTTTCCCTCAAATGAACACTTATTACTTTATAATAGGAATAAATATACTTTGATTTTAAAATCTATGTATTCCTTGGATCCTTTAGCATATCAATCTATAATCAGCTGCTTTATATCCTAGTGTGAATGAAGAAACTGGCCATAAAATTAATAAGGGTGAGAGTGGGAAAATAGAAAGAGAGAAGACTAGATGGGAGAGAAAAGGGATTAAGACACAGGAAGTTTCTATAAAGCAGAAATGATGGTAAGAAAAGAACTATAAAAAATATTTACATATTTTCCATAATTCCATTCTCAGAGATATTTTTCTTTTCTTTACATTGTTTTAAACACAGATGAGCTATTTACCTACTTTTAAAATTTGCTTAAGGACTTAACTTGGCTTAAATTGAAACAACCTGAAGTACAACTTTGTCAGACTGATATTTTTGACATTAACAGATTTTACAATTGATTATTTTATTCATTCATTCTCCAAAATCTTTATTTACAGTCTACTTCTAAGCACTGGAATACAACTCCGAACAAGATAAGTGCAAATTTTAAATGCTAGTGCAAATGCATGAGTGAGGGATGGATAATAAAAGGTAAACATAAAATTAAGACAATTTTAGATATTGATAAATGCTATGAAAAAAATAAAACAGGTTAATAGAGGCAAAATAGGGGAAACTGGAATTTAATATAAATCTAGGAGTAAAACCTAAGATAATTGCTTAATAAATATTGATTTACTGAGAATTTGTTTTGTTCAATACACTGTGTTGAGTGAGATGAGAAATGATACAAAAATTTATAGCTTTTTGGACCCACAATCTAGTAAATTTATAGAGTACATATTTTTTTAATGTAATGGTTCTCAAAGAGTAGTCCCCAGACCAGCAGCATTAGAATTATCTGATGCTTGTGAGAAATGCACTTCCCTGGGTTTTATCTTAGATATACTTATCAGAAATTTGGGGGGTGGTCCAGACATCTGTATTTTAACTACCCTCTATGTGATTACGATGCATGGTAAAGCTTGAGAACCACTACCTTACTTTCTACTCAGTTGAATTTGCAGATTAGAACCAATGTTTCAGCCAACTGAAAATTACCTACAATTAAATATGTTCCCTTTTCTCCCTCCTTGTCTAGGACTCCTAAGTGCTGCATATTGGCTGATATAGTCTAAAAGAGCATAGTCTCTTTCCTGAATCTATAGAGAAGAGCACAGACTTCCTTTCACAAATAACTCTGCAAAGTAACTGATTATCATGCTGCAAGAGAGGCCGTGCAGAAGAGGCGAGCAACACTACTTAGTCTTAGCACACTGGCTGCTCAAAGCACAAAGGAAGAATTGTTTTTTAAAAAGCCCCTAAACAAGAGGAAAGCTAGATTCTTTCTGTTCTCAAGAAAAAGCATAATTTTTCATATGATGTAGATGCATTGATCTCAAGACAATGAGTTTGTTAGCTTTTAGTGAATAGCTATGGAAAGGAAAAGAGTAAGAGAAAATATAATTTTTATGAGCACAAGTGACTATACCAGAAAAAAATCACTAAAATCTTGACACAGCAAACTCTAATATTCATATTTATTATATTGACTATTTATTGTACTTCCTCAAAAGAGACTTCTAATTATACTGTTATAACAGAAACAGGTGTGAATCTGTTAGTTTCCCTCTTCTTTTGGAGAATGAATGAATAAATTCCCTTTACAACACTTACAGTTCAGTAGTGCTACCATCGGTTTTCTATATTATGAATGATGTTGAGGTGGTATGTCATTTTCCCCAGCAATATGTCTTAATATTTTAAGGAAAGAGAGAGAAAAAGAGGGAGGAAGGAAAGAGAATATGAAGTCATCCCCTCAGGTACAGGGCCTATTAAAACTTATCTCAAAGCAAAATAAAATTCTGATTAAGTATACTTCTCACTGAAGAAAATAAGAACCAACCTTGGGATTTTTTTTTCTAGGTTTTCAGATTCAAAAGAACATGTAAACTAAAAGTAAAGTGCTACAAATAATACAACTCTAGGAAATTCTGTTCACCAGATATAACCATTGTTGCTGAATTTCCAAACCAAGCAATCATTTGTCCTTCAAAATAATGCTTTAAAATTTATTTACAAATTTAACTTAGCATCATGCTAGTTCTTTATTCTATTATTTTAAATGGCCATATAATTCTGAGATGCTGTGTTCATTCCAGTTTTTAATATTCTACCCACTGTGCTTCCAAGTGGTCTGGAAAAAGATACTTAGTCAGAATTATTGTTGTCTGTCCAACTGATAGGGCTGTTACAGGCTTTTTATTACTCTTGGTGAGCTCTGTTCTTTCATGACTAAAACGTGTTTGTGATGAAGCCAAACTAATTATCCAATTTCAGTCCCAAATTGTTCCAAGTTTCTGGTAAATTAGAGTGTAGAGAATGTACAAGTTTTATTCATTCACTCATGGATGTAGAATGTACTGCTAATGCTACATGAAATCCAGCTTAACAAAATGCATAGTTATTCAGTCAAAAATAATATATGAATAAAGAAATCACTTTGACCTATACAATATATGTAGTATATAAGACATATCAATAGTTTTGGAGACATATTTATAAAAGAATGCATTTGCATGCATACCAATTTTGGGAAAATTAACAATTATAATTTTGTATTTTATAACATCAAAATATTTTGATTCTTTAATAAAGGTATCTAAAAATAAAACATAGTAGAGAAAACACGAAATTACAAAAGATGGAATTTCAGTAGTAAATTTAAAAAGTATATATTAAAAAATTGTTAGTGGAATGTATAATCATTACAAAAGAAAGAAACTGTAAAGCTTGAGTGAGGAGATACCCTAAATAGGTATCTTGTGAAAAAGCAAGTAGAAAACCATTATATCACAACAAAGAAAGAGTGATATAGGAAGATTACAATAAAATTGGAAACACTGTAGACTAATGATTTTCTTTTAAATCTCTTTTACATTTCTCACTAAAGTGCTGGTCCCCCACTCCCTTCAGATGGTTCCTCTGAAACCTTTCCTAAGCAGAAATGGCGTAAGCAAAGAGCATTTCCCAGTTTCTAAAGTTCTAATTAAACCATGTCACTTTTACAAAAGACTTGCATTAGTACCTATTGCCACTAACGAAAATAAATCCTAAAAAAAATTTGCTTTTAGGAGAAAAAGCTGTAACATACTAATATAGGTAAAGTGAAATAAGGCGGTTCCAGAAAGCGGGAGATACCTGTGCCCTTATAGAATGTCATATTGGCTACTAATGGTATGACTAATATAATCTTATGTGTACCCCTAACACAGCTAAAGGAGGACAAGGAGAGAACTAACACTGTGTTGTGCTACAGGGAAAGCTCAAGGGGGATGAGGGCTGTGTTGAGAAAGTGAGGACTTTTCACAGGTTTTAAAAGTATTGCTGAAAAAGGAAAGGAGAAAGGAGCCACGTCAAACTTTCAGATGCTGACTTAATTAATGAAAAAAAATTACGATTAAATGAAACAAGTTGGATCTGTGAGAAGCCATAAATCCAAAAAGGTATTCAAAATGGAGAAATAAATGTCATATGTTTTAGCAATCATCTATAATACAAAAGAATGGCAACTCTAATATATAATTATATCAATTTTAATAATTTGAGAGTATTTGAGTAGTCTGTTTCTATTACTAAGTATATTTTCACTCATAAAATATAAGCATTTCTCTATCAATTAAATAAAGGAATGATAAAGGGAACTGTAAACTGTATACCCCTGGGAAAGAACAGAGAGGACTGGTAAACAGAGTAATCGCATGTCATAACCTGTGGCTAATCTTCACTAGATGTCGTACAGCAGCCAAGTAAAAGGAGCAGCTAGCAATGTGCTACAAAATGACCACTTGGATAAATGTTCTCAAGAGGAGAGGTAATTTTGCATTCAACCCTTGTCTCCTGGGGATAAAGTCCTTAAATTGTTGATAAGGAGATATTAATTATCAAAGCATGAATATTCGATTACAACAGTCCAGTCAACAGAAAAAAGAAGATAGTGGATATGTAATACTGGCTAAGTAAAATTTCTCAGCACAATTGTGGGAAAGAGAATAGGATCTGGCAGACTAAAGCTCAGTGGAAATGTTTGGGTTCAGGAGTCCCTCAGATGTGTCAGTAAAGTTGAATTATAAAAACGTGGCCAGCTTGAAGCATTCCTATTAAGATTTGGAAAACACAGTTAGCACCATATGCCAACCAAGAGTCAGTCTATCATATAGAACCTTTAATCTCAGGTTTAATAATACAATAATCTTTTCTTTCTGGCTTGAAAGATGGCTATATCCTAAAAAAAAATACAGAAATGTACCTGATAAAATTATTGCAACCCAAGCAGGCATAATAGCTGTTTAAGAATGAACATGTTCACCGAAAATGAAAATAAGAGAAAAGAAGATAATTAGAAAACAGATCTACCTACATTGTATTGATAATTTTGTAGCTAGAGTAAGTATAAATTAAAACCCTTTGATTTAAAAAAAAAAAATTAAAGTGTGTTTTGTCTGCCTTTTTAAGTGACAGAAAGAATTAAATCTGTGATAGTATATTTATTATTTTAATTATATGTTTGGAAAATTCGATTAAATAAATATAATTAATTTTAAATAACTGGGAAATTTTGCTGTTTTTAACTTATGATATCAGTTTTCTATTTAAGCATTCAGAATGTTATTTAGTAAATATGCAATATAAACACATTGAATATTACAAAATTTACTGTTTTAAACATATCTCTCCATGCATAAGAAACTATTGGGCATTAAAATTAATAAAAAGAATACCCACTGAGTACTTATATGCGCTAGAGACTATTTCCAGTGCCTTATTGTGCTTTCTTGGTTTACCATATCACAGCTCTATGATTTTTATAGAGTTATATTTTATAGATTTAAAAAATTACAGCATAAAGAAATTAAGTGCCATGTTTTGGGTTACATATTATACAATTTTAAGAGGGTGATTTCACTTGTTCCCAGTCTTAACCACTATGATGTGGTGCCACCCCTAGTCACATGTGCATAATGAACAGCATTGAATCACCATTACATCTGAGTTGAGTGTGAATTCTTCTTTGAAGAGCTGAATTTATATGTGCTCCACCTTGGACAGTCTGCATCAAAGTAGAGCATTGACTCAAGAGACAAATGGGCCTTATAGTAAGATGCTCTCTTAGTGTCTCACACCTCTACTCTGCTGACATTAATGAAGCAAGGCTTCATTTAAAATTCATATCTTTGCAAAAAAAGTCTCTGAAGAAAATATGTTTGTCCAATCTTATAATTCATGCTTTGAATGACAGTAATAATGTATAAAAGAAACAATATTTTGAGTTCAAAATCATTTTGACACATAAAAAGAAGTCTTTACCTTATTCAAAATGCCAACAAATACAGAGACATAGATGGTTCTGAATCATTTAATTTTCTTTCCAGAGTTCAACTCTCCTCATTTAATTGCATTTTTACAGTTGTAAACAAGGTGAAAAGGGATATTCAACAGTCAAGACTATAACTCTAGAAAGCACCAGTTTCACCCTGCCTCTCAGGATCAGCCAAGGACAACATGAGTTTTCATCTTACTGGTCCAGTCCTGTTGCTGTTTAATGATCAACCGCAGCAAAACTCACTCATGACTGCAATCATGACATAAAACTAGACAACATGTTTAAATATCAGTTTCCTAAATATCTGAACTGCTGCATGATAAACTGGTTTTGTTATCCTTCTAAGTAGAAATACCTTATTAAAGATTAATGCAAAAACAAAGTGGCTTTAAAAATCTGCATTTTATTAACTTACAGAAGGGTAGTAATCCACTGTTGGCAAAGATTTTTACACTGATTGAGCCTTCCTAATAATTCTGAAGATTGAAACATACTAGCTTTCTATATTCTAAATCAGGCTTGATTGTACATTTCCCATCACCCAAGCTCTGCAGAGTTTGAAAGTCAACAACCCAGGTCTTTTCTTTCTCCCATCACCATTTCTAAAACCTCTTCAAGGCTCTTGTCTATAAGAATCACTGGCATCCCCTTTTTTTTATTATCATCTACCAAACTTCTGCTCACACCACCAGAGCTTATGGTCTGCATATGGCCTGGTGTCACCTACTTCTCTTTTGGTCTTGTAGTGTCCTGGGTGATATCAAAGTCTATGATCAGGGCTTATTCAGCATCCTAACTTTATCCCCAATGACCCTCCTCTCGATCCACTTCTGTAGTCACACCCTGGACCATACCACAATTCAAATCCACTCTTCGTCTGAACTCTTATATTCATATATACCTGTCTCTGTCAGCAACCTCCCTTCTAAGACACTCTACCAACAACTATATTAGAGTCTATGGTCTCTCAACTACATCATTTGTTACAAATCTATCAAATTTTTCCTTGATTCACTCCTTTTCTAATTAAATCTCGACCCAAGACCCAGATAATTAAGCTCCATAGCCCTCTTTTCTTTTGCATCATTTTTTATCCATCACCCCAACCTTGTAAAATCATATCCTCAGAGCAAACTACAACCTAGTTATTAATTATTAATAACTAGGTGCAGAAAAACACCTAATAAGAAAGGTTAATGTCATAAAAAAAAATTCATGGCTTCTACCTCAGCTGAATCTTGAAAGTCTCCTGTACTACCTTCTAAAAATCATTAGGTAGATCTAGTTCATTCTCCTCAGTTACTATTCCCAACCTTTGCATTTCTCTGAAAACCATTTCTCAGCTACATCTTTCTTCATCCTCAGCAAATAAACTTGCCTTATAGTTAATGAAAAAATTTAGGCTGAAATAAAAGGCTTTTTCTCCTCTATAAAATTCTCTCTCTCCAGATCCCACATTTGCCTATGTATTTGTCTTAGAAAAACCTACAAGTCTCTTGTACTGTCATACTACTATCACACAACGATTCTGATACCAGGTGTGTGGGGATTTTTTCACAAAACAAGCAATTCTACAGACCAGCTAAGTATCCTACAATTTAACTCAGTTCTGACACTATCTACCTGGAGATAGAATCAGATCTCACCAGTTAAGTCCTACAGGACTGACCAACTTCAGATGCCAACAGCAAGGCCAGGCTATCACCTGTGCTTCTGACTGACTTGCAGGTTTCAATGAGCTCTTCCTCAGGTTTGATTAATTTGCTAGAGCAGCTCACGGAACTCAGAGAAGCATTAAACTTTCTAGATCACCTGTTTGCTATAAAAGGTTATAACTCAGAAATAGCCAGAGAGAAGAGATGCATATGGTAAGGTATGAGGAAAGGGCTCACAGGTGCTATGCTCTTTCTGAGAGTTCTGCTCTCACAGCACCTCTAAGTGTTCACCAACTTGGAAGCTCTTTGAACCCCATTTTTTCAGGGTTTTGTGGAGGCTTTATTACATAGATGTGATAAATTTAATTATTGGCCATTGGCAATTTATTCAACCTCTACTCCCCTCATCTTTCTTGGGTGCAGGCAGGGTGAGTCTGCAAGTTACAAAACTCTACACATATGGTTGATTTTCTTGGCAACCGGCCCCCATCCTTAGTGGGGTCCACAAGTCACCTTATTAACACAAGAAAAAACACACTTATCTCTCTCATCACACAAGACAGTCCAAGGGTTTTAGGAGCTCTGTGCCATAAATGGGGAAGAAGACCAAATGTATATTTCCTATTATAAATAACAATATCACACTGAGACATAGGATTGTGGGCAGATAGTTTATTTTGATGTGATCTCAGAGAGTGGGTACAAGGAATAGGGGAATAAAACAGAAAATAAGGAAATACAAATGCAAGGATAAGCTTCTGAGTTGGCCACCCAACAAACAACTGTTTCTTGATTATATGCTATCTTCTCAGAAAGCTTAAGTAATACAAGAATTGTCAATCCAGAGCACAAGTTTATCCATAAACTCCCACTCCATTGGGCAAGGAGGGTAGCCTCTCAAGCATTAGCTCTCTAATATATATCTCTAAATATTCTCCAGTGCGTCAAACTGAATGGTCAGTAGTCTACTTAACATCTCATAGAATTTCCATATATATAAAGCTCAATATGTCAAAAAAAAAACAATTTGTCGTTATGTACTCTCCATTAATAAACACACACACACACACACACACACACACACACACACACACACACACCCTGCTTCTTCTACCTAATTGCCTAAGCTATAAAACCTGAAAGCATCTTTGATTCCTCCTTCCATGTTAAAATTTTAATCCAGTATTTTACACTTTCTCACTGAGCTTTACCTCCTAAATAGCTTTTAAGTTAATCTCTTTCTTTTTATTCCTGTTGCCAAAATCTTATTTTGGATTCTCATAATTTTTCACTTTGATTACTCTAATTCCTGAATAACCAGTTTTGCTGACTTCTGCCTAATTATTTCTCAATTACTTCCAGCATGAGGTTTTCAAAAGTCCAAATCTGAGACCCTGAGACAAGGACTCAGGTCACATAGTTTATCTGGGAAGTTACCCAGAAAGCATAAATAAGAAAGTAGAAAGTATGAGGAAAAACGAATGTCACTTAAGGATGTATACCTGTTTCTTCTTTTTCTAATTACACCTCGTTTATTTTAATTATCATTCTTCTATGTTCTCATAACACTGTTCAAATTCGTGTTGCTACTTTTAACTCTGTAATCTAATTGTTGACTTATTCATCATCTTCTTTTCCTAAACTATTAATCCTCTGAAGACCATGTCTTGAGCCTTAGTATAGTATTTGATATCCTGTGAATGCTTAATATTTCATGAGTAAATAAATTTTTATTTTCATTTTATAGATGAGAAAATTAAGACTCATAAGAAATTGAAGAGGTTGTTCAGCATCTTAAAACTTATAAATGAGAGAGCCAATACTAACACAGAGATTCTTTAGTCTCTGTCTAGGAAGGTGGATCTTATTTGGGTCATTATTTCTGTCACAGTTACTACTATTACTACTACTACACTACTACTTCTATGACAACTACTACTTCTACTGCTATTCAATGTCACCTCCACACACTTTTCCTCCTATATATAAACAAGCTAAGGTCTCCTGAAATTGGAGAGAATTAAAATTTGTAAGAAGGAATTTCACTTGACCTTGATGCTCTTCTAGGTTACATCTTAATTTGTTTTTATTCCAATATACTCCTAATTTTAAGATTATAATTTCCTAAAAGTTTCCTTTAAATTCCCTATGCTTTGGCTTTCATCTTCAAAATTTTGTTGACACTTTGCTAAGTTGTCTAGTGGTTTTATGCAAGTATGTTATTGTTGTTTCCTTTGTATTCCATTTAACTCTGGTTATTATTGACTTTCCTTCCTAAAATACTGTTTTCTGTTGCTGTTAAGGTTGTTACTCTTCCTATCTCTTCAACCATACTCTTTCTCTCCTATTATTTACCACTTCTCATTTAACTAGAAACTTATCCTAAAACTCAGTCCTCTGACTGATTTCTTCTCATTTTATGATTTAAACAAGATTTTTTAATGGTAATTTCCACATTTATATTTCCAAACCACACCTTTTTTCAAAATTTGACTATACATTTACAATTACATTAAGACCTTTTTACTTGAATAGTTAAGTTCATCAACTTAAACCCAACTGAATTCTCTCATTTTTTTTCAACTTCCACTTTACTAATAACCCTCTTTCCTGTAACATTAAAGTCTTACTTTCATTCTGCCCATGACTTATAGCACTTGTTTGCACCTTAACCTCTTTGATTCTGATCTTATCGACTCCTACAACTCTGTAATATACAACCTTCTTAGAAACTTGTGACTGTCAACTCCTCTTAGATAAACTGTCACTCCTCTGTTCATAACTTTCAATGATTTATAAGTTTATTCAAAATAACATCCATATTTCTGGCCTGATACTCAAAAGTACTCTTATCACAGCCTATGTTGACAGTGGCAATATTGTGCAGTAGGTAGGAAATGGGCGCTGAAGACTTACTGCCTTATTTCAAATCTTAGCTAGTGGTATGAAGAACATTGCTTTACTCCTCTAGGCTTCAGTGTTTTCCTCTTGCAAGGGGCGAAGAATGTACTCTAATTCTTGGGTGGAAGGCCAGATTCAGTGAGATAAAATGTATACCTGGAGCACAGTAACTGTTCAATAAATGGTAATAATTACTAATCTCTAAAATGCAGTTTCCACTCCAGAAGTAGGGTCTATTCACTGTTGTGTACCTTTGCTTAACACATTTAGGCTTCAGTTACTTTTCCCACCTATACAGGCAGTCTATGAAGTTCTAAATCTAGTAAATAACAACAAATTATTTTGCATGGAACTTAACCCTTTTCAATCAGCTTTTGTTATTTCCTTAGACTGTCTTTTAAATGTTGCAAAATAAGTTTGATATGATACTATTCAATACTTATGTAGAGTCTTCTCTGCAATAGGCATTGCTCTACTTCAGGAACTATGTCTGTAATAGACCTATGGTTAATAGGGTTATCTTACCCTTATTTTCCCCTCAAAAATACCAATTAACTTATAATTATTTGTTAAGAGATACTCTGCCAAAATATATATTAAGTGGGTTAAATAGTTTACTAATATTATATAAATTATTTTCTCTACATAGACACAAGACACTGAACAGATTTTATAAATGTGGATTTTACTTTTAAAAAATGTTGTCCTAAACTGCACCTTTATAGAGTCTGTGCTTTTCTCTAACATGAAATTTCTTTTCATAATAATACATAATCTTTCGCAGAGTTCTTTAAAATCAGAATTTCTTTTATAAGAACAATTTTGAGAGAAAAAAAAGTGCTTGTGTGCATTTCCATCAACTGTAAATAGATTCAAAGTGGTTGTTGAGATATGTGGGTTTAGCCTCATCCTTACAGATGGAAGGATTAAGGGAAAACATAACAAAACAAACTTTTTTGTGCTAATGGTCTTGCCACATACTTATTGATACAATTCCATAGAGTCTTAAGGTAAACAGATTCTGAAGATGCCCCTTTATAGGAAAATGCTCAACAACTTATTAGAGAGGGATGAGTTGAAATTTTTTACATGAAGTGCCTAGCAATAATCAAATACAGCAGCAGAGCTGAATAGTTGTAACAGGTACCATATGCATTAAAAACTTTCACAACACTAAAAACTTTTAATATCTGGTCCTTTATAGAAAAGGCTTGCCAAGTCTAGTTTAAAGTACATTATGTAAAATTCTTAATTTAGGGCTTACCTGATGATTACATGCCATCTTTATCTTTATCAACGGATTTGAAAAGTTTGTAAAAAGAACATTATAGGACTGAAAATCCACATTAGTAAAGAGTTAACCAGTAAGTCTCATCAAGCATATGTTATAATTTCCATTGTTATTAGTGAAATTTATTGAGAATTTATTATGTGCCAAGAACTTTATATGTAATAAGTATCTCATTTATTCCACATAAATAAACTTGTGAGAAAAGTACTCTTATAACCTCAGTTTGTGAAATGCTGAAACTGAAGAGCAGAGAGCTTAAATAACTTGCCCAATTTAGGAAAAGGCTGGACAGGAGTTGGAGACAGATCTATTCAACTCTACAGCTTGTATTCTAAACCATTGTGTTCACTGTACACCACCATGGACTAGGGAGAGAAATAAGGAAAAACAAAAGGTCCAACCTTTGCCTAACCCTGCAGCAATCTTCTAAACATGTTGCAAACAAAACATAAACATCATAAACATCCAAACAGTGTTTGTGGTTTGTACTATTCACAGAACTTTACACTTAATATTTTATTTAATCTCCAAAACAACCTTTGAACTGAGCTCTATTAGATATGTCACTTGTTCAAGACCGCATACATAGTAAATGCAGGGTCTCTGCTTAATTATCCTAAATAGCTCCACCCAACAGTCAACAAACAATAGCCACACAATTGATGCCTTCAAACAATTTTTAAGTTTCTTACTCTTAAGATATCTTCCTGGATCAGATATCCGGGAAATATTGGACATTTAAGAAAACACATTACATATAAACAAGACAACATAAAGGAAACAATCAGATTGAAGAGAACTTTAAAAAAATATCTGTAAATACCATACTGGGAATATTAGAAAAGATGTTTTATCTGTGAAACACAAATAGTATGCTAATTTTTTAAAGAAGTGACATTTAAAACTCAAGAAATAAATTTTGGAAAATAAAATATGAGATCACACCAAATTCAATAGAAGTAAATAAAATAAACAGCAATGAAAATAAATAATAGGAAATTGTAATAATACAAGATTTAGAAAATCAACATGTATTAAAATTGACAAAATTTATAATTTAAGACAACTTTTCAGAACTGAGGGGCATAAGTCTCCAAATGAACAGGGCCCATTGCTGATAAGCACATTGAATGCAAAAAGACACTTATCAATGAACATTATCATTAAAATTAACAAAATCAAGCATTAAAAAAAACTGAAACACTTTAGGAGATAGAAAATATGAGTTAACATTTAAAATACTTTATACCAGAAAATTTATGACTTCTCAGAGACATCGGAAGCTTAAAAAAAATAAAGCAAGGTATTCTTTATTTTGACATGAACTGTAAATTTTGAGGGTAGTGTTAAAGCTTGGGTTTTCATATTATTAATTTCTCTTTGTGTACCTAACGTTTTTACCTTAGTTATTTTGATCCTATTTCCTTTGTTCTGTAAAGTTGTATATGTCATTTCTTCATGGTTTATTTTATTTTTCCAATATACATTCTTTTTGTTCCTTTTTAATCATTTATTGAATCCTACTTTACTATTTCTAAGGTAACCTCTCTTCTGCATTTTTGTACATTTAACTTTTAGAGATTTGCCACCTCATGATTTTCAACAGTATGGTTATTTTAGTTTAGAATGTGTTATAAATATTTAATATGAATATGAAGATATTTAAATATATTTGACCATATATTTTTCTATCAATATTAGAAAATAAAAGTGTTTATGATCTTTCATATACTGTCCCCAATTCTTTCTATAAAAATGATGAGAATTTTAATTTTAAAATTCATAAAGTATTCCCATTGCTTTCTACTAAAAAAAATCATTTTTTGAGAAAAAGATCCTACTACTGTTTTAGATTAATGATTCTGGAATTAATGAGGATAGATTGCATGTTTTAGAATTGTGTTTGGAGGGTGTAGCAATTCTTGCTAAGGTGCTATTGTAATAGTTTTAAAGAGAGATAAATAGGACAGTTAAAGTGGGGGTTTGAAGATGATTAATTGGATATGAGGCCCAAGAGGTAGAGATGGGAGGCTGTCCAAGATGTTGAGATTTCAATTCGGTGTAACTGGAGGGTGATAATGGCACTAATTATCATGGGAAATGAAAGAGAAAGAAAAAGCTTGTCTATATGTTTAAGTGTTACAGGAACCAGACGTCTACCTTAGAGTTGCAAATAAAATCTAGTAATGAGTTAGTCTTAAAGTAAATCTTTCTTGTAGTCTTGCCTTGACTTAGTACCTGTATTCTATAAGATTTTTACTGACTGATCTTATTACTAAATGCTCATCTGTGAACCAGTTCCTCTTAGATTTTTTCTAGTTCCAAACACTGAGATGCTTTCTTTAATCCTCATACTTTATTAAAAAGTGTATCTTATCTATTAATCCCCTAATCTTATATTCTCATTTCTAGGGTTCTCTTATCTCTTATCTGATATCAGTTAAGATTCTTGGGTAAAAACAACAGAAACCAACTCTAACTAACTTATTCAATAAAATAATAATAATACTACCACAAAGACCCAATACAAAAGCTAACCAACCAAGTTTAGACAAGTGTCATACCCCAGGGGAAGACATACAATGAAAACCACAACCTAAGGCCCAGAAAAAGGGTAGTTAAAACTCAACTTCAGGTCCTGCCACCATGATGCTGCAAGACTGCAGCCACCAAAGCAGAGACTTGAAACCACTATTGCAGACATTTGAAACCACTACTACTACTACCATACGTAATAGCTGAACTGATTGACATCTTTCTCTCTGGTTTCAAACTCCCTGTCAGGAGTATTCTCTGGCTGTACCTTGATGCTTCCCTAATGAGGGAAAGATACTTTGCTACACCAACTTATTTAATAAATATTTAATGAGTATGTATTGTATGCCATTTCTAGGCACTGGAATACAGTAGTGAATAAAAAAAGCAAAAATCCTCACTTGTCAGGTAAGGGTATAAGAAAGTTCTGGCATGCCTTTTCTTGAAGTTTGTTTTTTGTGTTATTCCTAATGTTATGAAATAGTTTTGCAAAGATCCAAACTCTAGATAAGTTGTTCACTGATTTTCTGAAATTTATGTTTTCTTAAGAATTTAGGTCAGCTACAGGTTTAGAGGGAAATGGTATCTAATAATAGTTATGTCCTAAAAGTTTGGAAAGTCCGAAAGGCAAATAAACCTCTATTTAATTTCTCAGCTATTATTTTCAACAAGCTTTGCTCCCCCAGCTTCCTACTCCATGTCTCCCTCTAGTCTCATGCTTCTGTTTAACTTGTATGACACAATTAAAATTTATACCAGTCAGGGTTATTTTTCTTGAATTTGTGAAAAATTTTTTAGTTCTAATTTTATATTCACAGGCAAATTTTCTAATATTATACAAACAACTAATACTTATCCTAGTTCAAATCTAGACTTTCGCCAAAGAAACTCCTACTTGCAAGCATTTCTCATCTAACCTCCCAGCTGGGGGAAAAAAAAATTTTATTAGTATATTAATTAATTCAGAATGCTAGGTATCCGTTACAGAAATATAGAAAATAAGCACCTAAAATGTTTTATGTAAGAGTTTCTAATCTTAGTCCCCTGCAGCCCACATGGAGTACACTGAAGAGCTTGATCTTGAAATATATAATTAGCAACAAAGTATTCCACAGAAGCAATATAATGTATGGAGTCAAGTAAATACTAAATCATAGCAACAATGCTTCAGATATTTAAGAATTAGGGAGCTTCTGGAGCCTAGATTATGTACATAACCAGTATGTATATCATATATTTGAGGGCAAGTACTATAGCTCTGACACAACTCAATTTACAAATAAATTTTGAAAGCCAGTCTTTTATAATACTTTGCTTCAAGACTGGTTTTACAAAAGTTTTTACTCTTAAGGAGCTCATGATCATTCCCTTTTGATTTTCAAATTTATGGGCTTTATGAAGGCAAAGATTGAAAAAAAAATTAAAACCCAAATAAGGGGTTATCGGTATTAGCATTCCTCTGTTCCTCACTATAAAGGACCTGACTACCAAACCCTTAAAAAGGAGTAAATAAGTATTTCCATGGTCTAGATATCAAAATGATATCAGAGGCTCAAACTGCGATTCAATCATGTTGCTGAAGGAAATAACAGTCTCCTAGGAAACCTACATGAACCAGAATTGTAGCATTCTTTAACTGCTGAGGATGTTTTTATATCACTCATGGATTTTCACCTTGTGGTAAAATATTACTTTGAAAATCCTTACAAGCTACCCCTCCCCCCAAAAAAATAGATAAATGCAAAGCTAATTGATTATTCAACAAATAATTGTAGACAGCCAACTGTATGCTAGGAACTATTCTGCCAGCTGAGAGTACAGTGCTAAAAACCTGACGAAGCCCTTGCTTTTCTGGGTCTGACAATTTTATGAAAAAGCAATTTATTAAAGAATAAACAAATAAGAATATAATGTCATATATATACATTAGTGGGAGATAAAAGAAAACAGACTTCAAGGATGAGGAGCTAGGAGTTGGGGGTGGCACACTAAATGGGGCAGACAGGGAAGGTGGCTCAGAGATGAAACTGGAGCAGGGACTCATACAGTGAAGGAGGAAGTCAGAGAGAGTACCAAGTAGGCATCTAAGGGGGACAGTGAGTCAGATATGTGAAAGCTCTGCGGCAGCCACATGTTTGGTGGGTGTGATGCTGATGGATGTTGAGAACCAGCTGGTGTAGCTCTAGCAGAGTGAGAAGGAAGGAAGTAGCAGCTCCAGCTGGAGAAGTAACAGGGCCAGACTATTCAGGGCTATGGAGGTCACAGAAAGGACTTGAGTTTTATTCTAAGTGAGATAGGAAATGAGGAGAGTTTCAACAGCTGAGTAAGCAATCTGACTTTATTTTTAAAAGGACTAATTGGATGCCTATGTGCAGGGATATGAAAGATCCCTTAAGATGTAAGAATATAACGAATATTGTATGCCATCACTTGTATGCAGATTCTAAAAAGCCAAACTCATAGAAACAGAGAGTAGAATGTGGTTTCCAGGGGCTGGAGGCATTGGAGAAATTTGGGTCCAAGAGTACAAACTTGAATTTTCAAGATGAGTAAGTTCTGGAAGTCTGATGAACAAAATGGTGATTAGATGCAACAATACTATATAATATGCTTCAAAGTTGCTAAGAAATGAGACCGTTATCATCACACAAAAAAAGAGAAAATTATACGATATAATGGAAGTGTTAGCTAATGCTATAGTGGTAATTATATTGTAATATGTAAATGTGTCAAATCAACACATTAAACTTACACAATTTTTTATGTCAATTATATTTCGATAAAAAATATGTAAGAATATGCCTATAGAACAATGTTAATTTTTGCAAATGAGTTATTTCTGATTATTCAATTTTGTTGATTTTTCTTTTTACATAGTTTTGGCATGAGAGATCCTAAAACTTACATAACATTTTATTGATACCAATAATAAAGTGTTTTATAAAACTGCCACTGATATAACTATTTTCTACATTCTCAAAATTCTTACATTCAAACTCTAGTACTTTTCAGATTTTAACTAAGTAGAGCAGAAAAAGATAAACACAAAATTCTGTTCTGTGAAAACTTTATCTATCTCTAAATATTATATACTTATGACTCTTAATGAAAACAAAGAGCATTTTTTCTGCATTCAAATAAAAAAAAGGCATCAGAAATATTGGCAGTGTGTGATCTGAAAGGGAACGAATAAAAGATCAAGAGGTAAAGATCTATTTTCTAAAACTATCAGCCGTCCTCTGATTAGTATACATGGGAGAATGAGTTTGTATGACTAGACTTGCTTCAATAAGGCAGAGCTTCTTTGAGAAAGGAACCAGCTCAGAAGAAATGGAACTAAAAAACTGAAAGCAAGAAACTAGACTTTGGTATTATTACTTGAAACTTTACCTTAAACTACAATTAAAGCCAGTCTTCCTCTCAATTTTTCTCTGTGAACCATAAAACTAATTTTCTTTAAGCTAGTTTGAGCTGGGTTTTCTGTCACTTGAAACTAACAATGTGGTAATGGATATATACTAAGTTCCAATAATCTTAAAATGTATATGAAGACTAAATTCAACAATATATAACACTAGATGATAAAATTTTGTTCTCTTAAATAGTAGGCAGCACACTTTTTTACCTCATGAATGAAGAGTTGTATATCAACATAGATAAAGTAAAACTAGCAAGCTCTATTCAAATCCAGAGAAATAGGTTAGGGTGGAGTGCTGGGATCTATGCTGGACACAGAAGTGGAATTAGATTGAGATGGGCCTCAGGTCACAGAACCAGGGGAAACCTAAATGTCAAAGCCAAGTAGGCAGTTCAATAGAAGTATCAAGTCCCAGAGTTTAGTCAGTAAGTCAGAATACAAGCACAAGCCAAAAGACCAGAAGGACCCCCAAGCCAGTGAAGATTTAAAACTGGTATTAAAGGTTAGATTTAAAGTGGGTGCCTGATGACATAGGGATTAGCTGCAGTGCTTTTTATAGGTCACCTTTGGAGTCAGCACAGGTAGACAGGGAGTTACTGAAAGCACTGAACAGGCATGAATACACTTGGCAAAATAAAATATTCAGTTATGTATCCAGGCCAAGTAAAATATTCAGAATTCAGTAGACCTTTAAATCCCCAAGGCAACATTACTTTGAAAGGAGAAATATCTTTATATAGAAAAGCAATCCCTATTGATAAAATAGTAATTTTCTATAACCTGCAACTGAATAACTAAAAGCAAAGTACAAGATGCAAATTGTGCTTTTCTGCTTCTCCTACCTACTCACATTCACTTAACATAGAAGGTGTGTGGCACTGACTGCTTCACAATAAAGAATAAAGCATGACCTAAACTATAAATGCATGTGAGATTAAGCAAAGCGGTGAATATTTTAAAGGTATCCCTCCATCAAGAGAACATGGAGAGTCCACTTGCCCCATAGCTACAAGTCAAGGCTAGACTCAGAAAAAATTTTGAGATGATAGTCCTCACCAGAGCAGTTCTCAAAGCGCCTCTGGCACCAGCAGCATCAGCATTGCCTGGGAATTGACTACTGGATCAGGAACTCTGGGAATGTGCTCAGTAGGCTGTAGTTTAACAGGGCCCCCTGGTGATTCTGACTAGCACCCAAGTTTAAGACCTGCTTCTGCCTTAATTAGCCCAGCCTCCTTTCAGCTGGAGTCATTGAAGCCTTCCCTCTGACAACTCAGCTATAACTACTTTCTGAGCACATACTGACCACAAAAGAAAAGAAAAAGAGATAAAGATTCTAGCGATTGTGGCAAATGTTCTCAAGCACTTACAAATGAAAAAAAATTACAAATATTAAAAAACAAGAAAAAGAAAAAGATGTCTCACTAAGGGAACAAAACAATTAAGTTTCTTCCTGGGTATCTTTTTTCTTTATGAAACACAAACATTATTGACAGCAACCACAAAAACTTTTGGCAATGTGGTTTTAGATACAAATGTGCATTTGTCAAGTTTTATTTGTTTTTATTTTTTAGCAGAAATTTATATGAAGCATGCACTGATGATTTATACTAGAAAGTGAATACTAACTACACTGAAACCCACAATACTAATCACTGACTTTTCATATTGGGAAAGATATTAATGGTCATGAATTCTAATCTCTTAGGCAATGCAGAAACCTCTTTACTGGAATCCATAGTAAGTGATCCACAAGCCTCTGAGCGAATATCTATAAGAACAAGAGACAGTTTTACTAAGACTAATGATCAAAAAAAAGAAAAAGTTTTGTATTTTTTTTAACTTGATCTGATAAAGCTGACTTGATATATTATTTTGTCAGCATTATGCATTTCTCAAAGCCTGGTCACAAGTAGAATTTCCGATAAGATGGTATTTAGAAAAGGGTACTGTTTGCATATCTCACATTGCTATGATTCACTTAACTTTCATGTAATTTAGCCAAAAATAGTCATAATTTTGGGCTATATGTGGCTGCTTGAGGGTTGCTGGTATTTTGGAAGCTCTAATAAACCTCTTGACACTAACAGCCTCTTTCTTGAAACCATATTTTAGTGAAATAATCATCTCAGCATTATTAAATATGGAATATTTTTCATATATCAAATTTCCAGAAAATTAAAAATATTTCCCTATTAGTAATAACACTAAAAAAGGTGTAGTGGAAACTTTAATACCCTGAAATGAGCAGTACTCTTATAAAAAGCATTTTGTGTGCAGAGCTGATTCCGGGGGAAGAGATAGACCAATTTACTTTTTGAAGAGAAAAGACCAAGACCTGAGTCATGCTCCCTAAGATTCAATATCAGTGACAGTTGAATTAATTCATTCATTTATTCATTCTTCCATCTATTAAAGACCAAGTACAGATCCAGGTGCTAGGGACACAGCAGTAAACAACATTCCTGCCCTTAGATCCAGGCAAACTCTGCTGGACTCTACGAACGTACTTGAACAGCAGCAAGTCTGATGCTCTAATAACCAAAGTGCACAGGAGGAGAGATGATGTTCACACACCAGCCTCCCCGACATAGTGGCTGTATTTTATGGAGCAGTAACTGAGCATGGTAATAGGAACAAAAAGAGTTTTAATTTAAGTAGTCATTGTAGAACATCACTACGTTGATACTAGGGGCTTGGAGCAGCAGGAATATTCCTGCCACAAGAGAGAAGCATCATCCCACATACTATGTCATCCATCAGCTTCCATGCTGTTTGAAGAGAAAGAAACTGCTGTTGTAAGAGGTTGACAACAATGGATCAATTATTTTGCTGTCCACTTAGTGTCTGAAAATAGTACTACTCACCTTTTGAATGGAATAAGTTACTGGATTTTTTTGAACAAGAGTTGGTGGACAGATGTATTGAGAAAGAGATAATGAATTTACTACTAATAAATTAGCAAAGGACTGAATAGCTAATTTTAAAAAATGTATAAGGTTATATACTAATAAAAGCAGATAAATTGGTAAGGTTGATTATGGAGGTTATTACTATAACATCAATGCCTGCTGTGTACCTCACTGTACTGTGAGCTACATATATACATCATTTTCAACCCTTCCAGCAATTCTTTATAATAGATTATACTTAATAATTTGTACAAAATCACACAGCTATCTCATAGAAACTAAATAATATTATAAACCACTGTTGGTATATCTTAACACTGCAATAGTGCAGCCCTGTTAAATAGAAACTACCCCAAAGATAAATAAATAAAAGCCTTTTTCAACAACTTGAGTCTTTATTGTGAAAACCGTTAATATTATAGCAGTATATTATTATCATATAAAGTTCACACTCTCAAAGAGATTTGAAATTATTTATGTTGATGGGCAAAAGATTTAACCCTCTCTTCCCCCAAAATGTTCTCTATTTCTGTGTCTTAAATAGGAATCTACAGGACCAGGGTGACCCAATATTTGTATAATGACCTTTTCTGGTTCTATCACATTCTGCATTTTTTATTTATGTTTACTGTTCTCTGGAGAAAAAAAAAACACTTTTTTCCCTGGTATTTTTGATGAATGGCTTCTGAACTTTGAGAGGACACATGTGAAATTAAAATACAAAGTTATAATATTAGAAGACCTTTATAATCCACATGACTCCCTCATGATGCTGCAGTCCTAAAAAGTCAAAAAGGAGGCAGGGTTTCTAAATGACATTAGAAGTTCCTGAATGGCTTTTGGTCCCAGTAAGTCTACTCATATTGTGGGATATGATTATCTGTGGAAATGGTAAATAACACAGAAAAAAATGTTTTCTATAGAAAAGAGATCACATGTAAAATTATTTGTGAAAGATTATTTCCTTGAATTCATTTTGAAACAAAGTAAAAGCGATTCTTAGGGTATGGCTGGCCATCACTAGGATGGCAAGGTCCAAACCTCTAGAATTTAGAAGCACTTCTGCATTTACTTTCTACTCTGGGACCTTAAATAATCATGACTATCGGGAGGATTCTGGTACAGGTTAAAAAACAAACAAACAAATTCTCCAACTTTTGTACTAGACTATTTTTGAATATGTGTAACTCAATCTTTCTTTAATTCTCTACAATGTCATCTAATATTTGGCATCTGTTTATGGTCCCCTCTTGCACAACTGCCCTCTTGTCTTAATCTGCTGCTCACTCCAATCAGATAAATCAACACCACCTTTATTTAATATAGAATTTTAATTCAAAAATGTTTAGGCAAGATCCTCAAGCAACTTCATATTTTCTCTGCAAAATAAACTTTATGGGCCAGATGATATTTATTTACTTTTTTTCATCTGTTTCAGAGAACACAAAAGGACAGTGACTGAGAATTTTCTCAATTCCAACCACCAGTTAGATGACATGTTATTATAAAGTATACCACTGCACTTCACATAAAGGCCTATTCCATACTATAAAAAAAGGACTATTAAACTAGGACACTCAAAGATCAAATACTTATGTGCTTATATGCAAGCTATAGTTCTATAAATTCCAAGAAAAGTGAGACCAGCTGATTTGAAATATCTTATGATTTTAGAAGGCTGCATCTAAATTTTATTAAAAAGTTGTTTAATAAATATAATTTAAAATAGCATATTTCTATACCATGACACTATAATTTATTTGTGGAAAAAAATATTTTTTGATTTAGTCCATAAAGATTTATTGAAAACCTAGTATGTATCAGATATTGCTTGTCATTCTATTATAGAATGAATAAGAAAGACAAGTTTTTGATCTCAAGAAATTTTCATTCTTGTGGAAAGAAAATCTAATAAAAATCAATTAATTAAAAATTTTAGATTGTGATAATATCTGTGAAGAAAATAAAAATAAATAACAGTTTATACAAAAACTAGACTTAGAGTAGGATCCCACTAAGAGTAGATTTGTCAGGAAAGGCCTCTCTAAGGAAGTATATCTTAGCTAAGACCTGATTAAATGTAAACTTTAAACATTAAACTAGCATTTGATTTGAACTAAAAACACTTTGGTAAAGGAAAGGTTTAGAAAAAAAGAAATAATTAAAAGAGAAATGTAAAACTCAAAGGCAATAAAAGTAATTTAAAAGATACATTTATGTTATCTAATGGTAAAAATTTAGAATTTGTTTTCTAACACGAACTTCATTATATTGTTAGGTGTTCACTGGAGGGGCCTGAGAGCTATAGTAAGTTATTACAGAAGATATGCTCTGTGCACATTTAAATGATGAAAGGTAGATAAAAAGCAAGTCTTATTAAAAATCACCTATCAGTTTTTTTGCCCAGGATAACCCAAATTTTTTGCTCAGATCACCTCCACATAGGAAAAAAGGATTTGTCATGCCAGATTAGAGCACTGCTCTATTACATGTGCAATGCCAATTCTAGCAAGAGTCAAATAGTTATTTCATCAAATGAAAGCAAAAACTTCCAGAACAGGCCGTTATACTTGCTGTGCTTTCAATAGCAGCCAAAATTTCATCTGGAGCTATACTTTTAGACTCCAATTTTAGACAGAAGATATTTTATTCAAGAACTTTAATAATAGTGTGTTGCATACTTGAAAATGGCTAAAAAGGTAGGTCTTAAAGGTTCTCATACAAGAAAAAAATCTAACTATGTATGGTGATGAATGTTAACTAGGCTTATTGTGGTGATCAATTCACAGTGTATACAAATATCAAATCATTATATTGTACACTTGAAACTAACACAACATTATATATCAATTATATCTCAATAAAAAATAAATTAACAAAAAAGAACTCTAAGACACCTTATTTTATGAAGGTCTATATCAGTGTTAGCACTGTCACAGCTTTCAGCTTCCCTTCTCCCCTTCTAAAATAATTGCTCTTTATCTAATATCTGTACTCAAGTTGATGTCATGGAAGGGGAAACATGAAGCGACAATCATGCTCATCTTTTCAGTTGCCCTTTTGAGGTTTTCTTTCTGCTCAGAGAAACCTCTTGATGTTTACTCTATTTCACAGCTATGTATTTTAGTATAAAGGACATAGATTGTGATTTACTGTGGTCCATGAGCCCTTAGGAATGGCTACATTGTCATTCTTTAGAATCTACTCTGGCTAAAATGCCATAAGAGTCATAGTGGACCCTTTTTCTATAAAGAAATGGCTAATTGTGGATAGAGTTTTATCATGGTTAGTTTAAGGATTTCATCTTTTATCTCTCTGTATCCCAGTTATGATCTATTTACCTTTTATATTCTTTTGCCCATTGTAGGTACTGTACTCAATAAATGTTCTTTATAAAAGTCTGTCAAATTTGATTTTTCAATGGAAGAGTTTAGGCCATTTACAGTAATCAAGATAACCAATATATTTGGTTTCATTATCTTATGTTGTACTTTGCATTTTCCTATTTTTACTACATTATTTTTCATTTTTATTTGCCTTTCTCTTTATTAATTTTTTCCTTTTCATAGATTTGTAAGTATAAAATATATCATATTTTGGGGTTAATTTGGGAAATTTACTGTATATGTATTTAACAAAGTTTTATGTCAGTCAACAGTTTTACCTACAATCCAAACAATACATGGGCATTAGTATGCTTTAACTCCATTCACACATTCTCTCTTGAATCTTAGTAACTATTATTTTGGGTTTATCTTATTTAATCTTAACTCCAGAAATTAGACATAATTACTCATTTATACAGTTAACATTTATTTATATTACTCACATACATACCAGTTTTTGCTCACCATGTGTTCTTACATTATAGTCCTTTTTTCTAAAATTCTTTCCAGGATCTAGTTCAGATGGCGAAGTAAGTAAATGCTTTGTGTGCCTCCTCCCATGACCACATTAAAATTACAGCTAAATTCTAGATCAGCCTGGAGAACCATCCACAGACTAGCTGAGCGGAAGTCCTATAACCAAGTATATAAAAAAAGAAGCCATCTTGAGAATCGTAAGAGGGGTGGAGATATGAAATGGGCTGGCTCCACATCCACATGTGGCAGTGGAGAATCAAGAATTGGGAGGGATGTCTCAGCTGAAGAGGTGCCCCTTGAAAAGCAAGGGGTTCTAGCCCCACACTAAGCTCCCAGCCTGGAGCACCAGGCCCAGGAAGAGGAGCCCACGCAAAATCTGGCTATGAAAATCAGCAGGGATTCTGTTCATCTTTGAGAGATGGAGGGCAGCTAGTAACTCAGGCCCACACACAGTTTCTCTTACTCCCAAGCATTCAACTTGGGCTCTAGCAAGGGGACTGTGGTTCAGGAGGTGCCAGCGACAAACAGAGAGAGACTGAATTGTGTGGCTCTAGAGCAAAGGCTAGAAGGAAAGCCACCACTATCCCTGTGTTAAGCCCTTCTCTCGTGTAGCTGGCAGGCCACCATCATCTTTTCTATGTTGAACTCTCTTCTATATTGTCAAATCTGAATTTTCATTGACCTGGTGAGCCCCCCTCACTCCACCCTGGTGATTCCTTGGGACTCTGACCTACCCACTTGCGCAATGCCAAGGCTTTTTCGCAGTTAGAAGGAAACTGGTGTTGGTCCCCACTGCAGAACTTCTTGGACAGCTTTTGGAGTTTTGCAGGCCCCATACAGCTAGTGGCTGGCCTCCTTGTGCTCTGAACCTTTTGTAGAATGGCTCCAGGCTCAGAATTGACATCAAACCTGAATCTACATTAACCCATTGAATACCTCAATGCTGATGACTTCCAAAGACCCTGCCTCAGTCAACTTCTGCACCACCTGAGGTTTTTTCAGTGACTGAGACTTATAAATACCTGGCAGGTGGCAGCAGGACTTTTTGCAGAGCTACCCCAGGCCTGATACTGATGATGACCAGCCTAGGTTTGCAGTGTGGCCTCTTCCACACACCTCCAGGTCCAACAGAGTTAGCAACCAACCATGAATCACTTTGTAGTTTCCACCAGATAGCCCTTGACCAGTCACAGGCAGTAACTAATCTTGGCCCGTATAGGAGCACCTCCAAAGAGATTCCAAAACCAGTGCACCTGGTGGCCAGCTTCAAACCACAATAAAACACTACCTGGTTAGCCCCACAAGCAGCATACCCAAAGATGGTCTTAGCAAGCACCAGAGCACACTGAGGTACAGTGAGGGAGGAAACAATATAAATATGAATGATAAAATATAAATAACTATGTGCCTATCAATAATCACTTTAATGTAAATGGGCTAAATGCTTCAATCAAAAGGCATAGAGTAGCTGAATGGATAAGAAAACAAAACCTATACATATGCTGTTTGCAAGAGACCCACATCAGATGGAAAGACAAACACAGATTGAAAGTAAAGGGATAGAAAAATGTATTTCATGTAAATAGAAGTGAAAAAAAAAGCTGGGATAGCAATACTTATATCAGGCAAAATAGCCTTCAAAATAAAGGCTGTAATAAGAGACAAAGAAGGACATTTCATAATGATAAAGGGATCAATTTCACAAGAGGATATAATCCTTGTAAACATTTATGCACTAAAATTTCTCAAATTTTCATTTTCTAATAAAATAAATTAATTTGATATGGTTATAGAAGGCTCATAATTTACATTTTTAAATACTAAATATAACGTAAGGCATTAATAGAAGATCATCATGTAACTGACACTTCTTTCTCAGAATCCATGAAAGATTTACAGCTATAGCAAATATCTAAATATTCAATGAAGGAGTAACTTCCTGGGTGCTGCTCTTACCTTTAGAAAAAGTCTGATCTAAGATAATGCCTGCTACACTGCTGCACTTCTTCCTTTTAAGGCTATGAACTGCGAGCCAACTTTTGAATTTGAGTTATAAGTAGTAGGTTCTAACTGTCATGAACACTAAAGGAACAGACATACTTTTTCTGTGTTTGTGAACACATCAACATACACTAAGAGAACACGTGATAGCAAAGAAGTAACCCTTTCTCTATGTAAAAGAGGTTGTGAAATGGAAATATCTCTGCTATATCCATTAATAATTAATAAATATTAGTGTCTCCTACTTAAAATTAATAGTTTCTATAAAAAGTCATAAATAAATTATAAAAATCTTTTAAAAGATAACAAAAGCTGGCTAGCTGAATTCAGATTTGTTGTTGTTGTTGTTGTTGTTGTTGTTGTTGTTTTTGATAACCAATCCAGTGTATTTTTCTAATATTTCTGGAAGCAAGCTGGGAGAACCTATCTGATTGCAACTGAATTTGTGAACATACTCTCTCAGAAATAACCAACCAGGCAAAAGGAGTCTTTCTTTGCAAATTCAACTTTTTCCAGACACATGCATTCAAATTAGTAGTTTAAAAACTATAAAAGTTTTTAATCAATAACTTAACTATTCATTATTTAATTATTAAGACAATAATTTATGTAATGAATATTTTTGAGGACAATTATACAGAAGGCAGTATAAAGGATCAAAGATATATAGGACAGTTAGCCTGGCCTCAAAAGAGTTTACAAAAGGATAAAGAATTTGTCAATACGTATTAATTACCACAACACAAGACAGGGTACCATTCGAAGTGATATACAGAAGAGAGAGGAGTCACTTGATCAAGAGTGAATGGGGATTGACTTTCGCACTGGGTCTTGCAGGATAAGAAAGTTCACCAGGCTAAATCAGAATAAAATTCAGTAAATGGCATTTAAGAAATGTCCTGAAAAAGGTGGGACAGTATAAGGCATTTTTGAATAATGAACTGTTTTCCATGAAGTAATACATATACTACATAATAAGCTTATGTGATAATTTATTAAATGTATAATATATCTTAAAAGGTAATAATTTTTGACAGATTTTACTAACTTAAACTAATATTCTGACCTAACTTTTTTATGAGCAGAACAATTAAGTCTGTACCTGAAAATAATTGTAATTTTAATTACAAAGCTTTACTAAAATAGTACTTGGATTATTATTGATGCTGCATGTATAAACAAAAGATGTGTCAAATTCATTGTCTTTCATGTCTTTCTATTGTCAAATTCATGTCTATTCATTGTCAAATTCATGTCTTTCTATTTATTTCTGCATTTCTGACAAAGTATTTCCAAACTTTGAAAGCTTCCGGTTTTCTTTATATGTGTCCAAATTAGAAGTATTTCAAAGAAAGCAGCAATTTTATCAAGGATAAATGAATCAAAATACATTTTATCTTTAAACTCCACAAAAAAAGTATTTATCTTGATTACAAAGAACCAAACTGTGAAGCCATTTTTTTTTATGGTGAAAATAAGTACTCATAATATACTTTGACATTATAGGAAAATAAAAAGTTATCAGGGACCATTTCTAGGCAAAGTGAATATAAACTGGTTTAGGTCCGAAATCTCTGTGCAACCCCTGTGGTACATCCTGACTCTGAAAGATGCCTCTCCCTACTCAGCTCAAAATGCAGCACTGGATCCCGTCCAGGCCAACTCTGCCTCTAGGCCCTCCTTTATATATCAAGTTTATGAATCTGGGCTCCCCACCTCAAGAGTTAATATTTCCCCCATTTTTTTCTATCTTCCTTTCTCTCTCAGAAATAACCAAACAGGCAAAGGGAGTCTTAGAAGAAAATTAAGACTATCATACAGCCTTCACTCTCCCAAGTTACTCAGTCTAAATAAAAATGCCTTAGACCTAAAGTTTGACTTTTTGTTCAATAGACCCCTTTGGCATTCTGATGAAGCCATGAACCCCTTCCCATAATGTTTTTAAGTGCATAAAAAACAATTTAGAGTATTACACAGAAGTTAATTATATTGAAATTCTACTATTAAAATAAAATTATGATATAATGTTTCCTTATTAACCTATTAAGTAGCAATATCAAGTGATATGTCTTAATAATGCTATATTTTCAAGGTGATGTGTAAATGATATTTTTGCAATATTTTTAATATGCCATAAAATATTCACATCTCTTCTGGTGAAAAAAATCACAGATATTGCTAATTTTACTGTGGTTTGTTGACTATATTCAAAACTAATAAAACTGCTAAATTTGAGTCATAATTTAATAAAAATGAAGAAGTTGTTTTTCTTCTTCACCCATATTCCTGGATTTCCTTAATCCTCCCTATGCACCCTAGGTTAACCCTTGCTTTAACGATGTAAAATGAGAAATCAGTGCACTGTGACAGCAGAGAAGCAGTATAGTGTCATATGAAGAACATGAGTTTTATAATCAGTGAGACCCAAATTTCAGTACAAAATAGCTACTTACCTAGTTTCAAACTCTGAACAGTTATTTAAATTTCCAGCTCACTTTTCTGTAAAGTGCAAGTATTAATTACTACCTTGCAGTGTAATCTAATAAAGGCTTGTCACCTAGTGGTTAACGCCTATCTGTTCCTGGTCAAGCCAACTCTTGGAGATAGACAAGGTACATACCAGGATTTCTTGAATCTCACGATGTCGGCTGATACAGATCACAACAACTTTTATAACTATCCTAGGTAAGTATAAAGAACATTATTTTGTGACCCCTAATATAGTACTATATTTATATTTCGCCTTTGACATTCGCCATCTATAACTTGTGCATGTATTTAGAGGTCAACATGTCCATTAAAATGTAAATATAGTGTGTTTATCATCACACATTCAGTGTGCGGTCTAATAACCCACCATAAAAACTTCTATGTATTTTCCTAGGGCATATTCTCTCAGTTATTTCTGCCCAGTCTCTGTTTTGGTGAACTCTTACCTCCATGTGCATCTCATCTTCTTTTCCCCTTTTTAGTGCTAAACCTAATGGAGAAAACAGGTCACTTTTCCATGATCTCCCTTTTTTGCCTAGCCTCCTGAAAAAAAGAATATAAACAATGTACACAGAGCATTTTGCAAACCAACTCGACTGATACTACAGGACAATAGAGGGTTCCACATCTGCATATTGCTTAGTTCCCTGTCCCTTTCAATCCTCTCATAGTTCTATATTCCCAGACCTAAGCATGTTAGGTTCTGCTAGCAAACTCATTTCCTTTCCTGCCATTGGGCTGAGTAATTTAGTTCTTCACTGCCTAATATGTGAGAGTTAACTTTTGTAGATCTAAAACATCAATGTGTTCTCTAGCAAAGGGGCCGTCTTTCCTTTTCACAGAAAAAAAAAAATAGTAGAGACATTTCTATTCCCCTTCCTCCACCAGTCTCTGGATAGGAAAGAGAACAGTGACATCTATTTTATCGTCAATGCAAATTTTGCCTCCATCTTAGAAGTCAGAGAAGTAGAGTAAGTTTGGCTTTTAAATAACAGATTCTTCTGCTGCACTTTCATGACAGTTATTTAGAAAACTGTCTATCTTTTTCCCAGCAGTCCTAGCTCCTAGTTAGGATTTTGCAATACACAAGTTCCTCACTGCATGGTATTTCACATGGAAGAGGGAAATGAATGAATGATTGAGTGAATGAATAGATAAATAAGGAGAGAGGATTTTGCACCATTGCATACTCTTTTTTTTAATGATTTCTGTTTTTTTTTTTTTTTAATTAGAGAAATATGACCTGGGCACTGATTATGCATTTTTAAAATTCCCAGTTGTTCATTGTACATGTAAGAATCTGGAGGTCAGAGAGGTTAAATTACTTGCCCAAGGTCACACATACACACTTAGCATTGCATATTCTTTGTATGCACTTAGTGTTTTATTAATAGTCTGTGCAAGCAGTTGTTTGTTAGATGAGCAAGGTCCAAGTGATTCATGTGTCAGTAGTGAAATCCTCAGTGAAATCCCCTCAAATTACATATTTTAGTGGTAAATATATAGAAAGAGCTATTAGGTCAAATAATAAAGATACAAAGTCATACTAAACTCTAGTAATACAAAGGATCTGAGGTGTAACAAAGTGATTATGTACATGAGATTTAAAATAAAGCAAATCGAGATGCAATCCTAGCCTATCACATGCAAGCCATGTAACTTAAACTACTTAGCTCCTTTTTTTTCCTCACCACTAAGTTATTAAAGAAGAAGTATTGTGAGAATTAAAAGAGAAATAATATATATAAAGCCTTTAGCTTACTTAACATAACGTTTGCTTTATAACAGAAAATATAATAAGCTACTTAAAATAGGACCATATCTATTATTATTAAAAAGAATCAACAATAAACCATTGAGGAATGTGCTGGGCTCTATTCTAAAATTTTCTTCAGCTTCAATTTGTGGAATTTGTTAATCCTTCTGGTAATCTCTGATGTCAAATGAAATTTTTAATTTTTCTTTATTCTAATTATTTTCAGCTGCATTAAAGGTACAAACTAAGCCATATGAGACATCTGTAATCCAATGAGATCAAAAGAAAAAAAATATTCTGGTATGTTATTAGCAAAAATAAGTTATCAGATCAGTCCTAATGTAATCCAAAAAGTGGTACACTTATACATATTTTATTCTAAACTGTGAAGGGGAGCTTGTTGTACAGTTCATGATAGCTTTTATTGCCCAATAACAGGAAAATGTAGTATAGACAAATTATTTCAGTGATTCATCTAACTATGTTAAAATTATATCTAAAAAATGTGGAAACTTTATTAATACTATTATATAAAAATAATTTAATGAGTAAGCTGTGTTTTGATAATGTGCTGTTCAAAAACTATCACTGGCTTTCAACATTGCTGGGTGAATTTTAAGTGGGAATGGCAATATTTTCTATTTCAGTGTTTGCGATTGCCAAAGCAATGCTGTTTAGTGTGTGTGCACCTGATTGAGGTTCTTCTGGTCTACAGGGTGCTAACTTTTTTCACTTTGTCCTTTTGTACTACAGGTCTTATCAACTACCGTGTGGACATAAACCCTCAGCCCTGTGAAACACGGACCTTCATTAAATGGCAAAGAGAACCCCATGCTGTTCTCTGTCCTCACATTTATGGGTAATCAATGTCCATTTAGTTGTGTTCTCTAATGCCCTATTACATAAAATAAAGAATATTTTGTATGTATGTTAGAAGCATTTGTTGAACTGTTTCTGGTTTTGTAAAGCTAGTAAGGCAATTTTTAAACATGGAAAGAGAAAACATTTGTAATTGCCAATACACATAATTCTTTTCATAGAAAAACATAGAAAAAGATTATATTTCTAAATAAATGCAGTCTAAGTGTGTCAATTGCTCAGAAAATCTCAATATCAGAGTCAAAGAGTACAGGAAAGGTACTGCATTTAGAAGGGAGATGAAATCTCTGTAGGCAGCCAGCTGCTCTCTATTGACAGTATATCTCTGGGGGGAGATGTCTATGTTTTTTTTTTTTTATCTTTTTGGAACAACTTTGAATTTGATTATTTTCTAGCCCCAAAATGTCCCCACATCCAATTCCAAGAGTAGAGAGATCCAGAAAAGAATTTGAATGATGAACTATGAAGAATGTGGAAGAAATAGGCCTAACAGCTCATATTAGATATTTTATTGCAGCACATGGACAGAGGAGAAATAATATAAAAGAGGGTAAGTTAGCACATGCTAACATGTGAGTTAGCACATGCCCTTCCATTAAGTACTTATGTTTTCATGTAAAGAAGAGATGTCAAGTAGAAACAGGTGAAGATGTATGACCTGTTCATTAACATAGGTTATGTAAGTTACTAATGTTTTATTCAATAATATATAATATCTTAATGAAGAAAGTCCCAAAGTTTGTCAAAAGATATAAATATTTTTATGAGAACAACCCAAACCAATATCACCTAGGCCATGAATATTTGCTAAAATAAAATCTTCTTTGGAGGTCAACAAATGTCTATTCACCCCATCCTCATGCTGCCTCTCTAAAAATGATGTATTTAAATGAATGAGGAGAATAGATAGATTTGAGGAATAGACTCAGATTTGTTTGAAACAGGCTCAATTTCAAACATTTAGTTTTGTAGTCACCCCATGAACTTCTATTTCAGTTGGCAAAATGTAGTAAGTAGAAAGGCAAAGACACAGAAATGAGCAGAGGTGAGAGCAGGTAGAGATGAGAATAAGTGAATAGTTTGCCTGTACTTGTTTCAGCTTTGCTCTCTGCCACATGTTTTATTTAGAACCTCTCCATCTCTTTCTACATCTTAGGAGCTCCTATTTTTTTTTTAATCAATGCCCAGTTTACATGTTTTCTCCAATGTGAGTCTATCCTAGAAAAACCCATCCTCTCAGAAAGGAAAATTATGTCTTCTATTGTGGATCCAGAAAATTTTGTTCATGTCCTGAACACTTAACATGTAGATAAAATTATTTGTTTTTATGCTCATCTTCACCTTTACTGGGTCATTACATACCAGAGACTTAGCAGAGACACTCAATAAATGTCTGTTAAGAAGAATGAATTAAAAGCAGTGAAAGAACTGGTGGCTGAGCAAGTGCTCTTTCCATCTACTCATCTTATTTCCTTTCCATTCCACTGTTGTTCATTTCTTTTCAGTTTTCTTCTTTCTTCCTTTCTCTTTTTTCCCTCCCTTTTTATTAGTTACTCGTTTTTCATAACACCTAGGAAACCTGAGTTTTAAAGTTACTATTAAAAGCATTTTTAATTATAAAACGTTTAATTTTTCATTTATGTAGAATTTTCTCTTTGATCTTAAAATTTTAATATAGAATGAATGCTTTGTATTTTTTTCTTTTTCTCTATTCTCACTTTCCTCGATCCACTCTATATTGCCAAGACTTACTCACAATTAAGTCTAACTAAAATTATTTCAATTTGTTTTTAAATGTGACCAATTTTTTTGATTCATCGATAAAGAAGTAACCATCAAAAAATCCAGATTTCTTCTGCATGGTGTGCAAGAATGCTTATTGTTGGAATCTATATATGTTCTCAATAAATCTGAGCGTTTCTCATTTCTTATAGTTTAACTGTATCTCTAAACAGAATTTACCAAGTAAAATCTGGAAGAATCTTTATCTTTATGACAGAATAATAAATCAGCAAATGAAAGATTGTTGAAGGGCAGGTCTTATTTTAGCTTAAGACTGCAAAATTGGAATCAAAGAGGAGTATTTAAAGAACTCTCCAGATTTTTTGTTTTCCTTCATAGGCTAATTGATTTGTTTTTTAAATCAGTTTTTACATTCAAATACATTGCAAAATAATACCTTTTTTATCTTTTTGTAATAGATCATGTTCCCTTGCCTTCATAAAAATTATTTACATTTTAAAACACAATGTGCTGTATTTGCCTGCAGTTTATTGTTATAACAATCTCTTTTCTTGTCCATCTTTTTTTGAGAAATATACTTTTGTTTTATGGAGGATTCATTGCTCAAACTTTTTGATACCATATACTTTAAAAGCCACTTCTCATCCCAAATGTGATAAGAAAAAAAATTGAGTTATTTTTCTCACTTTATAGAAGAGCACACCAAATCCCCAGGAAGGTTAAAAGACTTGACTGAAGGCATGTAGCAGGAAATAGAATATAAAAATGTAAAATCCCTGAACAAATATTTTATGAAATCTCATTTTCTCTTGATTCTTGAAGACAATATTAAACTTATAGCACTATAGTTCTGTTTACCCTCCTTCCAGCATGGTTCTTCTTGATCCATACCTATGATAAGCATTAAACAATATCATATTATACCAGTCCAATAGAAAAGGCAAAAGAAATACACAATATATGTCTCCTTGGTAGAGGGGAATTAAATTTCTTATAGTAGAATTCACTGGAAAAACATTAATCATTTGGGCATTTTTTGTTAATGTTAGCTTGTAAAATCAATACAAATAACATATACATTTTTAGAGTATTGGAATTTTTTTTAAAATGACCATATTACAATGTAGTTAAATATACAACTATCTTTTAGAATCACCTACATCTTTGTACTGTTCAGTGTTCTTAGTTTCTGCCAGTAGAATCCACTTTAACTAGTTTACACAGAAAGGAATTTATGGAGCTGTATTGGAAGCTCAAAGAATCATTAAGCTTTGAACTCCATTGTCAGGAACATCTACCACAGAACTGGCCTGGGAAGATTGTTTCAGACACTAATGATGCCAGAACAACTTTGGCTCTGCCACAATTGAGATTCTTAATTTGAGAGGTTATCACATTACCCATTGCCAGCCCCAGAAACACCATGTCGAACTGGCTTGAGTAAGACTACTGGCTTGATTAGGTCACTATTGTTAACCCCAGAATCAAGAGTCTCTGATTCTACCCAAGCCAGAAAAGTGCATATTTCATATTGAGCCTGTTACTTCATATAGCTCTAGTACAAACTAAAGTTCAGGGAGGTTTTGTCTCATGAGAGGGCCTTAGATCATCTCTATCTGACCCTAATGGGAAGGGACACTGAGAAATACAACTTTATGCATTCTAGTTTTGGAAGGCAGCACTCAGTGACACTATTGAAATATGGAAGAAATATTTAAAAATTTTTGGACATCTCTGAATGACAAATAGCCATTTACACCTGTGCACAAACATGGCTCTTATTTGTAGACATATATAGAACAACAACAAACAAATTTTAATACAAACCATCCACTAAGATTTTTTTTCATACACATTACCCATTGCTCATTGGTTCTCAGATATTTTCTTGGAAAGTAGTTGTGAAGCAAGTTTTATTTTAAAATTGTGAAGTTAAAGGTGTTTACATATTTTACTTGGGGTTGTTTAGAAAAATAATCAAAGCAGACTTCTAAAATTATGTTCTTCAGAGAATCAAAGTAATTCTGGGTAAGTTGAAACAAATCTGTTTGATAGTGATATGATTAATGAAGCACACTGTTTTCTGTGCTTTCAGAGATGAACTTTGGTTAGACTTAAGGTTCAATGCTAAACTTTGCTTTCCTTTAATATAAACTTCCAAGCATTCACATTTTTCATAAAACTTTATTAAATGTGGTTATTTCCAGACAGCTTGCTTCAGAAGATATTCTTCATCAATAAAGAGATATTAGTTTACCTTGTCTAATTAATCTAATCTTGGATCTATTTATTTTCTCTAGTTCCTACATATTGGTTTGAGCTATGTAAAGCTAAATATATATATATATATATATATATATATATATATATATATATATATATATATATGAGAGATATTGTAAACCATGGGCCCACTCCAGCCAAATCTTGTTTTGCTACTAGGTCTGCCACTTTTGGCTAGTGAAGTTGTTTCCTAGCTTGCCATTTGTACACTTGTAGTCTAGTTTTGACTCCATTATTAGATTAATAATCTTGAAAACTAATTTAAAATTTATATGTTGTATTTTTCCACAGTGGTAAAAGGTAAACCTGATAATATATGACTTTTGCTTCCTGAGAGTGTTGATAAGATAGAATTGATAGCCTCTGTACATGTTCTGTGTTTCTTCCAAGAAATGTGTAAGATAAATATTAAATTATTCTCATCAGTGAGTAGGAGAATAAGGTTTATTCTTCTGTGTTTCTGTTAACCCTACATCCTTTACTCCTTTATTGTTGTAACACTTTCTTTCTCTTTGGAGATATCCTCTTCCCCTGCTTCACCTAGTGATTCTGGAAGAGCTGCCAAAACACAGAATCTCATTCCTCAGGCCTGTGTTATGAATGTATAATTCATATGATTACAGTTTTCTACTTTCCTGCCTCTAGTTATCCATCCAAGAGTTTGAGATATAATTAAAGTCAAGCCAACAAGGGTCCCTCCACGAGATTAATTTTAAATGTAAACTGAAAGTCCTTTTTTTGTTTCTCCAGGGCAATGGTTCTCTCAAATTTTAGCATACTTCAGAGCCATGTGGAGAATAGGTTACAACACAGATTGAAGGTGGGAAGCCCAGGTCCAGATTTACTGAGTCAGTAGGTCTGAGATGCACCCGTGGCATTTTCATTTCTAATAAGTTTCCAGATGTTGCTGATGCTGCTGGACCAGGAAGATATTTTGAGAATCACACCTCTGAAATCATTAAGTCATGATAATGCAAGCCCAAAACTAACAGTGACCAATTTCCTCACTATGTGGACTAAAGTCTGCTCACTTTTTATAATGGTATTTGATGAGATCAAAGCTCAAAGAGGTGGAAAAAATCAAGCAATGAAAATAAGAGATGAGAGAGAATGATGAGATCATAATTTAGACTTTGGATCCAGCTGACCCTATGCTTGGCTCCATCTATATTTTTCCCAGTTATATTAATCAATAAATGTCTCATCTAGACCAGAGGGTATTATGCTAAGTAAAATAAGTCAGAAGACAAATACCATATGATTTTATTTATATGTGGAATCTAAGGAACAAAATAAACAAATAAAATGAAAACAGACACATAGATACAGAGAACAAACTGATGGTTGCCAGATTGGAGGAGGGAGACAGGACTGGGGGACTGGGTGAAAAAAGTAAAAAGATTTAGAAGTACAAACTGGTAGTTAAAAATAGCTATGGGGATATGAAGTACAGCATAGGGAATATAGTCCATAATATTGTAATAACCATGTATAGTGCCACTAGACTAACTGGGGGGATCACTTTGTAAATTATATAAATATCTAACCACTATGCTGTACATCTGAAACTAATATAAAATAATATTGAATGTCAACTCTAATTAAAAAACATAAACAAACAAACAAACAAATAAAATGTCCCATCTAGCTTATTCTAATTTAAGGTGGCTTTCTATTTTTTGAAAACCAAAAAAATTCTGTTCATGGAGTTTCAAAAAAAAAAAAACTTTACTTAAATAGCATTCTTTAATGATGTAAGTTTTATGTAAGAAAGTTCCCCAGAAAAATGTATGGTACTGTGACCATATTTGATTCTGTAGGAAGAAGATATTCAGGCATCTTTATGTACAATAATATTTAGCACCCAAGTTTTTCAAAAAGGTTGACAATTTTTATGTATTATATATTGGGATATTAGATAGTACAGAGGCTCAGTGCATTGGTGATTGGTTTCTTAAGATAAAGATATATAAAATTATTTTAAATTACTTTTAAAGGTAATATTTAATTTTAGCACATCTTTTTCTTTGCTCATTATTTTTAGTTGGGTTTTGAAATAGTTCATCAATGACGTTCAATATTGTAGGGACAGCATATGTTACTTATTACAAACACACTTTCAGTACTCTTTCTTGAAAATACCCACAATGAAGAGAGAATCTGTCATTTTTTGCATATTTGTAATGTTTCCTTAATTCCTGAGTGATTCCAACCACAGAAATCTATTCAGAAGTTTAAATTCATTTCCAAAAATAAAAGTGGAAAGACACAAGAGAGTGAGTGATGCAGGGAAGGTGCAGGGAAAGAATTTTGATGATCCTTTTGGGTAATTAATACAATAAGTAATGCCTTCTTTGCATGAGTTCTCTATTCCCCAAATGAGCCAAAATCAGTCTTTTCATCATTTATTTCACTCACTTTCCTAAGGAGTTTTTCTTTATACTTTACTGAAAAGTCCTTCATTTCTCATTACTGCTTTAAGTACAAAGCTAGTTCTGGTGATGTTATAATTTTTTTCAAGTCTAAATTAGGTTTCATACAGAGCATTACAAGTCAAAAGGCAGATCTCATGCTGTTCTGCTACTTTACTTAGTGTTCATATGAATTAAGAAGGCTGAAGTTTCAGAAGTTTTTCTTTTCTTTTTTTCTTTTTTTTCAAATCAAATTTTGTACTTGACTTAGCATTTGTTAGACCAAAATAGTAGAAGTGGTCACTTTTGATTATTCCCATCGTTAGCATTTTTATACTTGCCCATATTTTAAAAGGATACATTGAGTTTCATTCAACAGAGAATATTTGTAAACATAACCAAGAAAAGAGCCATCTAAATTTTATTAAAAATTTTCTGTGTATTTGCATTGTATGAGGCTCTATCAAACTTGGCCAAACACTGAAATGCTCACCTAAACTTTCAATCAGTTCATTTATATTGTCTGTGTTTTAAAATGTTGGCTATTTATTAGTAAGCATATATTAAGTATCTCTTTGGAACCACAATTACATTAAGCACAATGGAGGATACAAATATTTCTTCTCAAGAAAATGTCAACCAATTATGAAGTGAGTGTGTGCATGTGTATATAGCAAATTTTTAAGTATTTCTATAATACTGTTTCATTTCTCTTTTAATTTCTCATTCATTATTATGGGCAAGTAATTTAATATTAATCAATTCTTGATAAAAAATAGTCATTTCTATTTCAAAATTAGTTAACTAAGGATTTATCTCTTCCTCAATTACTTTCTGGAAGGTAGCTAATTCCTACCTTTATTGGAGCATTATGTGGCTGGGGAGAGGGATGAGAGTATTTGGACTTTATTGTCTGCATTGTTCATACTGGTATATGCTGACATGATGCTCATTCTCCTATCTTGTCTTGGATAAGATCATCCCTCCATCCACTGACATCTCAATGTCCATCTCTAGTTCATTCCCATTTTGGACAATTCATTCAAACTTAGAAGCCACTCTTGATGCTTCTCAGGTAAATAAGAAACTTTTGGTATCTCCTATGCCACTTTAGGACTGTGGAAGACTTGGGGTTATATCAATTTAGCATGTCTAAACATGAATTATTGATTTAATCTCATCACTTCCTAGTTCTCATTCTTCCACCTCTCAGTGAATAACACCACTATCAATTCAATTGGTCCAGAGAAAAATCTAAAAGACATCTTGAATTACCCAAGTTGTATTTCTTTTTACTTCTCCTTATCTCTCAGTCCTTAATAACTGCCCTCATCTGTGCCTCCATCACCTCTCACCTGGACCACTATAATAGCTTACTTATTGGTTCTCTTTTCTCATCTTTAGTTTCTCCCAACTATTTTCCACACCGAATTTAAATGATAATAGTTGCTTAATTGCTTCCAACTTCACAGAGAATAAAAATATGAGCTATTCGCTGTGGTCTCCACAGTCTGCATGAATGTTTCTTGTGTTACTTCTCCAAAAATATCTTGGCACATCCCCCATCACAACCTACCTTACTCCAGTATGCTCTGGCCAGTTTATCCTTCTTTCAACTATTTTTTCTTCAAGAACATTTCTGCCTCTCCTTTACATAGGATATTTCCTTTTCTTAAAATTCTCTTTCCTCCTTTATTCGATTAACTGATTACTTAATATCTTTAAAGTAACTTTTCTCCTCAAAATCCTTCCATGCATTCCCCCACTATCTGGGTGAATCCCTCTTTCTCTATTTCCATTACTTTCCCTCATTCTAACCTGTTTCCTGTGTGAACCTTAAATGTTAAATATATTTGTTTTTTGTTTCTTTGTTTGCCTTCTCACTAGGCTGATGATAGGAATGATGTTCATTTTTATAAAATTCTTATATGAGTAGAAATGTTCTAAATTCTCTGCAATTGCATAGGCACTCAAAAATACTTATTGAATTAGATACCAAATAGCTAATGCAGAAAAATTACACCCAGCAAGTTAAAGTTCCTCTTCAAAGCAATATTTCAGGGACAAATTCTCAACCTCTAACTTTGTTTAGTTACCCAAAACTCTGAAGTCATTCTGGTAACTCTACTCTTTCCCTCTAATAACCATTAGTCCTAAATCAAATCCAGATAATCTTAAAATATGATCATTTTACAAACCTAGACATTTCTCTTCTCCATTTCCCTAGTCCACCGCCATCTTGCACCTCAAGCTTCACAATAGATTGCTGACCAGTATCATTGTCTCTCTAGTCTTGCCCTCCTCAAATTTACTCTCCAACCAGCAGCCAGAGTGACTTTTCCCATCATTCCTTAATAGCCCCAATTGCTTTGGAGGATAAAAGGCAAAAAATCCTTAACATAGTTCCCACAGGTCTTTACAATCTGCCAGATGCCTACATTACTAGCACATTTCCTGTCACTCTCACTCACTTACAAAAGAACCTCTACTTGACTTCTTTGAGAACTTTTTTCCTCCAGGCCTCCAGGAAACATTCTTATCTGCCACCTAGGCTTTACTTTCTCTTGCCTACTTCTACTTTTCCTGTGGATATCAACCTAAACATTACTTCAGAAGAGTCCTTCACCAACACTCTCACTTGTATCAATTCCTCCAGATACAACTTCTAGTCTTGTGAAATTTTTCATCAAAATATCCCTCATAATTTATTGTAATTATGTGTTTAATGTCTATTTGTCATGCCAGACTAAAAATTACAGGAAAGCAGGGCTTAATTCTGACCTTTTGCACAAAATATCCTCAGTACCTAGCAGAGTCTAAAAATAGAGCAGGTCCTCAATAAATTTCTATTTAAGTAACAAACTTCCAAACTTAAACATGAGAGAGACTCCTACCTTTAAAGTGCCTACACATATGTGTGTGCATGTGTGTGCGTGTGTGTGTGTGTGTGTGTGTGTGTGTGTAAGATCTCACCATAGAAGCCATTAGATTATTAAACCTATTGGCAACAAATGAATGCTGAAGCCCTGAGAATCCTAGGAGATGAAGACATTCATTTCATCTTCTAAAATGAGATTATAAGTATTTACTTTCAGATTCCATTTAGCAATTGGGAACCCTCTTTTTTCTCCCCCTGTTCCTGGCAGTCCTTGGAAAATAACTTGAGAACTAGAGAATTGGTTCTATTTAGAGGCCTTTGTATACATAGTATCAATAGGGCCTACATTCTCCAGAGCAGTTGAATAGGATATCTCAAAACCTGCCTAAATATACTTGCAGAATTTCAGCCAAGCATCCTGAAGGTTGGTTCAGAAAATACGAATACTGGCCTTCTATAGAACTACTCTGAGAGCAAGCTGCTTACTCTTAGCCATCTGTAGGATTGTATCCCTGGGAGTGAGAGAACAGCTTCTAAGACTTGTCCAAAAGATCTGTGTTCTCTTCCCTCTGCCTTCGCTACACCTGGTACCATGTTAGATGCAGAAAAAGGTGCTCTGTCATTAAAGAAGCTATATCGGTGCCTCCTTTAAATGATATCTTTTTCAGCTGCATATACCACCTTATAAGTTAAGACTCATATAAACATCATTTATCATATCACTCTATACATAGCAAAAGCTCAACGTTAGTATGATTAATATGTTAATTTGAACATGAACAAATAAAACAAGAGAGGTTTAGTAACTTTCCAGAGGTCTTAAAGCCAGTTAACCTACTAATTTAATATTCGTAAGGAGGATAAGAACTGAGTTTTCCTGTATTTTACAGGTAATTTTAATACTATATTAAAATAGGAAAAATGAAATTTTTATTACTTCAACTATATCATTTTAATCATTCTATAATCATTAAAAGCACTTTCATATGCATGTCAATATGTAAAATATTCTGACAAATAATCAAAATGGGGCTTTTTCTACTATGGAGTTATTTTTATTTTAAATTAATATTTATTTCTGAAGAAAGATACCTCATGCCATATTAATTCATGAATCAAAAGCATAAATTAGACAGAGTTGATTAAATACCACAGATATTATAAATGACAATTATCAATAGTAATTGAATTGATAAGAATAAAGTTTACTGCCTTTGAGTAAATATCTCATTTTTACTGGGAAAGTACCTGTGAATTTAACAAATATTATATAAAATATGTTAAAGAAAAATATACTATAAAATTTGAAATAGATTTGTAAATGCCCAAATCATTTATATCTTAGCTGAATTTTTATTTTTACTACTTTATTTTCATTTTCTTTGTAGGAAACTAGTGAGCTAAGAAAGAATGACCTATAGCATGTAGTTTTTGAAAAAGAGAATATTACCTGAAACTAATGTACTTAATGGCCTGACTCCAGACAGTGGTCCTCCCTTGAAATATAGCTTTTGTAAGTAAACACATCTGTGAGGTTGTAAATTTTCCAGTTTCAAATATATATTAGAGAACTAAATGACTAAAGAATGTTTCTTGGAACACAAAGTATACATTAATACAGCTAGTTACCTAATCACATAGTTGGCTTAGTGTACTATTAAATTATTTCTACATTATATTTGTAAGCTCACTGAATAGAGGTGATCTAAAAGAATAGAGTAGACTCCCCCTTATTCACAGATTCACTTTCTGCAGTTTCAGTTATGTACAGTCAACTGTGATTTGAAAATATTAAATGGAAAATTCCAGACATAAACAGTTTGTATGTTTTAAATTTCACACCGTTCTGAGTAACATGATGAATCCTATACCATCCTGCTCCATCCAATCCAGGATGCAAATCATTCCTTTGTCCAGTGTATCCATGTTGTAGACACTATCCATTTGTCAGTCACTTACTCGCCACCTCAGTTATCAAATTGACAGTTGTAGTATCACAGTGCTTATATTCAATAATGGCCCCAAAGTGCAAGAGCAGTGATGCTGGCAAATTGGATATTTCAAAGAGAAGCTCTAAGCACTTCCTTTCAGTGAAAAGTTATTTATGTATGTGTAGAATAAAAATATAGTATATATAGGATTCAGTACTATCTGCGCTTTCAGGTATCCACTGTGAGTCTTGGAACATATTCTCTAAGAATAAAGGTGGATTACTGTGCATGAGAAATAAAATATAACTAGAAGCAAGACACAAACTTCTCCAGTTTTTACTATTTAGAAATTGTGTTTTCTTTTAAAAATTTAAGTGATTATAATTATAAAGAGCTAAAGGAAGCAATGATGGCACTGAGGTGTATCATTCAGAGAGAACACAAATGCTTAAATTAGAATAGAAGAAAAGCTCAAAATTAATTAACTAAAGACACAACTTAGAAAGTTAGAAAAAATCATAATAAATGCAAAGAAATTAGAAATAAGAAAGTAAAGATTATAGCAGTTATTAAACAAAAAATAAAGGTATAGGAGAATCAATGAAACCAAAGCTTGTTACTTCAAAAAGAAAATGAAATAGACAAATCTCTGATAAACTTGTTCAAGAAAGTAAGAAAAAGAAGAATGCATAAATTGAAGAATAAATAATTTTAGGAAGAAAAATGTGAAATAAATGTGGATCCAGAAATATTAAAACATTATTAGTAATAATATGACTATAAACTAATATATTTCAATAACATTAACACATATGACATGAGCAAATTTACATATATACATTTATTACTTATATATGTTACAAAGATTTTCTCCTCATTTGCCCTATCAGTTCATTTTTCTTATTGTGTCTTTTGATGAGCAATGGACTAATTTCATGTAGCAAAGTTTAGTGTACATGTGTTTCATAATTAATGCTTTCTGTGCCTTACTATCCATTTCTTCTTGAGTCACTTTGTTATATATATATATATATATATATATATATATATATATATATATACACACACATATATATTTACACACATTTACATATAATTATATATTTATACATAACATAATTTATATTATATATTTTATAAATAAAATTTACATGTTATATATGATAAATATGAGTATATAAATATGAAAAATATAGAAAATGTACATAGATATAGATAACAAAGTAACTCAAGAAGAAATAGTAGACACAGAAAGCATTAATCATAAAATAAATGTTTGCTAAATATTGTTACATGGAATTTAGAACATTGCTTATAAAAGACACAATAAAAAAGTGAAGATACAAGGCAAATAATTTAATAAATTGAGTACATAAGAAACTAAATTTCACAAATATTAAAAAGCTTTTCTTTATTTAATGACTTTAGCAAATTAGTTATGGCTCATCAAAAGAAAGCTATACACTTCCTAATGAGAAAAATTTTAATTTTTTTGGTAATTAAACCAAAATTTCTCAGTAGAAATTATTTATTCCAGACATTGTGCTTGTATTGCTCATTTCATGACCATGTTTTGTGCCCTACAGAGATGAGATTATAGTGTGGGACATGAGGTAGTAAAGTAGTAATAACAGTAGAGTATAACTCAAAAGCTGTTATGTTCCGAGATGTTGTGTTCTACATTCATTTGCTTGATCATTATTTACCAAATATTTGTTGTGCATAGAACATGTTTGTTACTTGAGGTAGAAATACCGCAAAACAAGACATAGTCTTTACCCTATAACAGCTTACAATTTACTGGATATCATCTTACCAAGCCATAATGATTATCATTAGAAAATATGCTCTTAAAATTGGAAGATATAATATTTGTGATTTTTTTATTAACAATTTAGTGGTAGGTCAATGACTTGTACAGTTTTAATATCCCTGATGCCAGGATTTAAATACTGCAAACTATAAGCCTGTTGTGGGGATAACTGCCACTTATATACCAAAAGAAAGCCATGTGCTAATGCTGACTGTAAGATGGAGGTGATTGAGAGGAAGGAAACAGTTTGTGAGCTATGACTGTTATGAAGAAAAAGTGAGTGGTCTAGAAAGATGACAGCTCTTAGCCAGAACTAAAAGTTGCCTATAACTTCCACACAGTGTTGGAGTTTTGGAATTTTTGGTATCTTAGATCCATAGTAAGAATCCTCTACAATAAGGATCATGAAGGCAACAGTGATACTGGTGATGGTAATAGCTGTCATCTATTTATAGCTTACCCCAAGCCAAAAATACAAAATATTTTGCATGCACTCTCTCAATTACTTCTCATATGAACAAGGATTATAAGTACTTAGAACTCTTTTTTACAGTTTTAGAAACTGAGTCTCAGTGACTATAACTTGTTGGCAGTAGGCTTCTAGCAGCCATCTTGCTGCTACCTACAGAAAGTGTACTTAGAAAGAGTCCATGTGGATTCAAAAAGAGATGAGACCTAGTGAAAAAGGGAGAAAACTAATAAAGTCATTTAAACCCTGAACCAATCATGTTTAAAGCTAGATACTCTTTCTTAATCACCTTTTTTCATAGGTGTCATTCCTTTCTGTCTTAAGCTAATTTGACTTGGAATTCTGTGCCATACTATCAAATGAGGCTTATTATGAATGGTTGGACACTCACAATATTCTTGAGATGTAGCACTCATGTATGACCATTTTTGTTCATTAAGTTTAAAAATCTTTGAAATAAAAATTTCTAGGTTCTTGGGCTCTTCTTAAAACACACATTACTGAAGCACAGTTCTCACACATACTTTATGGCACTAATACACCACAATCTTTGACTTTGTATACCAGTGCAGTCATAAGACATTTCAGACTGGCTCCAGAGACATGTGGCCCAAGCTGGCATTCTGAGAGTGGCACCAAAGGTGATTTGTAAAGATAAACACTTCCTGCTATATCAAAAGTCAGAGGTTAAGGTATACCAACTTCTCCCCAAGAGCTCATTATGTGCCTTATTATTCAAACTATCAAGGCCAGTCTCTACCAAAGTGTGTTTTACAAAAGAATAATTTGTGAGATAAGACGGAAGGCACTGTATCTCTTATGGGTCCCGTTGCTATTAATCTAGTACCTAGCACAGTGGCTAATTGTACATAATAAATCTCAAATACATAATATGTGATTTAATGAGAATTTTTAAGAGAAAAGGGTCTTTGGTCATATGTAAAACTATTGTTCATAATTACACTTGTTGATCATCACAGAATAGTGCATGCTAAAGATGAGTAAGGACTAAAATCCAAGCAGTTCTTTGCCAGACTTTACTGCAGGACTTCTCAGCAGCCTGTGAATTGTGACTATTTAAAATGGTAACTATAATACTAGGTATAGCTTACACTCTATGTAACAAGACACTTTTTCTCCTTAAATCTCAGAAGAAACAAAATCAAGCATCTTGCCTCACAAAGGGTGGAGTTGAGAGAGAGGGGAAGGATGACAGAGGAAAGAGTTATTGCCAATTTTTTTTCTAACTACAGAGGTTCTTACTGATAGTGCCTCTGAGAAGAAATCTCACTTTATTAGCTTTACTTGTTAACAAATGTTTAAACATTTCTACCAGATATGATAGCAAAACGATATACAATAGTGTTCATGGCTAGAGATGGAGAAGCTTTTAACTTCATTCAATCACCTCATTCTTGATAGTGTTAGACTGATTTTTTTTTTTTTGGCCTCCTTTTTTTTCTCTGAAGGAACATTTGTGTATTCTTTAGACATCCCTTTCAGACACAGTGACATCTGATGGACTGATGCTTTCTCTCTTAAAATGTTTTATAAAATAGTAGTTTGTGAAATACTACTTTTTCCTCCTCTTCCTTTTGAAAATGGAACCTACTTCCACTGAATGAAAAATAAATGCTCTGAGATTAAAGAAGGGCCCAGCTGGGACCCCTGTAGGAGAGGCCTCACAGTGTCCCTGGTTTCACTTTTTCTTGCTTTATAGTTTAACAATAGATTGTCCTCAGTAGCTTGACCCAGAGCTTGGAATATCCCCTCCATAGAATGTTGCCCTGAAATTTATGATGAATGCCCTTTTGCTTACTGATCATAATCCCTTTGATCTAGCATTCTTTCCAGACTACTCCCATCTTTGCTCCTGGCTTGCTAACACCACTGGAGGACCACACTGCCAGAGGAACGGCTCCCTGAAGCATGACAGACCTCTCTCCGCCCCAACCCCCCCACCGCGGCCCCTGCTCCGCCCCACCCCGCTCCCGCATGCCCTCTTCCAGAACTGTCATGCAGCCTCTGGAATAATGCCCAGATTCTCCTTTAAATACCCTAAGCTGGACCTAGAAAGGAAGGAAGTTTTGAAGGTGTTAACCTGCTGCCTTTTCATATCACTGGTGCTCTGACAATAAACACTTATTCTAAATAGCCCAACTCCTGTGTTGGTCTATTGCCTGAGCGGCACAGGCAGCATGAGTGCCAGACTCAGTTGCTCTCTGGTTTCAAGATCAGATTATTATAATCCTTTTGATAGGTAATGGTGGTAAAATATCAGAGTTTCTAGAAAGTACTGTGAAAAAAGTGGGAAAAATCTTTCCCTACAAGGATTATAATATGTTCCCTACAGATCAAAAGATTTTAACCAAAAAAAAAAGTACATGCAATAGTACTTAAGACATATTTATTAACCCAGGGATTGAGTTCATGAGCTACTCAATTAATGAGAAACCATTTATATAAACTTAATCTCCAATATCTATCTTGAATGAATCAAACTTTATTTTCTATGTTTGCCCTCTTATTTCTTCCTTGCCCATATCTTATTCTCCTTTGTATCTGATAAAGGTTGTAGGCTGACTCTGAGAGTTTAATTTCATAACCTCCTGAATCAGTCTTCTTTTAGCAGATCAACCAGTGAGAAGCATTGATGAGAGTTTGGAAGGCATGAGGAAGCGAGTAGTCTCAGTGTCTTTCCTTATTCTCCAACTCGGTTGGCAAATTTGGCAACACATGTCTTTTCATGACTCCAGCTTCTACCACTCCAGCTTCTACCACGTGGAAGTCATGCTTCCAGCTACCAGCAGGAAGAAAACAGCCCTTACATTCCAGTAGTCCACATTTTCACTTTGTACCTTCAATCTAGTGATGATGTTGGCTTTCTACTATTGCTCATCTCTGAACCGGTTTATTATCCTCTATTGCCTTCTCTGCTTTTCTATCACCTGCACAACCAATCCTTTCACTACATTCCTTCTATTGAAAACAGTGGTCTCCTTTTTTCTGGTTGAATACCAACTAACAAACTTCATTCTAATATATGCACTTTTAAGAGAATTTGTGAGTATGCATTATAAAAACAGGGGAAGGCCTTTAATTGTTTAGAATAGAATGAGAAAAGACTCAAATATTGTGAAGCAGAAAAGACCAGGAGCCTGATCTTCAAGATCCTCTTATTTATTACTTATATATATTTCCTAATTACACCTGAAGAAAGAGTATTATTCGGCTGAGTGGAAAGGCCAAGTTTGATTTAATGTGCTATATTGGGACCATTTTTTTCTTTTTCCAGGAAAAAAAACCTATATACAATAACCAGTTTAAACTGGAACACATAAAAAGTACATAAATAGCATATACTTCTGAGTAAATAGGAAGAAAACCAGATCTTAGTGTTCACAATATTATCCAATTTAAGACATATTGTCCCGGCTGAGTGAAATGATCTTTATGGACAATTTTTCTCTCATACATTCTTCACACAAAATAATAAAATCCAATATATGCAAACAGAGACAAAAACTCTAAAGATATATGTACCAAATGTGTGGTCCTTTCCATTGCTCGCTCCAAGCTGAGGTGGGCAGGGCATACTGCAAGCCAAGAAAAGCCACAGTGTGGGAAGAGACCATCTAGTTATCAGTCAAATCTACACATAGCTCCTCAGTCCCTATAGTGGGCAAAAAATATGCCAATCACTGTTTTCTAAAAGGTGATGATGACTCAGGGCTTTTGGATAACAAGTAGAATCAAACATGCTCTTTAAAGTTGTAAAAATAAAGAGCAACGTTATTCAAAGAAAGACACTGACTCAACAAACTTCAGAAATAATATTTTTCTTATTCCCTTGGTATATTCTGTTCCAACTAGTCTGTGTTTCTCCTTTAACTCTTAGTCTGTAATTGCTGAACTAACAAACCTTCCATCTTTCTATGAAGCTTAGTATTGTGATTTTTTTTTCCAGTCATTGGGATCAGTTTCTCTATCAGTTGGGATAGTTAGAACAGTAGGAAAAAATTTAAAACAGCAGAATCTAGCCCTACTATATAGAATCATGCACCACAATGTGAAAATCAATTCCAACAATTTTTGTCTATTTACATAACAAGGATAAGGTTGGATCAACCTGATCCCATAAGTGTTTTCAAAAGCAGTTAGTCATCTGGCATTTTAATGCGTTATCATTTATTATTTCCTCAATTTTCAGTATCTAAGGAAGGTTTTAAAAATGTTTTAACACTTCCAGCAGAGACACTATTGCTGCCCGCCTACATTGCCTCCCTCATGCCATTTCAGCCTGAAATCCAAATACCAGAATATGTTTTTTTTTTTTTTTTGCCTGTGGGTTTTCCCTGGACACTAGAACTTGCTTTTCCCACCCTCATGCCAGATCAGAACCAGGAAACTCATGACAACCAGGAGCAGGCCTCAACTACCAACTACCTAGAGTGGCATATATCTGAGGAATGTATCAACAGTTCTCAGTGGGATAAAAACTACTTGCCTGTGGCAATGCTTGGCTTGGTAATGCAGCCTTTTCTGTCTGCCTTTGCTATCCCATAGCACCACCCTGCTCCCTTCTCAGTGTCCCCTTCACTGCCCAAATAATTTGCACTTGAAACCTTGTTTCAGGGGCTGCATCTAAAGGGATTCAAAGTCAAACAAAATCAAATTATTTCTCAACACTCTGGGGGAACATCATCCAGTCCCCATAAGATGAATCAGCCTCATGTATATTTTCTAGAGAGAAACCAAATGAAAAGATGTTGCTTCTGATACAGCTGCAGTGACTAAAGGAGAAAACAATAATTGCAGCAGCACTTCATATGTCTGTTTCCTCACAGCCTGTTTGGCTTATTTAATCAGGGCCCTTTGGGCACAAGAACATAGAAAAGCCCCACTCTGAAAATTAAGATGACCAAGCACCTGGAAATTAAGGCTGTGGATATCCCACTATTGTCATTGTCATCAGCCATGCTCACTTACTGATCAGCTTCACTACTTCATTTGTTTGTTTGCCGTTTAAGATGCCAGTGAATTATGAAAAGATTATATCTTTTTTCCCAGCTATTATGATGATGCTATTTCTCTTTCTCTGGCTGTAGAGAACTAAAATAAAAATTAAATGCAAATTAGTACCAATTTAGCTTACTTTTTAGAGTCTCAAGCAGTGAACTGTGAAACGGTTGTGATAAAAGTTTATTTATTCTTTCTGACTCATGGCATCATATTGCTGTTTTGAGGGGATAAATATGTTATCTTTCCAAATACAGTTTTGCAGCTGATTTTAATAGACTTTACACAAAGGGTACTGGCTTCTAAAAATATGGGTGTTTATGTGTCTGTAGACTATACTTCTATTGTTAGCCTCTAAACTATTTCATTACTTATCACCTTCTCCACATTACAGGCCATTACATGGTACCATAAAGAGTAGTTATTTTCTGTGGAGAGTTACTTTCCTTTTGGGTTTGGATTACAAATTAGGTTTAGGCAAATAAAAAACAGAATGTTAGCTTACTGAGAGAAAAAATTAATAACCTATTTTCATTGCTCTTGGCAAAGCACAAACAAGCTCTGATTTAAGAAAGCATTATTTAGTTTAAAAAAAATTGTAAGGATGGTAAATTAATGTTTCCATTTCATTTTTGTTATCTGAAGTCCTCATTGGTCAAAGATAGAAACCACATCATTTCTACAAATGAATGCTATGAACTTTGAATACAAGTACTAAAGACATACAAGGAAATTTAAAGGCATTTAGCCACTCTACTGTCCTCTCAATATTTTTATATACTCAGTAATATAAAGGAAGCAAAGCATAGAGTCTAGGGTAAAACCAGAAAACATAATAATAAGGTGAAGACACAAAGATTCCACTGTCACAGACAACTTCACACTGCTTAATTTAAGTTTAAGGGGTTACTTAAAAGCAAAGCCTATGGAAATTTAATGATAAGCTATGGCTCATCTGAACTTGTCAGTTGGCCCCAAGCTGCGATAATTAACTTTTCAATGTCAGACTCATTTACTCCTCGAAGAATCCTGAAATAGCCATTCTCTCCCCATGAGTTTCCCCATGAATTGGCAACAATCTGAAGAAAAACAAAAAAAAAGAAAAAGGTGAATATCATACTTTAATATTTTTTAATTCTGCCCATAAAAACACAGGTAACTCATATGTAGCTTTAAATGTCTTTAGACTTATTATGAATTATAATTATTAAGAACCTAATATTTTCTAAATAAGAATAAAGGTTACATCATTCATCAGTTAGATTAATATGCATGTATATTTATGTTACCAATAGCCAAAATTGGTGTAATACCTCTGAGTCCCCCAGAGGACAACAGTAACATATGCATGAGACCTTGAAATGCCACATCAGAAGACACACAAGTTTAAGTTTGTGTCTGTGATATGACTGTCCCAGTGCTAGACACTAAAAGAACAAAGACAAATGCATTAGCCTGTGTTCAGGGAGCTTATGGTCTAATGAAGTACAGCCAATATAAGACAAGGTAGAAATATGCAGAGGGTGCAATTGAGGTCAACAGAGGAGCATCTTTTTACTTGGATAGTTCAGAAAAATTGTCATGGGGGAAGCACCACATGAGATTCATATTAAAGCTTGAACATAAATTAACCAGATTAAAAAGGAAGAGAGGAGATTCAGATAAAAGGAAAAAAGAGCATAAACACAAAATCATGAGGCAGCATGAAACAGTGAAACAGACCAATAAAATTGTTATAAAATTAAATTATAAAACAGAAGCAAGTTGGTAGGTTACCCATCAATTAAATTAATATGCATGTATTAATACACTTGGAACAGGAGGTAAGGACATCTATACTGAGAAAATAATGGTGAAAATGACAGCAAGTTATTGAGTTGCTTCCAGCAAGAGAGAAAAGTGAACAAATTTATATTTTGATTACATTTTTGCATGAAATGAGATGAAGGGATTGAAGAAGGTAGACACAAGAGGCAGGGAGACTAGCTAGTAAATTTGTCATAATCAAGATGGGTGACTTGTGCAAGTACAGGGAAAATAAGGAAAGAAATAAGAAATAGTCAGAAAGTAAAATCAATGGGAATTTTGTTTTATTTTTATTTTTAAAAAAATGATGATGGTTAGGGAGTTGAGATAGGTCTAGAACGTCGCCTTAGTTTAGAGCCTGAGGAAATAAGTGTATAGGGAAGAAAAAACTTTAATGCAGTGTATAGAAAATATCATGAAGGCCAAAAGGGCATACAGAAAGGAATTATCTGACTATAACTAAATGTGACCAAAAAACTCAGTAGGATAATTACTGAAATTATTCATGGGATTTGCCTCATGTTCACTCTATACTTGGCCTAAGATGAAAAATTTTCTCAGATGTGATCTACATTGGTATTCTCAAGGTACAGAATGCTGCATTGAATTTTTACTGCTTTCTACCATGTAAGAGAGGGCAGGTTCACTCAACATCAAATTGTTAGCCTTAATAGAAAACTTATTCTCATTTCTTTTAAGATTTGACTCTTTACCTTCTTATTCTCCAGCTTTATTAAGACATTATTAAAATATAAAATATGTTTAAGATATACAATGTAATTAGATATACATATATATTGCAAAATAATGACCACAATAATGTTAATTAACACCTGTTTCTTAACATTTATGATGTGTGTGCATGTGTGTGTGTGTTGATAACATTTAAGATTTAATCTTTTATCAACTTTCAAGGATATAATACAGTATTGATAATAATCGTTACTGTGCTATGCATTAGATCTCCAAATCTGAGTGTTTTTACCCTTTGAATAATATTTTTCCATTTCCCTAACCTCAAATCCCTGGGAACCACCATTCTGTATTTTTGAGTTCAGCTTTCTTAGATAATATATATGTGATAACATATATTTGTCTTTATATTTGTTTCACTTAGCATAATGCCCTCAAAGCCCATTCACATTGTCACGAAAGAATTTTCTTTTTTATGGCTGAATAATATTTTATTGTACTACACACACACACACACACACACACACCACATCTTATTAATACTCTCATCCATTGATGAACACTTAGGGTGTTTCTATAGCTTGGCTATTGTGAATATTGCTGCAATAAACAGGAGAGTGTAAATATTTCTTTAATATTCTTTTTTTATTTCTTTTGAATAAATACTCAGAAGTAGAATTTTGCAACATCACATAGTAGTTCTAATTTTAATTTTTTTAGGAATTTCCACAGTGGCTGCACCAATTTACATTCCCACAAACAGTGTACAAGGGTTCCCTCTTCTCTACAGCCTCACCAGAACTTGTTTTTTTGTTGTTTTGTTTTTTTGATAGTAGTCATCCTAACAGGAGTGAAATGATATCTCATTATGATTTTGATTTCTATTTCCCTCATGGTTAGTGATGCTGAGCACTTTTTCATGTACTTATCAGCAATTTTTATGTGTCTACTTTGGAAATATACTTATTCAAAGCCTTTCTCATTTTTCAATCAGATTGAAGGGTTTTTACTATTGAGTTATATGAGTTCCTTATATATTTTTTAAATTAACTCTTTATTAGATAAATGTAAATATATTGCAAATATAGTCTCTTATTACATAGATTTAATTTTTATTTTGCTGATTGCTTCTTTTGCAGTGCAGAGACTTTTAAGTTTGATGTAGTCTTACTTGTTGATTTTGCTTTGGCTGCTTATGCTTTTGGTATCATATATGAAAAGTCTGCAAATACCAATGGCAAAAAGAATTTCTCCTTCTTTTTTTTCCTTGGAATCTTATGGTCTTCAGTCTGAAAGTGTTTAATCCATTTCAAGTTAATTTTTGTAGGTAGCATAATATAGGGGTCCAATTTTATGCTTTGTATATATGGTTATCTAATTTTCCCAAAACCATTTACTGAAGAGACTATATTTTCCCCATGCATCTCCTTGTTTTTGTTTTTGTTTTTGTTTTTGTTTTGACAATTAGTTGATTGTATGTCAGTGGGTTTATTTTTGGGCTCTCATTCTGTTCCATTAGTCTATGTATCTATTTTTATGTCAGAATCATGCTATTTTGATAACTCAAGCTAATAAAGTTGAAATCAAGAAGAGTGATGCCTCCAGCTTCATTGTTCTTTCTCAGGATTGTTTTGGCTACTCAGGGTTTTTTGTGGTTTCATATGAATTTTAGAATTACCTATTTCTATGAAATGTCATTGGAATTTTGCTAAGGATACAATGAATACATTGTATGGCCATTTTAACAATAATAATTCTTCCAATCTATAAACAGAGTATCCTTTCATTTAGTTGCATCTTCTTTACTTTATTTCAATTTTTTACAGTTTTCAGTATACAGATCTTTCACCTTCTTGGTTAAATTTAGTCCTAATTTTTTTTATATGATTATAAATGAAATTTTTTGTTTGTTAGTATGTGGAAACACAACTGACTTTTGTATGTTGATTTTGTATCCTGCAACTTTACTGAATTTACTTAATAGTTCTAATAGATTTTTGATGGAGTCTTTTAAAATTTTTATGTATAAAGTCACATCTGTAAACAAATACAATTTCACTTCTTCCTTTCCAGTTTGGATGCTTTTTATTTCTTTTTCTTGCCTGATTGCTCTGGTTGGGACTTCCAGTACTATATTGAATAGAAGTAAGAATAAATATCCTCATTTCATTCTTGATCTAAACAAAAAAACTTTTAAACTTTCAGCATTGAGTATAATGATTGCTGTGAGTTTGCCATATATGGTATTTATTATGTTAAAGTATGTCCATTATATTTCCAATTTATTGAGTATTTTTATTGTAAAGAAATGTTATATTTTGTCAAATGCTTTTTGGTACCCATTAGATGATCATAATTTTTTTCTTTTATTAGTAAAGAGTATCACATTTCTCAATTTTCATTTGTCGAATTATCCTTGCATCCAAGAGATAAATCTCACTTCATCATAATATAAATCCTTTCAATTCACTGTTCAAGTCAGTTTGCTAGTATTTCATTGAAAATATTTGCATCTATGCTCATCAGGGATAATCATCTATAATTTTCTTGTAGTGTCCTTATCTTACTTTGTATCAGAGTAATTCTGGCTTCATAAAATAAGTTAAGAAGTGTTTCCTGCTCTTTGATTTTTTTATAAGAATGTGAGAACCACTGGCATTAATTTTTTTCTTTTTATGTGTGGTAGAATTCACCAGTGAAATCATCTGGTTCTGGGCTTACTTTTATTAGGAGGTTTTTGAATGCTGATTCAAGCTCCTTACGTATTAATCTGTTATAATTTTTTATTTCTTCATGATTCAGTCTTGGTTCATTATACATTTCTAGGAATTTATCTATTTCATCTATGTCATCCAATCTGTTGGGGGAAATAATAGTCAAAGAGTACAAATTTCTAGTTATAAGATGAGTAAGTTTTGAGGATTTAATATGCAACATGGTGATTATAGTTAACAATACTTCTGTTGTATACCTGAAAGATGGTAAGAGAGTATATCTTAAATGTTCTCACCATACACTTAAAATATGGTAACTATATTAGGCTATGGGTGTGTTAACAAACATTTTGGTAAGCATTTTGCAATATTTATATAGAGAGAAATTATTTTATACACTTTAAACTTAAACTTATCTAAAACTTAGTCTCCTGTCACACAAATTTTATATGTGTTATAAGACAGAAAATGTTTTCTTTTACTTTCCCCAGAAATACTTTATACTTCATCTTCATATATCATGAGAATTAGACCTGTAGTCATTTGTCTAGTTAATTGATCAAATCTCAAAGAATAATAAAACTTCTCTTAGCTACTAAAAGCGCTAAAATGTTAGAGACCAGACAAAATTCTAAATTATAACATTATCTCCCTCTCCCTCAGTATTTACATACTAAAAGGGATAAAGCCCATCATTTGGAGACATTATCTGGTATGCATCTGGCCCCAGACATATTTATATTCCTAAAGTTTAGGGTAAGAACAAAGGACCCTTTCCATTTCAATTTAATGAAATACGTTTTTTTACTCCTTCCAGGAAAGAAGGAGTTTTGTCTGTCTCACTCCTTCATATAAATGAAGAAAAGTCATTGTTTTCTGTCTCTTATACATGAAGATTAAATTGCCACCTCTAAAGAAAAATTCCATTGACTCATCACAGCACCTGCAAGACTAAAGTGTGGGGATCCAATGCTGTGACATTGGCTATTAATTTTGTTGTATCGGTTAAGAATTCTTTTTTCTGACCCAAATGTCTTCACATAAGTGGACTAATATCTTAGACCTTTCACAATTCTTGACAAAACAGTGAAATAGTTCTTAAATATTTCAGATTTTAATTAAACGAATATTGTTTTATACAAAATGAAAATAATTTTAGTGACTTGACTGGATTTATAAATTGTTATTCATTCACTCATTCAACAAATATTGTTTATATTCCTACTATGTACCAGTAATTTTGCACTGCTCTGTGTATACTTTGGAAAATAAGGCAGACATTATTCTGTTCGAAATGAATATACAGTTTAGTGAGAAAAAAAGTCGACCAAAATGTATAATAAAAAAATACAATAAATTTTCAGTCTGAGTCTTATATTCCTACCATTTACATGAAACAAGGTATCTAAGAGTTACAATAGAAAGAAATTCTGCCCATATGTTCATGAATTAATGTTTTCTTTGGAAATTTTTGGTAAGTAGTAAGTTCAGAATTGGTAGTGACTACAACAAATATAGTTTAAAAGGATAGTGCACATAAAGAAGTACAAATTAGTAGTTGATAGTTTGGAATGGGAAGCATGGCAGAGGAAATGCAGTTAGCAGTAATATAATGGCTAAATGGAGGGCCAGGAGAGTGAGAGAGTAATTGGTAGAATCCTTTTATGAACTATAAAATGTCTAACCAATGTACTGTATACTTGAAACTAATTTAAATAAATTTAATTTTAAAAATACTTATCTGATTTAACTAGCACAGAAAAAAAAGGGCAGTGTACATGCGTTGAACAAATAAATGTGAGTGTGTATGTGTTAATTACCCATGAGGCTATAGGATGGATATGATGAGGTTGAGGGTAGAAAGATCACAGAACATTTTCTTTGCATTTATATTCATATTTACTCAACACAGCCAAATTTACTCAATAAATACTTACTGAGTGCTTTATGATAAGAACTGCTGTGAAATAAATATATTAAAGAAGTTTTTGACTCTAAATGTTACATTATTATAAGGTTGAATAACTATTCAAATTAATTTAATAAAAATCCTATATAAAAATGTATTTGTAGATATTCAAATCACATATCCTTTTTCATGTATTATGAATATTAATATTAAATATGGGATACTTCAAGCTTTATTTTAATAAGAAAAATGATATTTAAGAAAGCTGAGTTTAAAAACAAAGAAGCATCATTCTACTTAAAAACATAATGTTTCCATATATCAAGACAGATACAAGGTTAAAACCACATACTTAGGTGACTGATTTTTGTGAGTGCCTTGTGGAGAAATCTAATTAACAAGAGTCACTCTGGTAAGTATAAGTATTAATGTCTGGTGTTTTGTTAGTTATAATAGGCCCTCTACTGCATACGTGCAAACTCAAATTTCATGATGAATGTCATTACCTAAACTTTATACTATTTCTAAAAATAACATATAATGATGTAAGAACTTGGGACAATTCATCAAAGTTTACTGTAATCAACCGAATACTTGATATAATATGTTATAATCATTTTCAAACTTACATGTAACTTTCTATTAATATTAAGACTAGACATTTTTTTCTCCACAAAGAAACATGTATGTGCTATAATTGGCAAAAGCAAAAACAAAACACTTAACCTTTATATATAAATAATTGACACAGACATTACAAAGGCATCATCCATAGCAAAAATAATGTAAGAACACAAAATTGATTGACATATATGACAGAATTATAACCATTATTTTAAGTTTAATATTTATGATAATATAAAAAAAAGTTTTCCAGTTGATTATCATTTGAAAACAAGATACTGGTCTTTAACAATTTAAAATAAAAGGATTTGAGGAAAACTATTACTATAATATTAATGATTACAATGAGTTTTGTGTTGGAGAAAATACTGATATGGAAAACAATATTATAGTGACTTAGGATATGACTAAATAATACAAAGCGAGGGTAGAGACACAGAAAATTCTAAAATACATACTTCACAGTAGAAGTTCAAGTAGAATTACATACCCAGAATTTTTCTTTTCGTCCCTGGGCTCCCCTCAGTGTGCCCCATCTACAAATAGTAATAGTAATAAATATTGGTATGATTAAAAATGTTTGACTTGCATCTTGATAAAATGCAAATTATTTTCAGGATTGCATCTTTTCTATTTTCCTTTGCCCCACCCTCTTTTACTATGTAACTGTCATTATTGCCTGACAGAAATGTGCTTGTATAGTTTTCTTTTTTACTATAACATTATTTACTTGTTCAGAATATACTCATTTATATTCAAATAGTTTGAAATCAAACTTATTGATCAAAGGAGATCCTAGGGCAACTGGGGTATGAAGATTTTATTTTGTTGTTGTTGTTTTTGTTTTATTTATTATTCTATTCAAATATAGTTGACATATAATATATTTATTAAAATTTAGTTGCCATATAAAACATATAGATTTGATAGATGAATGGATAAAGAAGATGTGAGATTTTATATATATATATGTATGTGTATATATATATATTTATATGTATATATATGCATATATATATATTACCCAGCCATAAAAAATATAAAATATTGTCATTTGTGACCTAGAGAGTATTATGGTAGTGAAATAAACCAGAGAAAGAAAAATGCCATATGATTCCACAGAGGTTGCAAAATACTTAATAATGCTTACCTCTTTTATATTTAGCTCTCTGAAACTCTACCTACCCTAAGTGGCATAAACCACAAACCTCTAAGATTTGTGATACAAAACATAATGTAAATACAAAAAATTGTTGTAGATAAGAGAATTTATGTAAAAATATTAATATGTATATATTATTTTATAAACTGGCTATGCACTGAATGTGTACCTATGAAAATAAAATTTTATATTTCTAATACTGGAGTATTTTCAGTGTAGCATGTAACAGTTCATTAAGAACCCAAACTTACAATATCTCATTTTTTTTCTTGACTAAGCCCAATAAGGTAGATAATACTAATGTGTTTTATTTACTAATGAAATAACAAGATTTGTCCAAGATTATAGAGTGGGAAACGTTGAACCAGGACTCCAAATTTCAAACTCCTCTTCATATCTTATATTGCTTCTCTTATAGAGTCTACAACTGCGGTGTGTCCTGAAAAGCATCAATCGTATGCTGAGAAAACAGAGTGATGACCACTTTTACATGATTTATGGATTGTGAGAGTATAGTTCTGCCCACATATCACCCCACTGATTCAGCCCTAATATCCCAAATCCCATCATCCAAGGTCCTTCAAGCTAAATCATGGTGTGCCATTACATAACATTCCTGAAAAAAATACAAATTTGTTCAAATATTTTCAATATGTCAATTTGCAGAAAGTTATTTTTCATAGTGCAGAATAGAACAATATCATCATGTCATGGAGATATTGCCTAAAAATGAAGATCATGAGACATTAAAAAAGAAACATGAATGCATTTGGATCTTTTGGCATCAGAGTGAGAGAAAAAAGTAACTAGGAAGTTAAGAAGCTAAAAAACAATTTTTCTTTCTGTTCCTGATAGGAGTTAAAGTTGGTCATTACATTGATTGTCATCTCTCTTATAGTTCCCTGCTGCACACAGGGGTAGAACAGAACATATTAAGGTTTCAAATGTTCTATGTGTAAGTTCAAACTGATTCAATTTTCTAAACCATTTTTTGAAGTTTTGTAATTGCATTTACATACTTTTTAGATTTTCTAAAAAGTCATCACCATTAAAAAAAATCACCAGTCACAATATGTGTCCCCGAACTTAATCATTATGTACTTTTAGTAATGATATCTGAATCCTCAAGTCACTCATTTTTACTTGCTTATCATGGCTATCAAAACAATTTCAAATAAGTTTTACCACTCAATTAAACTTTATTTCAGATGATCTGGCTACTACTTTAGCTATTTACATAAAATATAAAACACCAGACTGAATCAGGACAGTCAAAGGAACCATTCAACTCCAAAATTATATTGGCAGGAGAGAAAACCCATATCTGAGATCTCACCAGACATGGTGAGAAGTTGGAGGCTGTCTTTCTTGAGGCACTAAGGGACTCCTAAGAAACAACTCCCAATTAAGAAAGCGGTATTCAGACATGGTAAGCTTGATCCAGTAATTAAGCCTTGATGAAAAGAAAGGAGCAATTGAGAGTATAATTTGTTCTCTGTCACTCAGATCTGTCCAAACTCAGCTCTTACACTGGTCTCGGGAAAGTCAAATTTGTTATATTAAAACCTGAAAGACCTATTTTGCTAAAAACTCTGCATATTCTATAACACATTTTAATAATACTCAAATAGAGGGTAAAACCAAATGTGGATAACAGTTTCTTCCCCACTTTATAAGATCTTTCAAACTTCTTGGGATCTAACACATTGAGGATGGTTCCTAGGAAAGCAAATATTCAATAGAATATTTATAAGAAAATTATACCATGAAATAAGAATTGCATTTATAAACAAGACCATTTTAGATACTCCTGGGGACTCTCAGAAAAATTGAGACAGTGTTTGGGGGCATGAAAATCCACAATTATATATAGAGTTAAGATTTAGCAAAATAATGACTACACATAATTCTATTACCAACAGATCGGAGACTAATTCTAAGGAAACATAATATTTCCTCACAAAGGAGAAGAGGCATTTCAGATTGTAGCTTTATAATTGTCTTTTTCTAGTACCACAGATAAATTATAAATGAAATAAACTACCTCAGTTTGGAGACACTTAAGTAACATAAACTATCACTTTAATTTTTGTTCAAGTGCCTATATTTTTCAAATGTTTCTATAAATTTTGATTATCTAAATAATATTTTTAATGATATAATAGACAGCAATGATTTTTACCTTGCAAATTTATCAACTCTTTGGAGTTGCTGTAAAGTTTTTTTTAGAAAGTGTTACTATTTATTATAACTTTAAGATGTATTATGTAAAATACAAGTCATTTTTAATCCAGAGAGAATACCAGAATTCAAATTATTATAAAAAAATCTCAAAAAGGGCAGGAAAAAAATGTCTTTAAGTAGATGAGGGAGGAGAAGTAAAGCAAGGCTGCTTAGTTTGATAGCTTCAGAGACTAGGATGCTTGCAAAAAAATATATTATTATTTTTTTTTTAAAAAAGATGTTAACCTTTATGCAAAATTCAGATGGAAAAAAATATTATATTCTCCACAGGAGCTATTGTGCAGTTCCCCTACAGCCTCTGTGTCAAATGACAAGCAAGATTCATCCATCACAGGATCTTACACATGTACTGTGACCTTCAGTTATCTTTTCTCTCCTCTCTCTTCTCTAGACAGTTCTTGAGATGGTAATCAAATAGCCCATATAGTCACAATGGGGTGTTGTAGAAAAATAGACTTGTGGGTTGTTTTCTAAATATATCATGCACTGAAAGATTGAGAAAAATCACTTTGCCCTAGGTGATTTCCCATTGATATTAAAGCAAATTCGTGTAATTAAAACCTTTATCCACACTGAAATGAAGGTTAACTGGTACAAATCAAGAAGACTACTTATTCATTTACATTCACTTTATTATTATATCATTTATATGAGAGAGCTCTTCTGACCTTTGAAGGGCATTTTTCTCTAACATACATATGTTTCTGATTTATGGTACTGCACTTTTCCTTACTGTTATACCAATAGGCTGAAAATTCTAGATATATGTATACATTTTCACAAATGTCCTCTTGTAAGTCAACAGCTATCTTTGAGGACATGGGAATCATTACATTTATATGATCTCTAAACATAACTACATTTTTCTTTACTTCATTTGTACTTTTTATTTTAAGGACTATTGACAAGCATTTGTTTAAACAAACCCTAACCTCAGATTGTCTCCTTGACCTTGCTACTCTAAAACAGGTTGTACAAAAGGTTCACAAGCATGAGAGATCTTAAAATGGCTTTTCTTGACTCATGTGATTCTACTTCATACGAAGTTTATACTGTTCTTTAAATTTTTTCTACCTTATTAAATTATTTCAATTATTTGTTAAGACCCACTAATGTTTATTTTCTCTCAAAATTTAGTTACATCTTGGGAAATGCCGGTACTGGACAAATCTGGGCAGGTCCTAGCCCATGGACTATTTTACCTGAGGATGCCTGAGATGCCTACATTAAGCCTACTCTCTCCTCAAGCAAATAATTATTTAATCTCTTCCTTCCGGATTCATCTTATATTCTCCTTTTACATAGTTCTAGAAACACTACTCTTTTGCACAATATGAAAATTCTTAATGGAGAGACCATAAATTCTACAGAGTAAAGCATGAAAACCCATTAAGGTATGATGTAAGATTTTGCATTGCTAAGATTCTGTCTTTATGCATGTTGCCTTTAAAAAGAATGTTATTCTTTACAGATAACTGTGCTAAACAATATTAGATTTTTTTAAACCCTATTTTAAAGTATATTTAGATAACAAAACTATTGGAACTGAGTAACTATGTAATATTTTAAGTTACAATTTTTTATTCCCTTGGTTTTGATTTTGCCATTGAGGTTTATATATCTAGTAATAATCATAGATGACATGGAAATAAAAGAGAGTTAAGATAAAACTTTTTTAAAGTAATATTTATATTCCCATAAATAACCCTTTTAAAAGGAAAGCATAGAATCTCTGTGTACTTCATCCATTTATTTCTGCCTTTTTCAGCAAATACTGTTTTAGTACAGAGAAGATATATCTTTTGTCTTCAAGATACTGGCAAACCAATGAGACTTTAGAATTTTAGTCACAATAAATAAGTTCAAAGTCAAAAGAGAACCAAGAAAACCTCATCTTAGCCTTTTCTAAGAGCAGCAGTACTCCAGCGTGACTGAAAAATAGCAATGGGGATGGCAAGAAATAAAGTTGAAAAAGTGGTTTTGGTGCAGGCTGTCAAGAGTATTCATGGTTACCCAGCTTGGCATTTACAAAATTGGTAATAGAGAGTCATCTGAATACAGGACATGACAGGATTCAGACAGTCTTTCACAGGGACAGTTCTGGCATTAGCATGAGGGATAGGTTCCAGGGGGAGGAAGCTGAAAGAATGAGATAAATGCTGTAGTTAAATCAAGAAATAATAAAATCTTAAATAAGAATGTAAGACCCACAAAGCAAATATTGTTTATTCTTTTTTAATAGCTGTGTCTCCAACACCTAGAATAGAGACTAGCACATAGTCGACCCTATGTAGATATTTTTGAGCAAGTGAGTTGAAGTACACTGGCAGTGGAAATGAACAGGAGGGCACAGATTTGAGATCTATTTTGGAGTTGAAGCAATGGTATTTCTTGGCCAACTTATTTGACAGAAAAGGAGAAGGTTAACCCCAGGATGTCAAAGTTGAGTAAGTAGATACTTCAAATGTGGCATTACTTGAGGTGTACTTCACATTACACAGAGATGTGTTCCCAGTGATCATTGCCTAAAACTGTAATTATAGAATTGTTTCCTCTTCTTTGAGTTCCCTCTACTGATAGTGGTTCTGCATATTAACCTTTAAATTCATGGCTTTTCAGGATTTCTGACAGTTAAAACACTATAAAAACCAAGGAAAGCTGATTATTAAAAGAAATTGTGAAAGCTTTTCTGCAGAATGAAGAATTCTTCTGTGATGAGAATAATTATTTCCTAACTCACATGTCAAGATCACATTCGCTTAGAAATCAAGTTCTTTAAAGAAGCAGGTCTCACATCCATCTAAGAATCTGGAGTTATAAGCACACACACAAATGTTTTATTTCATATTTGGTAGATGTATTACACTGTAGCAGAATCATCTAGACCAAAAAGTTTCAATGCTTCTCTGATGATTTGTTACTTATGGGATCCCAGCACATGCCCAGTAGACTGACAACAGGAATTCAAACTCACGTTTTCTAGGTAGACCAATTCTCTATTAGTGAATATAGATCCAGGCAAATAAAAACAAAGTTTCTAAACAGTGGACATGTAAAAAAAATATATAGTACAGCCTACTAGAACAGGTGATTTTGGAAGAAAACAAGAAACAAATAAATTAAAAATAAAAAAAAAAGAACATAAGCAGAACTCAAACTTTCTTATTAAGGAAATGAAAGCTAGATAGGATACAAGTATAAAGAAATCACTAGATAAGCCTCAAGTCAACAACAATGATATGACTACTCTGGACATAGGATATTGCTTTTAAAGATGAGACTACAGATAGGCTGTCAGGTCCCTTTATACAAGATTTGAAAGATAACTACAGGAAGAATAAGGCAGAGATGTGCAGGCTTTTGTTGCTTACAGATGTTCTACCAGAGACACTTAGTAACTTCACTCACAGTAAGAAAAACATTGGAGTCTAGTGAGTGTGGATGTATTGAATGTGATAGAGAGTTATCAGAAGGTATTAATTAATGTTAGATCAAAGATGACTAAAAATAGACTGCATGGGAAAGTACAATAAAATGAGAGTATTCCCCACACATCCCTCTTCATTTTCAACTGAAACAAAATGTAAATCAAGCCAGGTTCACTAAATTTAAGATCAGATACTTTTATTGATATATTTTACAAAGGAGCTACCATTTTACCATAGATTGGAGAAGCACATGGAGATATCTAATAGGTATTTTTTATTTGGAAATGTTAGAGATAATTGTGTACCCCTAATATTAATCATTTAACCAACACTATTCATTGAGTTGCTTACATATCACTTAACCAACACTATCCTACTATTTCAGGAAGCAAAACATTGTAAGTATAATATCACGTGTAATCTGACCTATAAAAAAAAGAGGACAGAAGACATTGTCAACAAGGTTATGCATAGTTTATACTCTGGTCAGAATTTTCTATTGTGGAACTGATAAAACTGTCTCTCTGCATTTATTATATCAACAAAATGTACATTAAGATGTCCACAACCATGGGAATATGAGGGAGGGAGAGAGTTCAAGGCTACAACCAGCCATCATCATCAGTGATAGTTATCTAGAGTAATATCTTATGAAGATATACTTTAAAGAAAAACTTCAGCCCTTTGATGTTAGAAACAGAAATAACTTTTTATCCTTTCATAAAATTTTAGCACTGGAAGGAGACTGAGAGATTATAGTATCCTCCAAGGGTTGTCCAACTATGACTCAAAGGCTAAATATGGCTCACTGCCTATTTTTGTAGATAAAGATTTATGGAACAGTCAAGCTCATTCATTTACATATTATCATGTCTGCTAATGGCAGAGTTGAGTAGTCAAAACCCTATTGACTCCCGTCCCAACCCCCAAATTAACCCGACTCTTCCAATTTCTTGGCTTCATATATAGGCAAATGAGGTCCAAAGAGGTTAAGTAACATTTCAAAATTATATTGTAAGTGGCTTAATTGGTGCTTGTATTAAGAAGAAATTAATAACATAAGTGATCAAAAGCAGGTCTAGGAGAAGGCAAAAATGGGTGGAATCATTTTCAGCTGTGATGAGGGAAGACAGGATGGGCCTTAAATAATTTATAGAAGATGCTAATAGGAAATAAGGACATATCTGAGAAAAGAGCATGAAATAATACCAGGAGCTACCCTTCGTGTAATCATAGAGAAATCATAAAAGATTTGGATAAAGGAGGATTGTAGGCAGCCATAGAAAATAAAGCTGGTGATGATGAATGAGATGAACTAAAATGGAAAAGTGTGGGTGTTGGAGGCAGGAAGAACAGTTTGGTCATTATAACAATATTCCAATCAGGGTTGCACTCATTATATCCAACCATCTCATTTGCATCAAAAAATGTAATGAACATAATTATTATAATCATGAAGACAGAAAAGAATAATATTTAATGCTTTTATTTTGAGGATTAAAATAAATCAAAGTTGTCACTTAACATCACAAGCAATACTCATTCATCATCTGCAAAATTCATTATTCTACAACCTTTTTATTTTTATTGTAATGTAGACTTGACCTGATCTTCTCTTTGGTCTTATTGAAGTAGTAATATCCTACATGTTTCCATTTAGAGAAAACATTGTAAATTGCCATGCCTTTTAACAAAATTTCCCAGTTCATTCATTCATCAGAATTGTTATACATATCATACTCCTAGAGCATAGGATAAAATCCTGATCCTATATTCTAAAATGGTAAGCTTGTGTTATATGCTTCCTAAAAATGTACAATGATTATATGCTTTCTAAAAAATGTACAAAGTACTCTCTTTCAACTAAAAATCAACCCACACTCTGACAGAAAACAGTCAGAAGCCACTATACTTCCTACTCTTGATGTCCCCTCCTCTAACCAAACATCTCTGGAAATTCACACATACAATTTACCTAACTTCTATGTGAATTCTATTAATATTTGGAATTTTGATAGGCACTTATCAGAAAAGGCACTAGATTATAAAACAACCTCCCCCAAAAGAACTTATTAAACTAATTTGGAAGGAAGAACTGTACCTTAATAAAATTCCATTACACAGGCCCCCAAAATCTGAAATACTCATAGACTTTAAAACACATATCAACAAGAAAGTATACTTTTCCAAGAATTGGAAGCAATTCTCAGCCTTAGTGTAACCTATTGCCCCATTCTCTTTTAATAAGAAATTTGTCTATGATCCCCATCCTCAACTGAACCATTTGCTCATGTACCACATCTTTCCTTGATATTTACCAACTAGGAAATTGTTATTTCCACCCACGCTGATTTCACACAATCCAGAAGAATTAAAGTATATGTGACCAAATTCCTACTAGTTATAGAGCTTTCTTGGTACAAATAGAATTATCTTATCTACGGTCATGAAAACTGTATCACATTTACCAAAGAAATTAATCACTTCTCCCACAGTCACATTTCTCTTCCCCTCTCATCCTTATTCATCTACTTGTGTTCTCAGAGTAAACTGGATCAATTTTTTTTAATGATAATAAATTGAAATAATAAGTGTAAAAATATATCATAGATAAGTACTCATCCATGACATAATGAGAATCTGCTCCAAATTATACTTTTAATAATAAAATACTGAAAACAGATGTAGAGTGATAAAGTTAAAGAAAGTATGAAGTTTTAAAAATTAAAATGTAAAGTGAGTAGCTTACTAAGTGGCAGACACACTGTCTCATTTGATCTTCACAACAAGACAGTAAGGAAAATTTACTATCCCAATATAATAGATAACTGAAATATAGAGAGATTAAATAGCCTGCCTGAGATCACACAGGAAGAAGGGCAGAACCAGCATTTGAATCTAAGCTTGACTCCAAAATCCATGTCCTTTATGCACCACAACATTGCCTCCAGAATAAAGATTAGCCTTGAACTGCCTTGAAACAAACACACAAAGATCTTAGAGAACTTGTGTGTATGTGCATGTATATATATGCATGTTTTATAAGGTACATTTTTCTGAATGTCAAGAAGGCTAAGAATTATTTTTAAAACAACACTCCTACTATGCCTTTACCTAAAGAAAAATAAAGCTTATCTTTTTTGCTGAAGTTATTCTATTTTGTAAAAGCCCAGTTTGTAGTAATGGCAGTTACAGAGTAGAACAGACCTGGTCAGTGTTTGAGATGACAAATCAATGAAAGACCAATGTCAAACAAGAGAAAATAAATGGAGCACAAACTGTCCTGTCAATGTGATTCACTACTGACAGACAAGGAAACACAATTCAATCAGCGCTAAAAATAAAAGAAAAAGAAAACCCATTTATCAGCTTCACTGTTCTCAGGTCCCTCTCCACCTCCTCCCTTCTGTCAATGAGTTCCTCTCAAAAGATCCCAAGAGTCTGTGGAGCCTCCCAGTGGCTTCTCTGGATGATTGATTATTAGCTTTCTGTAAACGTATTAAATCAGTGGGTCTTATTTTATTTATTAAGGCTATTCATGTTATTTATCTCAGTATCTTCAGCACCTAGCAATCATTTTTTAATAAAATTTGTTGAACGTTTGAGTTGAGAATCAATTTGGGGAGCATCTACATTAACTAAATAATTGCATTTTTTTCACTTTCCAATTAAGGTTCAAATATTTTTCAGTCATTCAGTATAAAAGCCAAAGGATTATTTTAGCCTTTGTATAATCTTAACTAGTTCTTTTTAAATGTTGATTAAGTTTAATACACCTCTAGTATGAAAACATGAATCTCAAGTATACTCACACAAGAGAAATTAAATTTGACAGGACTCAAGATAGATATAAAAGTTCTAATATAATTTGCAATCACAATTATAACAACTCATTTATTCCTTCTTTTTCTACAGACTTTGATACCAACAAACCCAAAAGGCATTTTTCAAAACCAGTATCTGTTTTATATGACCTCATTAACAACATTTCACACTTCTAACCATTTCTGCCTTCTTCGAACTGTCTCTCCTATGTCTGTGTGACACCAAGCCTAGTTCTCCTTCTCTGACTACTTCTCAGTTTCCTGTATGATTCTCTCCTTCTCCATTTGACCTTTAAATGTGGGAGTTTTTCAGGTTTTGATCTGTAATCCTCCTTTCCACTTCTATGGCTTTAGCTACCATTCAAAAGCTGATCATTTTTAATGGTTTCTCTTTGGACTCATAAAATTCTATGGTTTCACTCCAGAAATATATATATAATTAGTTATTTGACATTTCCATTAAAATGTCTATAGAAATCTCAGACTCAGTATATCTAAATTAAACTCTTGGTTCTCCTACCTCCGTCTGCATCTTTTCCACTGTTCAGTGAATGAAATATCTGTGCAACCTGTTGTTCATGAAAAATACCTGGGACTTACACTTGACAGCTTCCTCTCCAATCACTATCCCATCCTCCCATCCAACAAATTACCAAATGCTGTCAATTCTACCAAAAAATATGTCTCACACTTATTTATATTTAAATCTATCAACATAGTCCAACTATTAATATTGTTTGATCAGGGCTTCTGACATTAATTTCCTAATTGTTCTTCCTGTTCCGCCTTCAATCTCATAAATTCTTTCTCTAAAAATCACATATAACAATCTTTATTAAATATACAAAACATGCGATTTTTCTGCTGAAAGTCCTTGAAAATTATTTCCCTAAAGCTTGAGATAAAGTTCAAAATCCTAACCGTAACAAGGCCCTGCAAGCTTTGTTCTATGCCTACTTTATTTATTTATTTTCAACTACATTTTCCACGCTTGTTTCCCCTAATCTCTTTCTAGGAACCCCCAGACAGTACCTAAAATAGTGAAACATAATATTTAGAACTATATATCCTTCTAAAAAATGCGTGATAATTTACTATGGAACAGTAATATTTGTTCAGTAGTGACAATACTGATTGGTACAGCACCATGTTCCATCTCAGTGCAGTAGAGCTTAAGGAGATGTATCAATATAGCATGGCAATGGACCTAGGAGTTGTACACATCAACATAAACTTTACTTCAGAATGTAGTCTGGGAATTGTACCAGAGACCAAGGAGATAATGAGTGAGGCTAAAAGCAATCTACAGCTCTGTCTGTTGGCAATCACACAAGAGTCAGGATAGATTTCTTCTTGTTCATGGAGGAAATAAAAGAGAAAGCACTTTTTAATCTGGTTTTTGGTTTCTCTAGTAAGTCGCTAATAGTTGATTTTCTTTTTTAATCTGTCCTAAAATACATCATTTTTAAGGAAGCTTTTGAAAAACAAGAATTTTTATGCTTCAGAAAATCAATATATCTGTTACTACAATAATAGTAAAACTACAAATGTTTTAATATTATCTAATTTAATATTATCAAAGTCAAAAAAGAGACACAAAAATATTAGTATATTCCAACATAAAATGAGAAATTTTACATATTGCAGTTTTATCCCTTCTATACTCCCACATAACAACTTTTTAAAAAATAGTACACACATACAGTTATCTCTGTGTATATCACACAAGTATAAGCATAAATTAGACAAATGCAGTCCATAACTTTTGAGCTAAAACATCAGAATTTTGTTAAAAACTTTTTTGCTATATATTTTTAAATGATATTTTAAACTGTATCAGGAGTAGGAGTATGGTGTAAAGAGACTATATAGTCTCTTTACCCATTTTTAAGTAGGCGGTAGCATTTAAAGGATCCACATAGTATCATTGAAGCTGAAATTTTCAATTAAATTCAAACTTTGAAAGTTAGCAAATCACAGAATGTAATTTTATACTCTATTCTTCAGTAAAATTTATTCTAAAGTCAATTACCAATAGCAAAGGTGGCTTTGCTTGAGAAATCTTGAAATAAAATTGCACAGTTATTTTAAAATGTATAAATTTAAATTTTTTTAAAGTATTAGAAAACAGTGAGTCAATGTCTAAGAAATATTTAAATGATAGCACTTGTTTATTATACCTGTGGTGGTTTTATTTTTCATATAATCAGTTAAATTTTTTTAGATCAGAAGTTTAGCTTTTATTCACAAGGAAGGTATCTATCTGATTAACACTTATGATTTGAGAATGTCATTTAAAATTATTAGCCTATTTTAAAATGTTATAGATTTTGAAAAAATATAACATATTTTAAAGTTGTCTATATATATATATATGTATGTATATATATATATAAAATTACAAATATAGCCCATAATTTTCACTTTTGATATTATTACTAATAATTAACATTTATTGAATGTTCTCATATATCAAGCATACAACTACTGTCTGCATGATCTCATTTATTCCTTACAAATACGCTTTTATCTCCAGCTTACAAAAGGCTAGACACAGCTAACTAAATGGCAGCAATAGGTTTTGATAGAGATGTATCTGACTTTGACATGCCTACTCTCAACATTGTATTGTGTCCCAGTGGTTTATCAAATGAGATTAGTAATGAAGTGGCTTGAACCAAGTATTGATTCTGCAACTAACCAGCATGTAACCTCTGGAAAATCTCTATCACCATGTTTTCTTTTAGGTTATTGGGTAGATAAAATTCATGGTTCTTTATAAACACAGGTGGATAAAATGTTTTAAGTTTGAAAAGTGGTAAAATTTTTAATCTATTGAATCAAATGATCATTTAACATCTACTTTTAATAGTATTTACTATTGAAATACTTGAAGCTGGTAACAAAAGTGAAATAAAATAATTTAGTAGCCATACCTTCAACTTCAAAAAAATGTATTACAAAACAAAATTTTTGAAAGAAAAAATGTATTACAAAACAAATTTTTTTTAAAAAAACATTTCTCTAAAAAGAAAAACAAAATAAATTCAAGGTACTTAATAGTAGCCTTTAAAAGTAAAAATCTTTATGTTATTTTTTTATATAGCTAAAACCTACTACTCTCAGTTTAAGTAAGTATCACTGGGAAAATAAACAGAAAAAACATTTGGATAAATATTGAATATATGAAAGCAATGAAGCAATGAAAACATCATCTGGTATTAAATTAAGTTTTAGAAACTGAATAACAGATACGAATATTTTGAACAGGACACCCTAGAATAAATATAGAGATAATGGTAATATATAATTATATTATCATAATATAATGATGAAATCATTATAGAGTTAACGATGGAATCATGATAAATAATAAAGAATTTAATAAGCAATAAAAAATGCATTGTAAAGAGTACAGAAGGAATGAATTATTCATTGTGTGATCTGGTTCTTTTACTCAGATTTTGGAGGAAACATTAGATCATCACCACACATTATTCACCCAAATATCTTTCAGGTAGAATTTTGAATAAATTATTTTAAAAATAGAACTTTAGAATTCTTAAAAGTTTAAAATTAAAAGTTAAAGTATTGTCCAGGTCAAATTAGAAATTAAAAGTTAAAAATATTGTCCAGGTCAAAAATCATTAAAAGTAAATTTATAAAAGCCAACAATAAGCTAAGATTTAGTAAATATTATAAAAAGCATTAATGTTTCCAAAGTATTATGAGCTCATACATGTCAATATTCTAAAAACTAAGACTATTAGAAAAATGAAGAAATAGTTCACAGTAGAGGAAGAATTGCAAAAGAATAATAAATATATTCACCTTGTTCTAGGTTCATTTCTTAGTATACTATTCACTTGTACCATCTCTAAAGCATCCACACTCTTAGGCAAAGTTTCCCTCCTCTGTGCTTGCATCTACTTTCATCTGATCTACTTCAAAACCAATGACTTACATTATACATTTAAATAAACAAATGGATATATATTATATATATCCATTTATAACACACACACACACACACACACACACACAGAGATTTTAAACACTTCAGGTCCAGGCAAGTGTATGTATGTATTGCCCAGAGCTCAGATCTGTCAGTATGTCAGGGAAAGGAAGATTCCTTTTCCATTTTGAAAGTTCTTAAGTTTCTGCTACTTTTTTTGTAGCAGTTACTGAATAACTGATCTAGTTTGTTGAAATCCTTTTTCTTTGATGACAGTTTCTGATCTTAGATTTGTCTCATCTCAGAGTTAAATGTTTCAGAAACAGGATGCTGAACTGAACTGCTTCCAAATGTGAAAGACTTTATTTGATCTCTATTGGGACATTGTTTCACAGGAAATGGTGTAGAGAGGTGTCACATTGACACATCTTGGAACTTTCACTATACACCAAATAATGTTGCTACAAAGGCATGTAAGCTAATATAGAGATAATGATGGAATGTGAAGCAGACTCAGAAATAGCAAAGCAATCAGTCAGGCTAGGCTCCAAGATAAGTAAATAGAAGAATGCCTTTCTGACTTGATCACCTCTTAGTCTCATTTTTCACTAGATTTTTTCTTGCCCTATATTCAACCTATATTAGGTATTTCCAATTTCTTAAATATGTCATATTTTCTCTCTCACTGTGAGATTGTGCATTTGCTGTGCACTTTCCTGGAATATCCTCTTCTCTTTCCATATACCTTTTATAATTTCTACTTGCTTTACTAAACTCCACAGCAGTTACCACCTCTTTCCAGAGTTCTCTCTGGCCCCAGAATTAGAGTTATATGCCTTCCTATATAATGTATATTCTCACTACTCAGTATAAATTCTGATCCCATTTCTATCTCCACACTTAAGACATTGTGTATTAGCACCTGTAGACTCCTCTCTCTCACTCTCCTTGATTGAATTTGATTGAAAACAAAATCAGCATATTATTGGTATTTGTATTCTTAATGCCTAGTACATATTACATAGTTTAAAATTTTCTTTTAAATAATTTAAGTAAAAGTCTTTATGTACAGATTAGATGTATGGTCAAAGCAAGTGAGAATAGAATTTCAGATTAAAAAAAAAAAAGGATGTATTTATTTTTACCCTAAGAAAATTTTTATTAAAAGAGAAAATATAATATTTGCTTGTGAAAACCTATGTGGTAAACAGACATTGAGTGCCTCTTGACATTGAACTGTCCTTGTACATATATATAAAAATGTAGCATTAGTAGAATATTAGTTTTGAAGTCAGAAGGACATGAAAGTTTTCTAAAACATTCTCAGTTTTCTATTTCTGGTAAACTGGAATAATAATTTCATCTTACAAGGATTTTAAGTATCAGAACTGTGTGATAGTATCACCTCAGTGACTGTAGAGCAGTGATTTTCAAAATCTCTCAATGAAGATTCTCTAAAAACAGAACACATAATCACAGAGGGCCTGGGAGATGTAGACCAAATCAGCTCTCCACACACTCAAAATCTGAATCTTTTTTTCCTTTAAATATATGTAAATTTAGAATTTTACTCCAATATTTAGCTCTATTTGATCTGATATTAAAATGTCCCTGACAAATCTTTTACATTTACCAGCCATCTTTGAAATTGGGTAGAGCCATGTGAATGAGTTTTAGCCAAAGGAATGTGAATAGAGAAATAAGGATCATTTCTGAGTAAAGGCTTTAAAAGAAGTAAGTTTAAGAAGCCCTCTTCACATTGTTCTTCATTTTCAATAGAGTAAATGAGATCACAAAATGTGGCTCTAAGAGATGGCAGAGCAACAAGGTAGAAAGAGCCTGCAGTCCCTAGTTTTGGGGTGGGAGAGAGCCACCCCAAAACTAGGACCATCCATCTCATACTATTATTATGTGAACAAGAAATAAACCTATAAACATCGAACTATTAAAGATTTTAAATCTATCTGTTACAGCAGCTACCATCATTCAAATCAGTACACTCTCCACCTAACAAAGGAGAAAGAACTAAGCATTTTGCAGTACTTAAATGTTTTTATATTTTCTATACTAATTATCACCCATGTATTTGCATTTTCTAAATAAGTGCAGTTGAAATGTTTATTCAACTATCTTAGACCTTGCCATGCATTAAAAACCTCTAATTAAAACATCTGCTCAGAATTTATTAATTTGCCTGGAGTTAAACATAACATAGCATGAAAATTTAAGCTTAACATTCAGTTGCTCAGAAAGGAAGAGATAGAAAAAAGATAAATGGAGAAAAACAAGTGGTGGTCCCAATAAAGCTGTCGAATAATTTGTAATGGCACTAAATAATGATTTATGCTCCTGGAATTCTTCCTATTTATGATATGTAGAAAATATGGAGAAAATATGTTAGAAACTTAACTCTGAAGCATTTTTTATGTATACTCCTAGAGAGCAAGTATATTTAGATAGATAAATGGATATCAAAGGTTTATGACTACAAAGTAGACAGTCAATATTACAACACAATTTAGCAGTAACATAGTAAATTATGACTTTTAATCGCTCTATAACACTGTATTTGTAATCTGTAAAACATCACTTCTTTATTATTATTACTTTTTAAATAAATAATGATTAAAAATCTAAAAAGTAAAAAAGTAAATTAGTGAATCATAAAATCACTGAGATCAGAATTATCAGAGCCTCTAGTCCAATGATTTTCCTATTTTTTTTTCCAAATCCATCAACCCTATATTTTGTCTTATGTTTTCTGCCCTCTAGCAATAATTACATCAATACTTATATCCTAACCTTTTGTTTTTCTGACTCTTCATTGCACCCATCTGGAAAACTGACTACCCATTGCTCTTGGTGTGCACCCAGGCAGCTGACTGAAACAGCAAAAAGCACACACAAAAGGGCAGACTGGCCCCCTTAGTGAGGCATGGTAGTCTCTTTAGGTTCCTCTAGGCAACACATTCTCCTAAACATCTAGAGGACCTTTGCAAACCCTCTATATTCTCTTCAAATAGTGGAATAGTGGATAGTGGAACCCTCCCACCAACTCCTTTCTCTACAGATAACCTTATTTTCTACTCTCTGGTGGTAAGAAAAAGAAGCAATCTGATAGAATTTTTCTTAATTTATCACTATATTAAATAGTAAAACAATTCATCTTATCCTCTTTGCCTTCTCTCCTGATACAATAGAGTTGCTACTTAGTCTCTCTCAAGACCAATCTTTTCACATACTCTGGATCCCAACCCTTCCAGCATTACAGCTTTCTCAAAAATCTTACACTAGCAAAAAATAAATAAATAAATAAATACATACATACATACATACATACATACATACATAAAACAAAACAAAACACCTCGCTGGCCCCTTCTTTTCTTCCTTGGTAGACTCATCACTTTCTAGCTAGCCATTATGTATTAGATTTTTCTATGGTTTAGTCTCAATCAATCTTTTTCTTTTACTCTGTTCAATCCTATCTATCTTCAATCTTAATCTCTCCTAAAACCTTGAGATCAGCATATGTCTTCTCTGATACCAATCTGCATTTTTATGTCTCAAAGGCATCTCAGAATCATCAGGTCCAATACTGAACTCCTTCCTTCTCTTATTGTCCATGTTTTATTCCAAATCTACATTGAGTCTATCAGCTTTTCTCCTTAAATATTTCTTAATACTCATGTCTCCTCAACTCTTCCACCATCTGACCAATCTCAACTGTTATCTTTTATTTGGATTACTAGTATTTGCCTTTTTATATCACATTGTTTATAGTAAAACCATCTTTAAAAAAACACAAAGGAAGATCATACCACCTTCCTATTAAAAAACTTGAATGACTTCTTTTTTCTCCTAAGATTCTTAACCAAATACTTAACATGCTTGACTAAATTCTGTAAAATGTCCTATAAACCCTTACTATCTGAAATTCAGCAAACATAGCATTGTGTTCACATAAGGTTTTATATCCTCTGACAACAGGTCATTTACACAAGCTGTTCTCTTTTCCTATTCCTAAACAACTCATAAATCAGCTCAGGCTTTTCTTCATTAGGGATATATTTTAGATTCTAAAGACTAGATCAAGTATTGTATGCCCTCTTACCATTTTCTACACTGCCTTTGTAAAATGTATGTATCATAATTTTACATTATATGTGTTTTTGTTTAATAGCTAATTGTATTATGAGGTCAAGGATTTTTTAAAAATATTTTTCTCACCATGCCTAGTACTCAACACAGTACCAGGAACATCATGGGTTCTCTTTTAATATTTGTTAAATATATAGAAAAGAGAAACTTTGAATTCATTCTCTTCGTGCCCAATTTTAAGTCATAATAGATTTGCATCAAAGTTTACAGAAATCTCTGACTTGATTTTTAGATAATTCAGTCAAACCATATGTCTTCACACTTACTTAATGGAAGCATAATCAATTTCTATCGCTTTGTAGCATTTTGTACATATTTTGGGATGTTCAATTTAATTTTTAAAAACTGATAAGTATCATTCATAATCTACTTAAAAAATCTTTTATTCTTTAATCAGTTCTTCTTCGACAATTTTAAGTTTTCTTTCTTTTTGGCCCCCATTCCACAATGGTTTTGTCTCTTTTCTCTCTGAGTCACTACATAATATTGTTTATATGTAAAAGCGTTGATACTGTTGACTTTGAACAAACACATAATAAGTTCAATACAGAAAATCTGGCCCTTATAAAACAAAATTTTTATTGTCTAACAGCTATAAATCAATTAGTAGAATATAAGTTTGATAAGGACCAGGATCTGTGTCTGCTTTGTTCACTGATATATCCCTAGTACCTAAAACAGTACCTGGCACATACAGATACTCAATAAGTGCTTGTTGAATAAATAAACTCTCACATAAAACATTATTAAACAATAGAAATAATATATTCTAAAACTATTTTATTATTCTCTGTCAGTAATATATAAACTATATTCTCAATATAATTCCGTCCCATAAGCAGGGATGACAAAATGAAAAAAAAATCAATGTTTATCCCAATTATTTCTCTTAATTTTCTAAAATTTACAACTTCTTGATTTTTTTTTCATTTGAGTTCTAGTGGTGATTCCCGAAATGCCAAATTTGTAATGTTTACACACACATGTAAAAATAATGGCATTCATTACACGGCATTATCAACTTCTAACTTAGGGATTAAAGAAAGCTCAGAACATTTTGTGGACAAGGACATAGGAAGAACTATAATAGATATAAAGATGTGGATGAAACAGGACCATAATATTGAGAACACTGGCAAGGATAAAAATCTCAAATACCATATTTTCTCAATTGTAAGGTATACTTTTTCCTCCTACATTTTAATATCTCTAAAATTGAGATTCATCTAACAATCAATAGAATTTCTTAGTTTAATTGTTAATATTTCTTATTATTATTGGTATGTAAAATAATGCCATGTCTCAAAATATCTGTCATGTTTAATCAAATAAATACTTTTTATAACTATAATATTCATAATAGGAATAAACAGGTTTTGGAAAGAGAAGGTATATAAGTTTTTATATACCTACCACAATCCTGTCCTTTATATGTACATGAAAATATATAGCTTATCACCTCATGGTTGGAATCAGTTGTGAATGTGTCTGCCTCATTCCCTAAACTCCTTAAGAGCAGTGCTAGATATTACCTACTTAGATTCCTCAGTGCTGACTACTTGATGGAAGTTTAAATTTATTTGTTCAAGTAAGTTAAATATAATAGCTTTGTCTTTTACAGAAAGGGCAGCAAATAGATTTTCTTGCAATAAATTTGTAAGATACTTCATAGAGTATATTAAGCTCTCTGATAAGGGACAGTAATTTACTTGGGCTATTTGATTACTCTCTAATTCACTGATGTATTAATTTTCTACATGCAGTAATTACCATATCAGGAAATACTGCTGGAGAAATTAAAATCTACTGCTCCAGACACCTAACAATGCCCTGGTGACATAAACTATTTCTGAAAAATAAACATATTCTCCAGAAGAAATTCACCAGAATTAGCCTTGTTAATTGTCACATATGTGATATAAATTTATGAAGTTCTGAATTTTCTAGGAGTTTATAAAAGTGAATATACTATTGCAACTGACACACTGAATGTGGAAAACATACTAATAGTGTCAGAATAACTAAATATAAACATATTCATATCTTGTGCAATGACAGCATGAGCAAATTTAGGAGAAGACTGAAAATAACATGACCAGCATGGCTAAATAGGTGGTAGAGATGATAAATGATCAGTTCTAACAAATCAAGGAAGATTCCACATCAGTGTTGGCATTTTTAGTGTTCTCTGAATAATGGAAAAATGTATTTTAGTCACCAAGTATATGGTGGAAAGAATTTTCCAATCAAGGATGTCACTAGAGAAGACGAAAATTGGAAATGAAACATACATAGGAAAGAGAAGTTTAGAAGAAATGGGACTTTCAAACTGAAAAGAAGTGAAATTCAAGTAGAGGTAAATTTTCAGTTACAGTGGCGTTACAAGGCATTTTTATTCCAATTTTCTTCCTGAAACATTATTAAACAACTAAGAATTAAGAAAAGAAAAATAAAACAAAACACATTTTAAAACTCTGGTTTTTCTGTTGAGAACAGACTGTTGAGAGCAAATGTAAATTCGGAAAAAACCTGTTAAAAGCTACTTCAGTAATCCATGTACAAAAAAATAGTTAATGGTGGTTTACACAAGGGTAATGGTAGTTCAGATATTGAAAAGTGGTTGAATTCTGGATATAAGCTAAAAGAGCCAACAGTTTCTGACATACTGAAAGTGAATTGCAAGGAAAGGAATAAAAGATAATTTCAAAGTTTACAGCCGGAGCACATGAAAGGCTGTTGTTGTCATCATCTAAGATCCTGTTCAGCAAGTATAAAGAAAAAAATCAGGAGTTTATTTTGGAAATGCTAAATATGAGCCATCGATTTGGTATCCAAGTGTGCATCTCAAGTAGTCCATGGAATGTATGAATCTGGAGCTCAAGAGAAAGATCTTAGCTGGAGACATAAGTCCATTTGGTGTCAGGTTTAAATAGTTCTCAAAGCTAGTTCTCAGAGCTCAGAGACTGAAGAGTTTAGAGAATGATTAAGAATAGAAGAGAGAAAAGAACAAAGAAATGAGTCTAGGTCAGGGCACATTAAAAGTATAAAAGTATAGGAAAAGAAAAGAAAAAAAACTAGCAAAGAACATTAAAAAGTCACAGACAGTAAGAGAAAAACAGAAGGAGGGGATGAGCAAGTCTAGATTCTAACTGATGAATATAGCAATGTGGAGTTTATTAATAATCTTTAAATAAATATTTTTATGATGAGTAGGGGAGAAATAAAAAGTGATTGGAGAAGTTTAAATAAAATAAACAGAGATGGATCAAAGAAAGTGAGTACAGACAAATCCTGCAAAGTGTTTGCTGTTAGAAATACTATTCATTAGAGAAAAGAAAAAGGGGCATTTGTTTCTGCATATTCTTGAATAGTGAAGAAGGGTTGGTGTCAATACTATAGCAAGAGAGATTTAGGTAAAAGCACAGATACTTCATCTATGTAATAAGTGAGAACAAAGAGTAGGAAAGAGTATATGCTGATAGGTGGAGTGTGTAATACTGGGAGTTCTTTTTTGATGGCTTTAATCTTTTTGGTGAACTAGAATTCAAGATTATCAACTAAGACCTTGAGGGTAGAGGTACTGAGGAGTCAAGAAAAAAGGAAAAGTTTGGGATAACCACCTGAAGAGTAGGACAGTAGCAGAATAAAAATTCAGACTATAATTGCCTGGTAGAATTTAATAACTACTTGAAATTTGAGGTTATAAATTAAAGTGAAAACAACATAGTTATGATTTTTTTCCAGCTGTGTGTTTACATTAACAACTGCAGATGCAAAATAGGCCAAATTGAATTTAACCAGAGTTGAGATTTTGCTAATCCAAATTGATGAATCAAGCAAGGGCAGAAGAGTCCAGGGCATGTGTGAAAGATTATAATGAATTACCATGGAATTCTAGCTAAACAAGGAAGGTCTTGTGGTCATTAAGGAGAAAAGGAACAGTTAAATAGAGGTCAGATTGGATGGAATAATTTATTGAAAGTACCTATAAGGTTGAAGAACAGTTGGGGTCATATAGTAGAGGGAGTAGAGTGGAAAGAGAGGAAATTATAGAAAGTGAAATGCATAGATTTTAGATTACTTTTTAAAAGAAGACAAAGAAGAAAACACATAAAGAATACATAGTTCAAAAGGAATTATTCAGGAAAACTGGAGAAGTCAAATATAGGCTGAAAGAAATTACAGACATTGTCTTTAAATATAGCTCATAAAAGACCTTAAAAGACAATAAAAGAAAGGGAAGAGAACAATTTAAAAAACATTTCAAGGCAAAATCATTTGACAAATGATTACCAAATATTATAATAAATGTTCAGAGATAGATGGGACAAAATAAATTATACACAATGAAATAATAAAAAATTATAATATAAATATTATTAAAAATATAAAAGATAATCTAGCATGTATATATTATGTACTTTTAAAAAGTGAATATATTTAATTCAAGGATAAAAGAAAGATTAACAGAACATTTAAGTAGAAAAGGGCATGTCACTTGTAAGGAGACAAAAACATCTGGTTGGTCAGAGATCTTTCTGCAGGAAAAATCAATGCTGGAAACCTTGAAGCAACATCAGCAAAGTTCTAAAGGCTTTATAGTCCTAGGGTTTTATAGTTATTAAAGTTATTTTTGATAGAAAGAAAACAAAACATTTTTTTAAGTGTTTAAGAAATTAGGGACCACAGGCATTAAGAGCCCTTCTTTATTAAAAACAAATTACTGGAAAATAAAATTTACCCAATAAAATAATTAATAAAAATTAAACTCAAAGACAGAAAAGCCATTGTCATAAGATATTTGCTTATCATCAATAATATTAATATATAATAAATTATAAATAACTGAATATTATGGTTTCAGAGTGGAATTCAAATTTTATAGGCCTCTAATATGTAAAAATACTAATATTACTAACTCATATAAGATATATGAGAGGAGGTGAGGTCAAAAGAAGTATAAGAATACTAAATGTCCTCATCTTAACTGTTAACAAATCAATAGCTATAATCTGAAATTAAAATATAAAGTTAAAAATAAATTATCACTCTAATCTCTAATTCTTTTAATTTAATTTTTTTTCTTAAGTAAGAGTTATTTTAGAAACTAGTATCTCTTGTGTTGAATAATGAAAACTATCTCATGTCATATAATTTGATTATATTTTATTAAATTCAAGTAAAACTAATCTGAATATTAGTATTTTAAAATGCCACTATCTTATATTATCTTTCTACCCTTGTCTTTTTTTTATTATTAAATTCATTGGGGTGACATTGGTTAATAAAATTATATAGGTTTCAAGTGTACAATTCAACAATACGTCATATATATATATTGTATTGTATGTTGACCACCCAAAGTTAAATTTCCTTCTATCACCATATATTTGATGCCCTTTAGCCTTATCTACCTCCCCCCACCTTTCCATCTGATAATCACTCAACTGTTATCTGTGTCTATGAGTTTCTGTTTACTTGTTCTGTTCATTTGCTGTTTTCAAATTTATATTCCACATATAAGTGAAATAATATGGTTCTTAACTTTTTTGTTTGATTTATTTTGCTTAGCATGATAATCTCAAGATGCATCCATATTGTTGTAAATGGCTTTATTTCATTTTTCTTATGGCTGAGTAATATACCATTGTATATATGTACCATATCTTCTTTATTCAATTATTTGTCAAAGAGTACTTTGTTTCTATGTCTTGGGCACCATGAATGATGCTGCAATGAACATTGCTGTGCATGTATCTTTACAGATAAATGTTTAAAAATTGGGGGGTGGTGGTGATGTAGATACCAAGAAAAGAGATTGTTGGGTCATATGGATAATTTTATCCTTTGTTTTTTTGAAAAAACTTTATACTGCTTTCCAGACAGAAATACATAATTGTAAACTTTATTCAGAGTTGGGTTTTATACACTTAAATATTACATAATGGTTAAAGGAGGTAAAAATATTTTCAAAAGAGAAGAAAACAATGACTACTGCAAATCAGAAATGAACTTACAGCATAAACAAAAATAATCTGAGAAAACAAAAAACAGAAAAGGAGAGGGGGTAAACATCTGAAATTACGAAGGAGAATGGAGATAAGATGCACATGCAAGAAAAAGGGCTACTCTCTCTCTCTCTCTCTCTCTCTCTCTCTCTCTATATATATATATATATATATATATATATATATATATAACTTTTTTTTACATAAACTTAATGATAACCACACTTAGAAAAATCCAGAATTTAGACTTGTAACATAAAAAAAGAGGGAAGAGAAGAAAAAAATCATAGAATACCACCAATAAAATAACAGACAGAATCTCTAACTTTTCACCAAGAAAGAAAAAGACAGACTTACACGAATGCTTTTTACCAAATATTAATGATGATTTGGGGAGGTTTATACGACCAAATGAAAAAGTAAAACACCCAGTGTTTGAAGGAATATTCAGAAACTGGAAATCTTATATATGGCTAATAAAACTTGAGCAAAATTTTCCTTATCATAAAATTTTAAGTAGTTTAGTGCTTCATTTTTTTTTTATAAAAGATATCTAGTTATCTATCTAGCCATCTTTCTTTATAGCTATGTATTTAGGGGATGTATAAAAATACTCCAAACTTTCAAGAGAAGTTATTTCTTGATGATGAAATTTTTATATATTTGTCTCATCTGCAATTTTTAGTATCCTACATTAACATGAAATACCATATATTTCAATTCTAAGATGCATATATTTCACATCCCTAAAATCGAGATGTGATAAAATCATTAGTATCTTAGATCCCATGTTTGCTAATTTTGTAATTGAAATATTAGAGTACTTAAAATGAAGAAAGTATATTGATTTAAGAGACATCTCCCAGAGGATTAACTTGTCTATTTACCTTAGAATTGACTCAGAGAGTTCCAAAACAGAAGATAACAATTTGGTTATAGTAGAGGTTGTTCTTGTGCAGACTCAATCCAATTTAGACAGAAAAGACATATTCAACAAGGAATGAAATTATTTACCATAATAGGCAAGGGTATTGGAATGGGGGAAAAAAACCTTAAACCTGTTTCTGTAGCATTTCTTTGAATTGGAGTGAGACATTCTGAGAAAGTACTTACAGGTTAGGCAGTCAGTATGAGACTAAAAAAGCATTGGAGAAGTCTCAGATGGCCACATACTCTTTCTGAGTAGAGTCTATTGATGAAATTACCTACTTGTGAAATGCAACCAAATTTTGAAACTGTTTTTTGCCCTTGCAAAGCTGAATGTATTTTACTCACAAATTTGATAAATGTAATTTCCACAATTCTCACAAAAATATAAAATCTTATATTGAATTAAAAGTGACCCCTACCTTCTCTTCCTGCTTAACTCTACTATTTGTAACTCCACTCAAAATCTTTTTTTTTTTTACCAAATCCTAATACATTTTGTGTTTGCATCCTTTCCTTGATTATTCCATAAGTAGAATACATTATTTCAATAACATATTTCCCTTGGCCTTGGAACAGATTCTTAGGATACCTTTACAAGTAAGTGAGAGCCAGGAAATGGTCATCTTTCCCAGAATTTTAAATCCCCCTTTTGCTGAACTTTAAAATAATGACTAAAGAGTATTAAGGCTTAGATAATTTTTAATTTGTATTAGACTGTCTCATACAAAGGAGAATTCTGGTACCTACATGCACTACAAACACTCATTTTTAGTTTCATTTTCCAAAATCATTAAATGAAATTTTTTAAGAAATTGTCTTACCCAGTGAGTTTGACTGCATGTGTCTGAAGCTTTCGATATTTTTCTGATTTTTCATTTGTGCTGGTAACATGTCTGTATATCCCTGACTTGTAATGAAAGAAATCTTCATGGACTTTCATTATGGCTAAAACAAAATCCAACAGGATAAATGACACGGTTTCAAAAAATTATCTTTAAAAACCTCCAGAAGTTCTCCAAGAACAATCAATGGGCAAATTGCCAGGAGTAGAACCTAAGACAGGATTTTGTAATACAGCCTAATTTTGATTCCCGCTTCATTTAATTGGCTGCAATATTTCCTTGTTCTCTTATAAAAAAACAATTTTGAGCTGTTTGAATATTACTAAAGTATACATTATACCTTAATCGATAGAGGCACTATTACCAAGAACTGAGTGCCTTGCAGAGAAGGCCCACTACACTTAGCTGGTGATTGCTACTTCCCCATTAACTTTGTGCTTTACCACAAGCCTCTTAAAACTCCAATTAAGCTAGAAGTGAAGGATGAGCCTAGCAAACCAGGCTTTAAGTAACTGTCTTTAATCCTTAGAAATAAAAACAGCCCTTTCTTGGTGAGTTTGAATAAAAAGCAAATCCTTGTCAAAAGAATACTTTGACAAGATTTTATTCTCCCAGCTCGGGAGAGCTAAGCCAATCTTGTATTCTTTAGAAAGTAAGAGCTTATACTTTATAAAGCTCTCCTTCATTTCCTCACATAGATTACTTCTCTTCTGTATTGTGTGATTTTTGAAGGACTTGGGCAACTCAGGGTGAAGACTTTAAACTTCTCTTCTAGAAAATGTGAATTGAAAATATTTTTCATAACTGTGTACCTTCAAAACTGTGTACAATGCTTGTCTACCTTAGTTTGATATACACTTTAAATAAAATAGAAACTAAGGTCACTGGCATTTGATAGATGCTAAAATGAAGCTTATACTCCAAAGTCAAATACAACTTTTTAATGTTCTACTTTTTATTTCAGTTTTTATTGTTCTATGTCTTTTCTGATACTGTTCAAATACTCTCAAAAGAAGTTAAATTTTCTTTATCTACTTTGAAACACATTCTCATAGGTTTTTTAAGAATTTATATAACTGAACTCTATACAGATCATTGCTTTTGTTCTCTTTCCATAACCTAAGTTTATTTTTAATTCTACATATTTTAGAAGAATGCACACAGCGTTATTTATTCAGCATTCTGTTGCCTTTTACATTCTTTTGTAGTGAGACCAGGGGAAAAAGCTATATATCAGCCCAGCCAAAAATGTGCAGACAATCATGTTGATTCTGTAGCAAGATGAGTTAACGAATATTTATAGAAATGTGAGGATGTTGCTAGTGGTTTTTCGGAAGAGGTTTTTCCTCTTCTAAAGAACAGTTGGCTTCTTTAGCTTTTCACAACTCTTTCTTATCCACCATGAATAAAATATACTTTTTGCTGAAAAACACTGCCAATTATAAAAAAAGTGGGTGAGAAGCCATCACAATTAACTTAAATGCAGCTCCTTCCTTCAGTTTCTGACACGAAAATAGACTTGATTAATCCACAAACATATAACTATATAAGCTACCGTAGTGCAATTTTATTTTTGGAAAACCGTAGCAAGTTATACAGAATAATAATAATCTTGAGGTCATTCCAGCTGTGTCTTTTGCTCCTGGCTCAGGCTGGCAGGAGAGGAAATATGTTCTCAATGAACATTTGTTCAATGGATGTTGATCATTTTGCATTTCAACTTTATTATTTTTAAATTGTATCTATTTATTTTTTATATGTTATGTGAAATTCATGAACATTTCAGTATATGGCCATGAAAGAAAACTAAGGTATTTTCTATTTTAAATAATTATGTTCCAAATTTATTTTGACAGAGAGAGGAAACTTAAAACTAAAATAATGATCTGAAGATTCAGAGAGGTTAAATAACTTGCTCAAAGTCATGTAAGTAGCAAAGGTCAAAGTTAGATCTTTGAATTTAACCTTGAGTTCAAATGCCTTCAAACTGTCTCACAAACTTCACTTATTGAGGCATATATTGAAATTACACATGAATTGCCCTGCTCTTGTAATAAACACAAAAAAGTGATACAACTATTAGAAGAAAAAAATTATGTTAATTTGTTTCAGGTTTTGTGTAAGATCCCCGTATTTTAAAGATTAAATTCGGGACATATCTAATGTAAGGTTCAGTTTCTCAACAAATGTTAAATGGTAATAATGATTAATAAAAGTATTCCAACACAGTTTTAAAATTCGTAGTTCCTACTAGATGTTGAATCAATACTAATTAAGTCAGCATTCAGAAAAACAGAAAACTGGCCAATAGTTCCTTATGTATATATCAAATGTTTTACATTTAATTTTGATTTATTTAAATTTCTTTGATTAATTTAAATTTTTTTGATTTATTCTACTGCATTGATAGTATACATGGGCCTTTTCAGTGTTTAAAACTTGAATTTCCATTTTAGGCCTCACTACATTTTTTTCTTCCACTCTCTCCAAGAAAATGTTTATTACAGAAAACAGACACTGAGAATGTGTCCTTATGTCATTTGTGCAAAATAAAATAATAAGTAAGCAGAAGAACTATGTATCAGAGATATCATAAAAATCAGTCAGTGTACAGTAAATCACTGTATTATTTCACTATATTATTTTTTATTTACTGTTTTTTACATTTACAAATATTATCAAAATAGAAAGCCTTTATAAATCACAAATCATATAGGCTTATTTGATTTATTTTGAGTTTATAAAAAAGGAAAGTATCTACTTTATTTCTACTGATAAATCTTTTTTTTCAGTCCATTACCTGATCTATTTAAACTGAAAGCTAGAAAATTTCTAACACTATATATGATTTTTAAATATGACCAAACAATTAAATGAGCTTCATCACTTAGCATTTTATGTTTGACTGTCTGCTTGGTCCATTATCACTTTGGAAAGATTTATCATATGATAATGATTCAATTTATAGATGAGTCTGTCTTCTTAAAATGAAACCTAATGAAGTTATTAGGTAAAGATACCTCCTATAAATGCACTGATCTTAGAACTATTGAACTCTTATAAATACTCTAAAAAGAAAAATTTTCTTTTACTCAGCTCCTTTTACATGAGTAAAATGTAATGTTGTTTACTAAAGGAAAAAATAAGATAAATCATATTTTATGCAAGCCTACCTTGGACTGGTCCATTGTGTATGATTTCTTTCATTATTTCAGTTTCCTAGAAGAAAAAATATCAGTGTCATTTTTATTGTTATCAGAGTGTACTAAACCCATTGTCTGGTGTATAATGTTAGGTGTTATACAATCAGTTTAGGACTTATACAATCTAATGTGCCTTGACCACTTGTGATTAATCATGCTTTGAAATACTCACATGTGAAATGCCACATTGATGAAGTTGTTAAAGACAAGATGCACTTGTTTGTTTCATTGACTTTATCGCTGATAATAATTTTGGAATGGAGAGAAAATATAATAACCTCTTATGGTCACAAAAAATAATTAAGTTAAAACCATGTTTAATCAGTGGTGATTAGTGCCACCTCCATTCTTTTAATCACAGGAGCAATTCTAGGTGCTTATTTAGTGAAATTCCTCAGTGTAGATTTAGCATGCAAATATTTGCTTGCACTCAATGTTTAAAACACCTCTTAGTAAAGATCCAGGTCATTCATTCATTCATTCATTCATCTATGCACATGTATCACAGAGTACATATCACCAGAAACCAGGATAGAAAAAAATGTTAATCCTACACTTATCCTCCATGTATTTACATTTTTATAAAATAGAAATACAGTAAACTATTAATTGCATTATAAAACAATAATTTCTATTATAAAAACAAGCAAAAAAGTGCCATCAACGCAAACAGGAAAGGGAAATTAATCCCACATAGTAGTCAAGAAAACTTCACAGAAAAGATGAAATACTGACCTGGGCCTTGACACATATGTGGGATTTTGCCAGATGCAAACCGGCGGAATAACCATTTGGGTAAAAGGAATCATCACTTGGCTAAGTAGAGAAGCATGAAAGAGCATGGTGTATCTAGAAAGCAGATAGCTGTCCTTATATCAGAAGAATTATGGGAGGGTGGAAGAATAGATGCTGGCAGGACATGAATCTGTAAAAGCAGTAGGTCAGAAAAAAATTATGAAAGCCTGTATGTTGTAGTAAGAATACAGGATTGTATTCTGCAGGTAACTGGAAGCCGCTGAAGGTTCAGATATTCTGAAAGTAAGGTCTGGGTAGTACTGATATAGAGTAAAATTTGCTAGTGCTTTTAACATGACAAACTGGAATGTAAGAGAGTCTTTTTCCCATCACAGCTATTCTTCTTCAATTATTTTATGGAGTAAGGCAAAGGATTGATTAGATGAGCTACTACCACAAAAAGTCAGTAAAAATATGTTTGTTTTAGCTGTTATCTGTCAAGCATATTAATTAATTAAAACATAATTTAAAAATTCTATTTCTATGGACATTTTAAAATTTTAGTAAATCATTTATACTGCTAATATTACAAAGATCAGAAATCATACCCAAACTGGAAGTCTTTAATGGAAATTATAAGAATATAAAAAATTATATGTAAAAACATAGTATCTAAGAATGTAAAAATTTAAGTAATTTTTAAATAGTTTTAATAAAAGCAGACATATATATATATAACATGTTATATATATATATATATATATATATATATATATATATATATATATATATATATATAACATGTTAGCAAGTCAAACATTGTTAATTCTTGCCATTTAGACTTACATTGGAAGAGACTCTGTATGGAGGAGAACACTGGTAGATCCTATTAGATTTCTCTATGTTGTTGGGACATGGCTTTGTGGCATGCCGTTTCCCCCGCCCATCTGATCTACTTGCCATGGCGCAGGCGCTATTGGTAGTATTTTGATCCTTGAGAAATGGGTAGCAAGCGTGTGATACCAGCCTATGAGGAATAAGCAAAGAAGTTATGTAGTTTAGGAAAATGCCACAATATCCTAACTACATGCAGTTTTACTAAACTAAATACTTATAAAAATTATTCTGTCTACTTACATGTGTAACTTTCAAAATGTTAACTGATTCTAACACAGAGGTTCAATGACATTGCACTCTTCCTTACTCCCTTATTTCTTTATTATAATTTTTAAAATCTTGCTTCAGTCTACTTTAATAAGAAATTCTATCTATATTATAGAATTTCCTGAAGATAAAAAGTGACTCAATAAAATTTGTAGTAATATTAATAGAAAAAATACTTCTTCATTCTGCATATATAGAAGAGCCAAATTTAAAATACAAAAGACAATAAACTTATTACTTAGATGGGGCATTCTGATAAATTATGTAAATTTTAGAATTAAAGGTTTTTTTTATATTTTTGTTGTTATAGATACTTTCTCATAAGACTTCAACTATTATGTGTCTGTAGTTCATGATACTTTGGAGAAATATATACTAATATAATAAAGTTATACACATTATACAAAAGATAAAGAAAACAAATTTAGTCTCTAATTATGAAACTGAACATAGAAAAGTAGAAAATATTTGGCTTCAAATCTAACATAATTAGTTGACTATAGAAGCAGATGGCAAGAAAAATAAAATAAAGGAATTGGTTTTATTGATATTCAATGTTGAACTGGCCACAGAAGTATGCAATAAGATTGGTTCAAGAAAATTCAACAATCTTCAATAGAGTAAGAAAATCTGAGCAAGGAGCATAACAAAAGCAAAACTATGAAAAACACCAAACACTACATTAACTGTTGTTACTTTGGAATAATGAGTGCTTTGGATTGAATTGTGTCACCCCAAATTCATATGTTCAAACCTTAATCCCAATGTGATGGTATTTGGAAATGAGGCTTTTGAGAGACAATTAACTTTAAATGAGGTTTGAGGGTGGGGTTCATAATGGGATTAGTGTTCTTATAAGAATAGAAAGAGACACTACAGCTCTCTCTGTCATGTGAGCACAGGAGAAGGCAAGCCAGGAAGGGGTCTCTAAGAACTGATTGTACTAAACACCTTGATCTTGAGCTTTTCAGCTTTCAGGACTATGAGAAATAAACACCTGTGTGTAAGCCACCCAGCTTCTGGTAATTTGTTGTGTTAACCTGAGCAGACTAATACAATGAGGTTTAGTTGGGTCTCAATGATAATTTGTACTTTTAAGCTTCTAAAGAGCTTTAAATTTTATTATAGTACAAAAGAGATGCCAACCAAACACTATTACTCCAGGAAGGTATCAGCCATGTTGTTTATCCTAAGCAAGCACTTTATTAGGCAAAACATATGAAAAAAAAATATTTTTAAGAAATTTATTGAGACATATCTGACACCCATTATTTCATAGCACCTCTCCTCTCTATAGCAGATCTGGAGCACTCAGTGGGTGAGGAAACAACAGCTGAGTAGAACATACATATACTATTAGTTATCAGCTATAGTTTCCTTAGCTGAATAGAATAACTCAGCTCTTAAGTAAATAAGCTCTCAAAGCAGATAGAAGAATGATGTGTGGGTATCAGAATACATGAAAGTAAGGGTTCTTTTCTCATCGAATGTGATGGTGACAATGATATTGATGAATTGAGGCAATTATAAATTATTTCTTATTTTATTCATCTGATTCTTAATCTAATTATTACTTGATATTATCTATTCATCTTCTGGATAACTAAAAGTTTTGACAGAAGTATCATTAGTATCAGTTTTAGTTATTTGCTTCATGGAGATTAGTAGAGCCATTTGGCTCAAAGTAACAAGAAGACAATGTTTCCTTGAGTCTTATTTTTAATTTATGTAGAAATGTATACTTTCTTCAAATAATTGTTTACAATAATTTATAATGTCAGTAGATACCAGATATAGTATATATTTAAATACATATATGTATGTAGATTTACCATATATACTTGTAGATTTTTGTAAAAGTTTTTAAATATATATTTTTTCCTTATTCTAACCCCAAGCTGTACTTATAAGAATCCTAGAAATACATGTTAGGCAGCTATTTACCCACGTTTTCTCAGGTACCACCAAGCCCTATCAATGCTTCCACTGCTGCATCCGTGACGGTTTTTGGCACAGCAAGAAATCAGATTCTGAGGGGATAGATTGGCTGTGTATCGACCGTTAGACTGAATTGCTATTCGGTCAGCTGCCACACCTGTTTCAAATAAAATATTAATTAATACTCAAATGGTACATTGTATTTCTAATAATTTACATATCCTTTTTTATTTGAACCCTAAACTAGTCTTCTGAACTTCATATAATTTGAAATTAAGGCAAATATCATTAATATATCTATGTATTCCAACAAATTTAACTGTGTCATAATTTCAGTATTAGTTTTTGTTCAATTTTTGTATTGCTCCATTGTCTTATCATCTTCAGAGACTTTTCTAGTTCTTTAATTCTTTCATGTTTTATAGACTTCTAAATTCTTCATTGAGAAATCTGCCAAAAACTTGAAAAAGGTGACTTTTAAAGTCTCTGCAGATTTCAACTAAAGGATAAGTGTTTTAAATTCTAATGATATGTTGATCTCACAGACATTTCTGAATCTCAGTGAAGGTTTAATCCAAGTTCACTAGAAATATTTAGAAAAAGTCAGAAGATTAAAGAATGACTCAGTTTAGCAAATTGTTTTCCACTCTCTTTTTGAAAATTGTTATTAGGCTTTACCTCTGAGACACAATCTATTATTTTCCCTGCTTATTTTACTCTAACCTAAATTTGCTCTGTGGAGTATATCACTCCTACTATTTCAATCTCTTTTACCTTTTCATCTTTAGCTTCTGATATCTTACTTGAATTTTATTTGGGTGAATACACACACACACACACACACACACACATACACATATATACATATATACACATATACATGTGTATATATATATATTTTATATTTTACTTTCCATTTAATACCTTTTAGCTTCTTTAAAAGACATTTTTTTCTTATTTTAACTATTTCCTGACACAATTTCAAGATATTTAAAAGAACCTAATTATTCTTTTCTTAACATTTCAAAAACTAGCATCAGCTTGATTTACCATACTGAATATAAAACTGTGTACTCTGAAACCACAAAAATTTTGAAAACCCTCTCTCTGGTATTTTTGATAAATTAGGTATGGGGACAAATCCAGACTTAGCCCTATTCTAAGGCCATCTGTGGGTCTGTGCCGGGGGACACCAAAACACAGTGTCCAAACTAGCCTAGGAAGTTACTTTCAGCATTTTACCACCAATGACTTTCTTAAGACATCTTCAGAAATACTGTTCTAACCTAAAGTTAAAGCAAAATTCTTATATATTATGTAAGAGGTATAATACATTAACCATATGAACATAAAATTATATAAGATTTACCTGATTAAATCTCTCCTCATTCATCTGAAACAGGGCTCAGAGTGATCTCCCTCTGGATCCCTAACATGGTGAGGATAAACATCAGAAAGCCAAGGAGCCTTTAACTGGAGAAGTAGGCACTAGCATAGAGTTAACTGCGGGAAGTCCTCCAGAGGTGATCTTGGCCACTGGCATCATTTCTAGAACTAGCTGATACTATGAATTAATAATATTTAGACAAAGATATCAGTACTTTTCTGTCTCAAGGAGTATCACCCTTCAAGTGGGCTCCTCTAAGAGTCTATGCACTTGCTTTGAAATGATTTCGGGGTTAGACATTTTTTGAGTACTCTTGGAATTACCTTTAAAGCGTAGATAGTTTTATAAAGATCTTTGACAGCAGCCAATCAAAATTATGTTAGGTTCTACTTAATTACTGGAATACCACCAACATTTTTTTGAGAATAATTTAAAGACCAAATCTTAGCATTAACCTGAGTATTGATTTATGGGATTTGTGAACTTATATGAAAATAGATCTAAAAGAAATATTGTTATGTTTGAACTAACAGCCACACTAATTTGGAAGCTACTGTTAAAAGACTAGTTATATCACTTTAGAGTCAGAACCTATATTTTGCTTTTATTTAAAATGATATAAAACCCATTTAATCCATTTACTTAGTTCTGAAGTCTTACTATATATCAAATTAGTTTACCAACTTAATATACTTTTGAAAATCTTCTGAAAATATAAAAATTATGTGAGTGTTTGAGTATTAATATTACAGATATTATTATGAATGAAAGGAACCTTATATTCCTCTTATTACCTGCCCTTCATTATCAAAGAACAAACAAATTTTGGTAAATTTTCTTTGTTGCTTCTTTCATTTATTTTTTATTTAAAACTAGAATCTAAAAATTAGACAAATTTTCAAAGTAAAATAGATTTTTACGTAATCTTCAGATTGCTTTCTCTGATCAGAATAAGATTTTATTTTAAATAACCAAATGCAAATATTTGAATATTCTAAATTTAAAACCTCTTAGATAAGTACGTATGTTTTTGTTGTTAAAACAATATTCCATAATTATCTTATATAAAATAAATCTTTTTTGCCCTTAAATAAATAAATAAATAAATAGAAAGCTCTTAATTACTGTCCCTAGAGTATCTAGAGTCAAAGAGAGACTTTATAAGGAAGCAATTAAAATGGCTTTATTACTTGCAGTGGAAAATGCCCATGATGCAGCACAATTTTTTTGATCCAATGGGCCATGAATCCATCCAGGCCATTTATAAGAAGCAGTAAAAAACTCTGGAAGATCAATTATTGCAGGTAAAGCCTAAAGAAGAGGCAGATGTGTCATATTTTTTTAAAAAATATATCTCAATAATCATTATAAGAAAATGTCATGCCCTTTTGCAAAGTTTATCATTGCTTTTTATTTTATACATTCGAGTTTTCTGAATGACATTTCTAAAAAGCATTAAAGATTTCTATTTAATGTGGAGAATTACAACATAGTTACAAAGTCATAAGAATAATCCACAGAATGCTTTTTTCTGGATTACCAATAGTACAAAGATTTCGGCCAATGTTTCTGTCATCTTAAATCAGTTTTGGTTATCCTTGTGAAACACTGGGTGCTGTTATTTAAATTTGGTCTCATAAATAATATTTACTTTATGTCCCTCATATATTGGAAAATATGAGTAATTTCATGTAAAATTAATTTTAAAACAATGTATTTGTGGCATTAACACACTTGAAGCTCCAAGGAACACCAATTTTACACCAGCTTTTGGAAAACAAAACTGGGACAAATTGGTTGATATTTAGAAAATCCTTGAAAATTAAAGACTTCAGAAAGTGTATAATGCCAAATATACAACACCCTTATGTCTTAAGAGCTCATGTTTAAGTCTTGACGAAGTCAATGTCAGCTGCTGTCTTTCCAAGAAGTCAAATTAAATGTTCAAATTAGATCTTGCTCTATTCATGTCACTCAAAGAGTATCTAAAACACAATGCCCTGTTTTTTTCCCAAACTTTTCTAAAGAGTGATAACTTTCACTTCCATAAACAATCAGGACTCTAACCAAATAACAATCCACTTATTAATTTTTATCACTTATGCATACATACCTATGTGATATAATCAGGGCAAATATTATTCACTCTATTTTATAAATGAGGAAACAAACTTTTAAAATAAAATGACACGCTAAGGCCTCTCAGTTAAATAAGAAATAACCCTGAAACTAGACCCAGATTTTAGAATTCTTAACACTATGCTACATTTATCATTTTCCTCACTTTATGAGAAATACATAGATATTTTGCAGCAGAAGTAAAATGTCTATAAAAGCTAAAATCGTATTTATCAAAAAGTCTTATGATTGTGCATAGAACAAATCAGGTGCTTGCTCCAAAATCTTACAAACAAAATTACTTCCAACAAGTATATAATAGCTTTAAAGACAAAAGGAAAATACAGAATTTACATGTTTGTTTGAAAAGGTAACCATCCAAAATATCCATAAATTTGAAATTGAATGATAAAATTCAATTTTTGTTTAAAGAACTATCATCACCTGATAAGAAAGTTATTAAATTCTGATGTCTATTACTAGTAACACTGCTATTTAGATAATAGAAGAAAAATGCAGAAAACATCAATCTGATCACAGTAGGGTACCTGAATGATAACCTGAAGAGCAATATCATAGAAATCTAGGTGCTTTTAGATTCGTATGCCATTAGATTGACCACAGTAAAAAATTATAATTTGAACAGAATAAATTTGCTTCTCTGAGTAGATGGTTTCAGAGATATAGATTCACTCTCCAAAGGAGTCTTTTTAACTAAGACAGAAATACAGTTGTCCCTTTTTATCTGCAGTTTTGCTTTCTGTGGTTTTAGTTACCCACAGTCAGCCATGGTCCAAAAATATCAAATGGAAAATTCCACAAATAAATAATTCATAAGTTTTAAATTGCATGCTGGTCTGAGTAGCATGATAACATCTTGCACCATCACAACCCATTCCACCCACAACCTATATCTATGTCTGGTATATCTATGTTGTATTGCTCCCCATCCAATAGTTACTTAGTTATCAGATAGGTTGTCAGAGAGAGAGGCCATATTCATATAACTTTTATTACAGTACAAATTGTTATAAATTGTTCTATTTTACTATTAGTTGTTGTTAATCTCTTACTGTGCCTAATTTATAAATTAAATTTTATCACAGATGTGTATATATATATATATATGTATGTGTGTGTGTGTGTGTGTGTGTGTGTGTGTGTGTGTGTGTATGGAAAAATACAGCATATATAAGGTTTAGCACATTCAGAGCCTTGGAACTTATCCCCCATCGATAAGAGGGACTACCGAACACATTTCTTATACATTACTTGTATCTTTCAAATCTTTCAGCTTTATGAACCCACTACCCTGCTCAATTCATGAAGCTCACCCATAAAATTTGAGGTTCAATGGGCATATATTATCTTGCAATTTTATTTGCCTTATGATATCAAATAACCTTACATAATAAACATGGCAAATTTTATACCTCATAATTAAATAATTACTATACTATAGTCCCTTGTAGACTGTTTTTAAAGAACTTATAAATAAAAAGATAAGCATCGCAGCATAACAGCTTTTAGGAATTGGTAATAGAAGTGTGGCTTCAATAAATATGGTTTTTTTGTTTTTTGTTTTTTGTTTTTTGTTTTGTTTTATTTTGTTTTGTTTTGCCAAAGCATAGCTTAACAAAACAAAAGAATCAAGAGGATCAGCTGAGTGACAGAAATTTCAAAATAGTGGCTTAAAAAGTTAAAAATTTATATTTTAAAAAGATTTACACTATTACATAGGGTATTTTAAACTTTTTATTAATTATAATATTGAAAACAAATTAGTCATAATCTAATTATATTTCCAAATTAACAGTGATCAAATCTGAGGTTTAATTGGAATAGTCTCCTTACTTCGATTATTTCCATTTGGAAATTAGAGATTAAAGATATTGTGAACAAATATAAGAATTAAATGAGAATGTTTTTACAATAATGCCTGCATTAGATTCAATCAAAATCTCTGAAAGAATAATGGAAGTAATCACAGGGCAGCTTAGAATAAACTAATCAAATTCTGAACATTCTGGACATTCTTAGTATGAGCCCATATCTACACAATATCTACTATATGAGTCATTCCCTCTATCTCTAGTTGCACTTTCTTATACTAAAATTTAGATAATCGGAGTGACCTGAGAATAAAGGAAGGCGATGGAGAATATCATTCTGTTCTGACCTTTACAAGACAAGGCCATGAATACCAAGAAATTTTTTTTTAACTATTTGATATTGGAGAGGGAAGAGCTAATTTTCTTGCTGCTAATAGTAAAATGAATTTTTCATCTTCAACAATATTTGCCTTTATACCTTAACTCTGAAAGAATTATGCTTTGATATTTCTCTAGTTTGTATTCATAGAGTAATGTTTAAATGATCTGCTTCTCGTAAATGTCAATATTCAGTGATCACGCTATAGCAGGTAGTGCTAGTTCTTCTCTAGTTCTTCTCTTTTTCATAGACTTTCCCTTTATTTATAGTAATAGCAATTTTAGCTCAATAAATGCAAGCTCAAAAAAATGACTGCATTTGCTAGCTCTTCCTGAGCTACTACGTGTGGCTATATTACTAAGTGCTGACATATTAGATGTAAACAGAAGTGTCACTGGAAGCCTCTGAGAACTTTCCTTAAGAGACTTCTGGCACTTCACTTTTACTTCTTTTTATTGATCTTTTTTTTTTTTCTTTTACTGCTGGCAGGAATTTGGGTATCATAGATGAATATGGAGCAGACTTCTTAAACCATTAGAAGGCCTTGAATATGAAGACTCTGGAAAATGAAACAAGAAGGAAGAAGACTGGAAGGCTAACACCACAAAGTGCAATTTTAATAAAGGACCACTCACCTCCAGATTTGTTGGTAAGAGATCAATCACTATGTTATTTAAGCCACTATTATTTTGGATATTTGTTGCTCTTGGATGAGTCATATCATAATTAAAACAGCACATATAGCTGACAGGAAAGCTGCTAGAGCAATACTATATTTCACTGAACCCAGGACATCATCAACTGTAAAAATCATCCCAATTTCAGAGGTAAAAAAGTGAAGAAAATGTGCATCTAGAAGTTGATGAACTATAATATTTCCTAAAATGAGTTTCTCAGAACACTAATTTTGTGGTATAATACATAATTACAAAAGGAGTTAATTAATCAAACAGTTCTGAGAGACACTGGTTTTGAAATTAAATAGGTTTTTGTCTTCACTGCAATATTTTTCTAAACTATCTAAGAGTTGTGCAGCTATAAGAAATGAAAGTAATATTCATGATTTTAGATGTTCTTGACCCAATGTAAAGTATTTTATTTCACGTTATTTTTACTGAGCAGCAGAATAAAGGACTAGTGTTTCATGAAATAGACTTTGGGAAAAAACTGTGGTATGGACTAGGTAGATCTAGCCTTAGAGACAGTAGGTACAGCAAACCAACACACCAAACCACCTCAAGAATCTACTTAATAGCCCCAAATATTTGTTGATAGACAGGGAAAAAATAAATTTTCATATTTCTTTTTGAAGATTTGTCTTGTGATGATCAATTCAGCCCCATGGTGATATTCAAGTCATGTTCAATTATATCACAGAGTTATGCATTGGACTGTGACTAAGTATGGAAAAATAAAACTGTAAACTCAGAAAATAATTTGAGAGAGAAGACATTTGTTCTGCCACAGGTTCATCTGAATAAGGAGTAAGGCTGGATGTATATTTTCTAAAGTTCCCTAAAGGGTTTGAGGTTCCTTTCTGAGGAGGGAAGGAAAGAAAAGGCAGAAGCTTGAGAAGACAGAGGTAAATTTTTTGGTGCTCTTTGAATTTCAAAACTCTTAAAATTCAGAGACAGCAAGAACAATTGGCATTCTATCCTTTCCCTGGATCTTTACTTACACAGATGAGAAGGTTCTGAGATGAGCTGAGGGACATGTACACTTAAAGAGGCTCCACCATGACATCTGGCTGTGCCCCTCTTCTGCAGCATCACTGGCACCTACTGTATTTTATAAAGTCATTATAAAAACCTGACATCATTTGCTTTATGTTATGTAAGTGAAAGCTAAATATCAATTTAATGAGAAAAGTGCTCATTTTCATTCAATATTATATAAAGAACATAAATACATAACTATTTTTTGCTTTTCTAGTCAGTGTTTCAGTTACTACAGAGGTTTCTGTTTACACAGGTGACAAACTATTGGAATCAAATAGAATATGCTTGTTCAGGAAGGGTTATTTCTAATCAAATCAAGAATGTCAATAACCTACGAAGGGTAAAATATAGACTTATTAATAATTAACTTTAATTTTTTTCCAGAGGTACTTCTCATCCCTTAGCTCTGGCTGTCATTGAAATATATTTTAGACAGAGAAAAACAAATTTCTCCTATTACAACTAATGGCTAGAGAAATAAATCCAGGCAATCAAATACTGTGTGTTAGACAATGATTAAGTATTCAGGTTATTTAATAAATTTTCATTTTCACCTCAATGATTAATGGTTTTAAAAGTTATTGGGTAATATATAAAATATTATTTAATTTAACTTTCAACAATCATTAAAACTTCTTTTTTCTCTGTTAGTAATGCCAACTAAAATATACTAAAGTCATTTATATTGGGCGACTGAGAAAAGATGTACTAGTAAACTGTGAGAATGAAAAAAATTTTAGAACATTTTTACATACATCAGTCTCATACCAAATAAGATAGTGCAGCTACAGTTCTTAAATATTTTACCAGGCTTCTCAATGCTTTAATAGTTTCCAAGCAGCTTCACCTTAGATGCAATACTTATTTGTAACAGCTTTTGTTAACTTTGTTGTTTTCCTTGGGGAATCAACAACAACAGAATTATTTTTAAAAATTTTAACTGAGTTGAGTACAGAAATAAACTCAATTTCTTCATTTCTGTTTGAAAATAGTATATTTCATTCCAAATATTTGCAATATTTATAATAAGATATAACACAGTGAAGTTTTTCAAGTTATTTCTCAAATTCAAAAGCACTTGAATAGTATATCTGGAAAAACAATCAGGTAGAGTTGTCAATTAGATTAAATTTGATATGATTTGACTTGATTTCGCAACATAGTAGAACTTTGAGGTTCACCAGAAATAAGTAAATTCCATCAGGGCCAATAAATCCAGAGCTATAGCTTTCCTTATAAAATAAAATGCTCGAAATGATGAAGAGTTGGATAATTTAGACATTACAGAATTGGCCTTTTGCAGAACACTGCTATGCTCCTAAGATTAATCCAAGGGAGAAGGAACAATTTTATATATTATATAATGACATTTCTTTAATGTTTTACTTTAGTCAAAGAACTGTACTAAGCACTTCTCATTCATTACTTCATGCACTTCTTACAACCTCAAGAACTAGGTACTACCACTATCACTATTTTACAGAGAAGGAAACTGAGGAAATAAGTGAGGGAGCCATGTTTACCCAAGCACACCAGCTCTGCAGCTCATGTCCATTGTTCTATACAGAATGGTGCCAGAAGAATAAATACAACTGCCTACATATGCCTATTAACAGATTTCAAGTGTGATATCTGTGCTGGCTCAAGAGGACCTCAGTCAATGCCAGTTTTGCATACAGTTATAATAATTGGTTGTCTCCATCGTTTTCTTTCTGATACTCTGAGAACATTCTATTTTATCTCTGAATGTTCCTCTCCCTCCAGCACCCTTATTTCAATATTTTAGCTGAAGTTAACGTTTCCTAAAGTGTGCTTTGTGGAGCCATATCCTGGGGAATATTAACAATTATTATAAACAAACAAACAAAAAGGTTCTCTGATCTCGCGAATTTAGAAAATAGTGGATAAAAAAAATGTTAATGGAATAAGTGTTCTCAATGTGTTTGATAAACTAATCAATAGTGTAAATCTTCAGAAGAAAGATATAATGCCCATTTCACTAACTTATTTGACCACTAATGGGATATTTTTGTTCACAATCTTTCAAGATTGGTGGTCTATAGAACAAATGTTCTATAGAAATATTGAAATGAGTTTTAAATCATGTCATAACCTGTTTTGTATCATAAAAGGACAAAAGGCACAATGAGCAGTATTTAAAGTTCTTTATGGGGAGCTATTGTTCTTCTGAAGGCCAGCTCCCAATGAGTCTCTTTGTGAGTTTATTCATACAACATACAACATTTCAATGGACTGACAGAGAAGGGTTGATTCATCTAATCATTTTTAACATTTTTAATATAGAACAATTTGGAACAGAGCTGTACAATTAAGTCATAAATTTGAAAAATCTCAAGATAATACTTTAGGAAAAAAGGTAAGCATAAACTGATCAGCTGTCATTTGTTGACCTGACACTAGACATAATCCTAAAGTGGGTGAAGTGAGCCTTTGTGTACAAGAAGCTAAACGGGCTAGGCAGGGTCCCTCTCAGCCTTCTTTCTTTCTCATTTTTTACTTTCTTTCATCCACTATGCTTGTACCTAGAGAAAATAACAAGTTTATATTTCCTTGTGCCTGCCTCATTTAGGACTGCCATTCAAAATTCTTAATTACCTTTTCCAATCCTCCACTATCAACATATTTTATTCCTCATTGTTACTCTACAAAAATTCATTTGAATTAAAATAATTCATACAGATTAAAAATTTCTTTTATATTTATATGATCATGGAACTCTTTGTACAATGCCTATTGATATTTCTCTAACTCATCCTTGGCAGACAAATTCTGAGAATAGTGAGTTAAGCCAAGGAAGGAATGAAGCCAGGAAAACAACCAGAGAAAAGAAAATCTTTCTCAGGAAGTACGGATGACTCATGGCTCATCTTTTTCACCCAGGGTAGAGAATTCTGTGAAATCCAACTTGCATCTAGGTAATGTGGTCAAGGGAGACATTTTAGAGTGGGAATGCAATGGAGTTTCTTAGCACAATTATTATCATTGTTGTCAGCTGCCTATTCTAACTGTACATATACACTATTCTATGTTGAAAATATTTTAAAAATTAGGAAAAAGTGGGGGAAAGTTATCCAGAATTATATGCACAAAAAAAATTTATTTTTGATGTACTCAGAGGCATTATGATGAATTGGGATACTTTCTATGTAGTTACTAGGCTAAGAATTAAACTAGTTTATAGCTCTTCCTATAGCCACCAGTGTACCTCAGTTCATATTAACTTCATGTTCTTCCTAGAAGTACTTATTATATTTCTAATTTTCTTATATCTGACTGATATTAAGATGAGACCAACACTTAGAAACTTTTGAAAGGCCCTTGGTCTTCAAGCCCTAGAAATAAGGAGCGATTTCTTTGCCTTATATCATAAATGGGTAATGGAACTCTTACAGACCTTATTGCTGAACTTTCCATTTTAATTTTCTGGAATTACTTGGCAACTGTATTACATTAATTAATAGCATTAGTTAATTTAAATTCTCCCAAATTACTAATCATCAAGGTTTTTCATTTAAATATCACCATAGGGACTTTTATGCAAACAAATCTCAGTAGCCAATGATGATTTAGAATTAGATTTCCTTTTCTATGCTATGGTGAATGGCAACTTAAGAAAAAAATTTATCTTATTTTCTCTAGAATATAAAATATTCTAAGTTGCAAAAACTAAGACTTAAAAATAAAATGTTAGAAATAATCTAGAGAAAATGTATATAAGCACCCAAATGAATATTTGGCTACCTAGGAACCTCAATAAAAGCAAGAGAAATAGCAGTCCTTATAAAGAGATAAATTTATTCTTTTTTTAAACAATTCTGCCTCTTTTTTATTCCAGATGAGGCAAAATATGAAAAAATAAAACAGCCAGAAAAAAGTGTAAATAACTCATACAGTTAAGTCACTAAAATCCATGAATCTGAGCCACACCTCTAAATATATTGTATTATACTGATTGTAGAAAAGATCCAAAAATACATCTATGCTGATCAGTTTATAAAGTTTGCTCTGGTTCAAAGATTAAAGGGCTTTTTGCTATTTTGAAACTGAATGGGCCAAAGCTGAAACTCTAGGGACTATATTGGGGACAGATCTTTTAAGATATCTTGGATCTGTAATTTAAGTAATTCTGTGGTGGCTTTTCATTTCTCTCAATTTTAAAGTGCCTTAACCTCTCTCGATTGCAATTTTCTTGTCTTTAAAATGTGGATAATTATAGTACCCACTACATCAAGCTGCTGTGGGAATTAGATGAAATGATGTATGAAAGTGCTTATAAGCATGCTTAACACATAACTACTCAATAAATGGCAGCTATTATTATCTTTTCTGATACTAGTTATAATTTAGAAGGCCCTACTGCTGGAATTTGAATTGGATTAACTCAGGGGATTACATCTCTCAAAAGCAAAGCACATTAAATGTTTAATGAGAAACCTGTGGATTTAGAACTTATCCAAGAGCAAACAACAGCCCCGCTTGCTCTGAGATGCTGAGAGCTTCCAGGCAGCCAGAACCTGATATCTTCATTGCAGAGTGAAGAGGCTGTACTCAGCAACCTGGGAGAATAGCCCTGTCCTGGGCATTTGTTAAAGGGCCTTAAATACAATCAACACCTCAATTGGAAAGTGTGTACCTGAGAGATACCACATATCTCTGGTGGTAAAACTGCAGCTCTATGAATTAGAGGTCTGTAATAACTATATGGGTAGAAGCCTCCTCATGCAAGATACCTATTATCAGATGATAACACCTCTTAAAAACGAAAGGGAAAACGAATACAATAGTGCAAAGCATAAGAGTGGTAGGAAACACAACAATTTATTTAAGGAGTTTGCCAGACCATCAATTTATTTAAGGAGTTTGCCAGACCATTAGGATTTTTGAGGATAAACCTTTAGTAATCATCATAGCATACATGTCTTTAGTTGCTAGCATTTATTGTATTCTCCTGTGATAATGGTTAGTCCAAGAGATATCAGAACTCTATTTTGATTAATTTAAAAGATAATTGTGTTTACTTCAAGAAAAAAAAATAGGACAACTAATGAGTTTCTTAAGCATTGTGTCACTAAGAGCCAATGAATAGAAACATGAATTTCTATGAAATCATTAGAAATGTTAATGAACACACAATTGTTCTTGAAGATAGGAGACTATATCTAATATATAAACTAATATCAGTGAACTTTCAAAGTCTACCTGAAATTTTGAGGGATATGACAACAATTTGGAAAGGTTTTTATTTATATGACAAAATTATAACTCAGAAAACAAAACTCACTATTTTAGTTATTTAAAATTGCTTTAAACACACATATGAACACATCAATACAAACACACACATTAATGAGTGAAACAGAAAACACTTACTGTTACTTCATTCATACTCAGAAGCATGGGGCTGGGTGGCAAGGTGCCAAGACGATATTTGAAACCTTCTTCTAAAGTCATTCCCCAGAACTGACTGTAGTTCTGAGCTGTCCATCTATCTTACAAATAAAGGAGAAAAAATATGTACAGATTACATAATATTACCTCTATAAATACCTGTTCATTTATATTTCTGAATTTATACAGAAATGAATCTCACAAAATTAAAACTATTACAGTAAGCTAGATATTTTTTATATAAGTGATGCATTTTGATTACTCTAGCAGTGAAGCATATGAGATACTTTTTCTAAATGAAGTCTATTTCAATTATTTTTATAACTCATATGAGGAACCTGAGGCTATATTATATATGCTAAATTTAAGAATATGAAATCTTTACATACCAGAATAGATTAAGTGGTAATAAGGTCAATATGTGCAGTTTCTTTTAAATGTTATTAAATGCATTTTAAAAAGAAGCTTGAATGTACAGAAATCTAGTTGTAGAATTAAAGGGTAATAAGTTTTATTTATAATTTTGATCTGAATAGAAGTTGAAAATGTAAAAGAAGTATAAAAAATTGAAAATAAAATAGATATAGTTTAAAAGATTATATCAGTGCTAAATATTTTCTTGAAATTTATTGAAATATTTTATTTAAATATTAAAATATTCTATTATATGCTGAGTTAATTTATGTTAAGTGCTCAATCTTAGTTAATAATACTAATAACAATATAAGTTTAATTGACATAAAATTAGATTTTAAAAGTGTGTATTTTTCCAGAGACATATTTTGTGCCCTCACATGAAAAAAGGTTTGTTTTCAAAATCTGATATTGAAATTTGAAGACAAAAAAATTCCTTAAGAGATGACAAGAGTTAAAAAATAAGAAAAATGAAAGTGATTTAATTATTGTTTAAATTATCTAGAGATCGAGGGCAATATATTTTTAATACTTAAATCTAAACTTTATCCTGTTGTGTTTATTACTGAAATTGTTTATAATTTGAAAGGCTATTATGCATGACTGAAGATAAAGCTCAATTTTTTAATAATATGCCTTGCAAGTTAATACTTTTATAAGATTTGTTAGTTCATAAAACCTTAAGCAATTTTGACCATAATTTTAAAGTGCAATCTCCATTGCCCAAGGAATTTCAACAAAAATTCTTTTGACTATACTAGATATTGCTGCATTATTTAAGAGATTAACAGGCCCCGCCTTAGGCAAAATCAGAGACATTTTGGGTCATTTAATTAATCACTTAGCAAGGATAAGTATTTAAAAATAAAATAGAATATAGGAGAAACAATAGGAAATATTAAAGGATATTGCGCATAATAAGGGTAAGTACTATTTATGTGTGTGTGTGTGTGTGTGTGTACAAGTGCATGTGCGTGTACTAGGTCAAAAAGTTAAATGTATGTTTTAATGTGACATGCTTAAAAGTGTGAAAGGTACTATTTTATATCATTCTCTTTTAATCTGGACTCATAACTTCCTTTTTAATCCAATTTAGCATTTACTGAACATTCTTAATTTGTCTGTCATGTTCTCATAAACGTTAGGAACACTGAAATAAATTTCTTTACCTTAAAGGAGCTCATACCTAAAAATGTCTACAAAGATACAAATGACTTTAGTATGCATGATTTATTATAAGAAGGTCAAAGTATGATTAAAGGATTCAAACATAACTCTGCCTGAGGGAGTTGGTACAGTTTTTTATAGGAAGTGACTTCGGTGCTAATGTAGAAGGATGAGAATGAGTTTGGTGGCAAGATGTGAAAGAAGAGAGCATTTATTCTAAATAAAGGCAACTCTGGAGCAAAGCATGCAGGTTTGAAATTGGGTAGCACATTTAGAGAACAGCAGATAAATAAAATGCTTAAACTATCAGAGGGGCTAGGAAGACAGAGGTTAGGGAGAAGAGGCAGTAAAAAAGCATTTTTATTTATTCTAAGTAGTATAATTTTATTCTATAAATGGTAGAGTGTCACTGAAAATTTTAAGAACATGAGTAGCAGAATCAAACTTTTGTTTTAGGATAACCATGAATGTATAAAGGATTGGTTGGAATTTGTCTCGTCTGAAAACAGAGAGAAAAGTTGGATCATTTCAAACTAGGCGTAATGAGGAGTACATTAGAATATAGCAAATAATAGAGGAAGTAAATATTTAAAAGAAACTTTGAATGTGGGAATTACAAGAGTTCAGTGTCTGAGAGTACAGAATAAAGAAGAATCAAACAGTTAAAATTATCTGGCTTGGTTGACAATGTGAAGGAAGCTGCCAGGAACCAAGGAAAGATCAAAGAGTTTAACCTTTTTAGTTAGGAGTATGCTGATTATAAAACACCAGTGAAAAATCAAGGCCAACAGTCTAGATTTTTGAGACCCTAAGAAAAATCAAGTTTAGAGATATGATAGATTAAAAATGACCATAAATTTTTTATAGCTTTTTCTATCCAGAAATGGAGTCTATTTCCCCAACCTTTGGATGTGGGCTGGCCTATGACTCGCTTTGCCCAGTAGAAAGCAATAAAATTGATGCTCTGCAAAGTTTAAGCTTAGGCCTCAAAGAGGCTCTTCACAATTTCCACTCGTGTCTTATTAGAAGACTGTCATTATGTAAAGAAGCTAAGCCTCGGCTGCCACAGACACGTGAACCCTCCAACAAACAGCACCAACCACCAGATGTGGGAGTGAGATCATCTTAGACAATTCAGCCCCAGGTGACTCCAGATATCTGTAGATACATGAGTAACTCCAAGAGAAAGCAGCAAAAGAGCCTTAGCTAAATCCACCTAAATTGCTGATGTGAACAAATGAAAAGCTTGTGGTTTGAAGCTGTTAAATTATGGAGTGGTTTGTTGTGCAGCATCAGATCACTGAAATAGTTATCTATCTCTCTTTGTTCCACCAACTTGCTGATTATTACTTGTGCCACTAATCTGGCACCTATTTATTGCCCTATCATTAGAAATCTTTCTACAAAGTATGGCATGTTGACTCTTCAGCTAGATTGCAAATTCCTTTAAGCCAGAAATTATTTATTTGTATCTTTAGCAGTGCCACAAAAGAAACACATATTTTGTTACTATTACTTGATTGCATTAAAAATAATACAGGGAATAAATAAGCATTGAAGTAGGTTATGTACAATAAATAAAGACTTGGATCTAAAACACTACCAAGATGTGAGAAATAAATATTTTAAAGCAGAGGTTGTCTATATTTCTTTGTAGACTATTTTAAAAAGCACTTAAATAATGAATGATATGATTCTCTTTTCACATATGAAAACAATTTGATCATAAAAAACAGAAGATATCTGAGAATTAGAAATTTCTTTTAAATTCAAGAACTTCCTCCCTCATTGTTTTCCCCAATAATTAATAATTAATTTGTTTTACTCTTTTTCTTCACGGCTTGTGTCCTTTACTTAACCTTTTTTCCTTTGGTCTGTGTATGTTTTTTTTTTTTTTGCTCCAATTGTACTTCACTTTTTATTTTCCTAAATTCATCTATGTTTGCTACTAAAAGGAAAAGCTCATGCTTCTTAAACAGTCCTGGGGTACTATGACAATAGACAAAAGAAAATTCTGTCAAGGAAGATAGCAGCTTCCTAACAGCATCTGTACTTTTAAATGTGCTTTCTTATCACATTGTGTTAGACTGTGTTTCTCCAGGGTTCTGTGATAGTAGAAAGGTAGGCTGCTGATTATGGCTTTTTGGAAGTTTGTGCTTGTAGTTCAAACAAGCACAAACTTGTTTCTTTTAAAAACATGATTAAGATAATTTCTCATGATGACACATACTCTTATGTTATTTTAATGATTTAAGTAGCACTCAGCTACAGAAAATTATAATAGTTTTCTCTATAAATAGAAAAAATCTGTCATCATCTAAAATATTAAACACTCACTCATGCACACACACACACACACACACACACACACAAAGAATTAAGAATATTAATGTCAACAAATGTGACTTTCTATACTTCATGTCTTCCAAGAAAAAGCTCTAGGTACATCAAAATACAGCATCCCATTGTGCTGGGAAACATATGTCTTATGTGTGGAATGAAATAATATTTCTAATATTTAAAAATACATTTCAGGATTACTTTGCTTTTATGCTTGCTTGAAAATAAATCTTATGTGAAATCTTTTCCAAAATGTAGAAAATATTATCAGGGATCTATAGAGATTTGATCAATGGCAGTGAAGAATCCTGAGGCAGACACCAAATAGCCTATCCCTCTTTCTTTCAGTTCAGTAAAGAAAGCTAGTGTTAGCACCTACATCTTAATTTCTTCATCGTAAGTGGAAAAGCCACTTAATTTCTTAATCTGTTGGATAGCATCAGTTATTTCCTACTTTGTCCTGTCTTTAGTTTATTAGCAAAGTCTTCTGATTCAACTGTAAATGAAACTGGCTATCAGCCATGTCAGTGAAATTGTCTAAAAGGGCTGATTGGGGGTTAATCAAAATATAATACTGCCCTCATAGGTCTAGACTCTATCTACATCAGGAGAGCTGAGCATGCGATTGAATGGATAAGGGCAGCAGCCGAGGGAAAGATGGTAAACATAAATAAATCAATTATGCCTACCTTCTGATTTGCCTGATACTTATCCACACTAAAGCTCCCGCTACTCTCCTCACACAGGCCATGATACTGCTCCTTTCTGAGCAAGTTAAAACAATGTTTTATATTTCTTCTTGGTGCATTTTAATTATTTAATATTCCCTTCTGTGCATTCTAAATTTACATGTGTTTCTATCTCCTTTTCCATTACTTTTCCACTTTTTCTTTTGAAATAACAATTATTTTTAGAAGCAAATGATATGAAATACATTGTTTGAAATGCGAGGAATAACTGAAAGTGCTAAAAAACTAAAAAGCATGATTTCTCTCACCCATAGTCTCCTTTATTGACATGGTCAATTAATTCTGGTTCAACAAGGCATACATGCTGGGAACATTTCCACTGCTGTCCTGAGCATGTGCTGCAAAGACATAAAAATTACAAAAGTAGCCTGGCCTTTATGGAGTACATTTACAAAATTAGTAACCAGAGTTGTACATTGTTAAGACAAAAATCATATTTGATTAATGTTAGCCATTTGCCTATTTGATTTTTGGCAAAAAAAAAAAATGATAACACACGTATCACCTATGACTCAATATGTTCTTATCTTCTAATCCAGGGAAAGAATACATAAATTGACCACACATTAATTAAAGTTGAAAAACACAAGACAATTTAGATTTTAGAGTCAATTTATTTGTAATAGGAGACTTTCTACAGGATAATCTTTTTAAGGCAATTTGTTTTTATATATAGTTACTGTGTTTAAAAAGACACATGCATACACACAGTTTGCCTGTAATATGCCAGAATGTTTATACTTAAGAGGCATATTTAATGCAGGTCTGCTGTATGATAAAGGCCCTCTGTCATGAACATCAAACTCAAGTAATAAAATGTATCTAAATTAGATTTTTCAACATTCATTAAAATTTTATATGCTTATAAAAAACTACAGATATGTGACACTTTGACTTATGATTCTATCTGTATTTAAGTATACATTTTGTTTCACAGATATTCCTTTTATTTGAAGAACACACACAGACAGTAGAATTCAGTTCTGTCATTTAAATTCATTACCAAGAGTTGCAATTTTCTTTAATTACTGATCCTTCTTCATAATGTTGACCATCTCTGAGGCAACCTGTCAATATAACATGTAAATAAATGAAATTTCTAAATTGAAAAATAAAGTACATTAACACAAGTAACCTAAAATTGTGTTTAGTTTTTCAATTATGCAAAAATACATGATGTAGATCTGATGTAATCGCACATCTGGTTGGTGTCAAGATTTATACATTGAATTCTTTTGGGCTTAGTCCATGAGCTTTTATCTTTAAACTGAATATTATATTCCAACAGAGAAGATTTGTATAGCATGAAAACTGGATTAGCAAGGAGTTAATCACTAACCACACACAAAAAAAATAAGGTGTTTAAGTAGGTACACAATAAAATAATGTTTGAATAAATATATGTTATTTCTCATTTTTAACCCTTTTCCTGTCTTCCCTGAGAACACTCACTGGAGGTGCTTGTGGCTGCAGTGTTTACCCCGAGATAACTCGCAGATTACAGTCTTAACCATATTCTTAAAGTTTGCCATGAAATACACACTTTTATTATTTTTGCATCATTCTAGTAGATTGACAGTCTTTGGAAACAAATGACATCATTCTGTTTATAGCATTCTGCTTTTAGTAGTTCAATCACTGAAAATGTCAAATCCTAGAAAACGTAGCATTCCTACACATAATGTTAAATGAATGCTGACAGCGAGCTGCACTTTTTTTTTCTAAACCAGAAAAGGTTAAAATCTAATCAAGTCTCATAAGTGAATATGACTAATTGCATAAAACTAGAGGAAGGAGCTCAAAGTTTTGGACAAAATATGGAGCTATTTCATTGAATTCTCCTGACAAAGATAAATTTTATTTTTTCTTCAGGATTTAGATCAGGAGAAAAATTAGGAATAAAATTGTAGCAATTTGTGTTCCAAACACAAATGTTTCTTAACTATTAATTGATACTAGTTGTTAACTAGTTTACCAGATTACATAAACTACTCAACAGAGATCAATGGTAAGTCATCATATTATGAAAGTCATCAGTAAGATATTGTGAGAACAATACCCTGGTTACAAATTTATTCCCTCTCAAAAATATAATTTACACAAATTTAAAATTCATGCCCAATTAGCAAAGTAGCAAAATTTATTACTTTGTCATATGAAAACTTTTTTGACAGAAACATTTAATTGAAAGATTACATCAATTCCAATTTAAACAAAATTAATTCTAACATTTTGTCATTCATCATAGGGGAAAATCTACTAATTTAGGAAGCATTCTAAGTTATTCCCTATCCAATTTAGAATAAAACCAAATTTCGTACAGTGACTTATAAAACCCAAAATGGCTTTGCCTTAATCTCTGCCCACATCACTACTATTCTATGGTCTAGGGTAGGGTTTTCAGAAAAATGAAGGATTTGCTCATGCAAATTCTAGTAGTGAGGATGAGAGAAGTTGATGGACATAATATGGAGGTAAAATAAATAGGACTTGCTCATTGATTGAGCTTGAGGAATAAGGAAAAAGAGGAATTAAAGATGTCTCACTAGGATTTTGGACTGAGCAATAGAAGGACGATGAAGCTCTAACTGAAATAAGGAATAGGTTTATGGTAAGATCATCAAGAATTCTGCTTTACATATTTCCGATTTAGATTAAATCTAGATTAGCCATCTTAATGGAGAATGTCAAGTGGAATAGTTTATGAAAATTCAGTTAAGTCAAAGCTAAAGCATGAGTTTGAGAGACAGAAATATACATATTTTTTGAAAGTATTAAGACTAAATAAAAGTCTATTTGAGAGATTGTGAATAGGTAAGAGAAAGAGGTCCAGGATTGAGCTTAAAACACTCCAGTCAATGGACATCCAGAAGAAAAAACTAGGAAGGAGTGGTCTGTGAGAAAGTATAAAATTCAGAAGGGGATAGGATCTTGGAAAGCAAAAGAAGAGAAAATATTTCATGTTAGTGGTCAAACATGTAAAGTAGTACCAGCAAAGTGTCAAAAAAAAAAAAAAAAAGAATAGACATCTGGATATTGTGTTTAGTAATACTAAGTGGTCAATATCCCTACCAGGAGAAATGTCAGTGAAGTAGCGAGAAGCAACACCTTGTAGGAACAGATTGATGAGAGACCTAGAAGTCAGAAAGCAAAATATTTCTTTCAGATAAAATGAAAGGAGAAAATGGGATAGTAGCTGGCTCAGGACCTAGAATCAAGGGAAGATTTTATCATAGTGGAGAACTATAAAAACACATTTTGTAAACTGAAAGTTGACCAAGAAGGAAGAGGAGAAATGAGGCTTTAGGAGAGAGGGAGAGAGAGAAGAAGAAATGAGAAAGGGAAAGATCTTTTCAAGATCTTAATGGTGAAGATCTTGAAAAGACAAGAGAATATGGGATTCAGAGGTCAAGAGGAAGAATTGACTCAAGGTAAGCAGTAACTCAGAAGGAGGTAGGTTGAAAATTATGATGGAGAGATGAGAAGATTTTTGGTGGCTTTATTTTCTCAGTAAAATATGTATAAAGCATGTCAGAGTGAGTTATTCCAATTGGTTACACCTATAGCATCTCAACAACAACAAAAAAAGAGTAATGACTGTTTAAGGAAACTTTGTAACTTTAATAGTCACTAATACAAAATATTTGAAGAGTGAAATAATTTATTGATTTGAGAAAAGATGACAAGTTGTCTATAATTTATTTTAAAATACTTTATTATAATGTGTTATAAATTCTTCACTGGACTAAACTTCACTTTAGGGAAGGCAGTTACTTGCTCTAATCAAGATTCCTTATCCCATCAATGGTTAATAGCATTCATTCTGAAAGGCAAAATTCCAGGATGGCATCTACAGTTGCCTCCATAATTCACCTTTTGATAAACACTAGAGTGTCCATATAATGAAGGTCAAAATTAGTGGCTTGTTAATTAGCACAATGAATATAAGTAATCAGCTCTTATTGGTTAAATTAATAGTATTCAGTTTATATATATGAGATAAAATATTTTAAAGTCTCATCCCACTCTTATACTCCATAATTTATATGTATCTCTTAAAGACAATAGCCTTTTAACTCTTAGACCTGGTGTCCTAGAATTGGTCTTTAAAAGGTCCTGTGTCCAGCTACTGGTAGGAGAATTTCTCATTCCTTGATACCCACTGTAGTATAAGAGTTGTACCTCTGTAATATTATTACATGTCTCTCCAATAAATTTTTCATGCAAAGTAAACATGGGAACATCTAAAAAGACAGGGACATGAGATTTCATGAAGCTTACAAAGATTGTATGAATTGGTTTATGTCTCCTTCCCGATATATATTTTTGTAACTATCAGTACATATGGCAGAACTTGAACTGTAAGGTATCTTTATTATAATGTGATTAAGGAGGCTGTGAAGAAAAAAATTACCCTCATCTAATTCAAACATGTCAGTGGCTTATGTAAGTCTTTTACCAGCATGAACATGAGTTGTATATAATCAAATTAGTTTACATCTGTTTACAATAGATGGTATCCTAGACTCGTTCCTTATTGCTACACCAAAAAGATTCTGTCTGGATAACCCACTCTGGTTCTATTTCAAACACTATCACTTGTTTTCTGTAGCTGACATTTGAAATCCTTCAATTACTGGGAGTTATTATCAAAGATGGGGGGAAAACACAGATATACCCTATTTCCACTTTATAAAAAAGGGATGTGATTTTGTTTTATTCATGTAAATAGTTTTAAGTCATTCATATAAAGAGAGCTCTGGTTGCAGAACAAAAACTAGAAAACCAAAGAATAATATTTATTACATCAGTAAATGAACAACTTCACATCTCAGAGGAAAGTCACTTTACACATGCGAAAAAAAAATAGTATAAATAATTAACCACTGTCTTTTTATTTTAGTTAATTTTGCATGATTTTTAATATTGTGTATGACTCTTCTTTCAACCAGATACTCCCATAAGCAAGATAAAAAAGAAAAAAATTACCTTCATGAGAACAAACATAGTCTAATGTGAACTTTTTGCTACTAAATAAAATGATTAATTGCTTCCCTCCATAATGAAGGAAATAAGAACTATACCTATACAAATTCTACCTATAACATGATTCCAAATTAAAGTCTTAGAACTATTCTAGCTCTCAAGAAAAAATGAACATTGAAGTAGGAATTACTTTTCTAAATAGGCTATATGTCTTAAACAAGAAAAGCTCAAATACATTTTAACACATCAAAAGCAAGCAGTTTATACATAATACTTAGACTCAACACCCATGAAGCCAACCTTATTGCTACTTAAATCTTATAAGTTCTCATAACAGAATAAGATCCTAAATCCTTAATATAGCCTGAAAAACCTGGCATAATCTGATTTCTACTCACCTCTCACGTCATCTCATATTACCACCAGCCCTCCACTAATCATTATTCTCCAGAAATCATGGCCTCCATCCAGTTTCTGGACCACATCAAGCTCTTCAGTCTCAGATTTGCAACAGCTCTCTGATCTTCTGGTCAGATCACTTTTTACTACTCCTTGAGCCCCAGCTTAAATGTCTTTCTTTGCTACCCCTACCCATGGTTAGAGTTGTATATTATTTTACATATTAATGTCATATTCTGGTACACTTTTTCTCAGTACCCTAAATGTTTCCTTCAGAGAATTTATCACAATTTGCAATTATATAGGGAATTCATTAAATATCTTACACGTATATACCCCAACTTGACTGTCGCTTCAGTGGGAACAGGATCTTGATATTTTTTCCCCAATTGTTGCTCAGCTCTGAATACCATTCTTGGCACAGTGGAGACATTCAATATATAATTTCTAATAAACAACTAGTTCGGACATTTCTAGTAGAGTATCTGCCACTTTTTAGAAACAAAATAAATGTTTACAAGCTGCTTATTGATAATAGCAAAGGCCTGGAATAAATGACAACTCTGTGGAAATTTTATCGTAATACATGTGTGTTTTAAGAAGCATTTTCTCAATTTTTATAACAAGATGACACTATTGAGAATGAAGGCAACACCATCTGGATTTTGAAATAATATCTTGATTTTTAAATAAGGATATTTATTTAAAAATCTTTATTTACTGTCTTCTAACTGTAATTTCTAGTCACTATAACCCATTTACAGTAGTGTGACAAAGCTCTAATTAAACCTGCATTTCTGCTGTGGATTGACATGATAGGTGACTGAAAAATAGAGCCTCAGATAAACATAGCAGTAGAATTTTGTTCCGTGTTTTGTTGCAAATCTTGATTGTTTGGAATCAATGACCATTCTCCGATAATTAGACCTATATAGTAAATTCTCTTTATGAATTATTTGTATTTATCCACTTTTATGATTACTCCATATGAAGCCCTCCTTTGTTTCTAATAGTTTAAAAATCCCTGATTGGCAAAACAAAACAAAAATACACTGAAGAATCTGTTATTAGTTAGGCAGGGCAGGTGGCTGACTTTATTTTGCTTTTGTACTGGTTTTAATGGCATTACAATACCACAGATTTTAATGCTCGGAGGTAGAATTTATGTAAAATTTTATGTGAATCTGCTGATGATCATGTGACTTTCATGAGATTTTCTAAGAGGTTACATTCAAAAAGCTTGAGATTCCTTTTGTCAATACATTTGACAAAAAAAAAAAAAAGAGTTTTAAGTAACTCTTACATAAATTGTGTGTTCAAAACAGGATCCAGACCAGCATTTATGGCCATAACACCAGAACTTTCCTGCAGGTGATTATATGATTCAGGTACTCGGCATCTAAACCAAAGCATTTTAACAATCCAAAGAAATTTATTTTAGTGATTGCAATATTCATTTTTAATTTGATCTCTAGGATAGGAACTGGGAGAAGAAGAGAGAGGGAAGAAGGAAGGAAAGAAAGAAAAAAAGAGAAAGTTTACAGATCTTGTTATGAACGAATATAATGCTTAAACACATTCCCAAAGCCTACCTTTTGGATACCAAGGTTTTGTGTGAGGAAGCCATTCTTTCTCTCCATGGCAAAATGACTTGTAATCAGGACAGCAATCAGAATTTTCCCTTTCACAGAATTTATCACAGTAACACAGCGCATTCACTTCATAGAACTGAGTGACACAGCCATCATCTCTGTCTTCACAACAACCAAAACTTCTACAGTATTGCCCTTTGTAAATGGCTCTTTTGAATCGAGTACCTTCCAAAATGGTGTGATTCCTAGTGAAATCAGCTCCTGGGTCAACTTCTCTTTGAAATAAATACTGTTTCTCCGCCCAGATTTCTGTAATGAGGTGAGAGACAATTAAGATCTTATATCCGATCCACATTCTCTAGAGGTCTGGTATGGCCCCCACTTTCTTGTTATAGCCAATATATAACTTCTTGAGACTTCTCCTTAGAGTCTGATTTCTAATCATCAAGACAACTCTGCCTGATTCCTGAAACTGCTCCTTTACTTGAACTGAGTATACTTCTTGAAGTTAAACATTAATCAGGAATTTAAATGTTTGCCCAAGATAATATAAGTGTTAGAAATAGACCGTTGTTGTTCCTCCAAAGTTAAAAATTTATATTTTATATCATAAAAAAGTTCATCACCATAAAAATAAATCTTATGCATAGGTAATACACTGAATATTGCCTGCCTCCAAAAAATCTAGCTTAAATAAAAACCTCTCTGGAATACATATGACCTAAATTACGATTTCAATAACCACTGGCAAGGTGTAGAAAATTTAAAAGTCAAAATCACAATTATTTACTTCAGCTACTTCAGCTAAAATTTGGGCTGTCATGAGTTTGCCTGCTAGGTTCTTTCATATCAGTAACAGTTGCTCTAAGTCATGCCCAGTCACACACTGGCTTTATTTACCATCTGTACTTCATTTACCTACCAGAAGCATTACTTACCAGATGTCAAGATTTACTGGAGCAGAATTCAGCTAGAAATTCCCAAAGGGTGACAGTTCTCTCCACCTGAGTCTCTACTTGACATCAAGGTAGAAACCTGCAGTATCTGAAAGGCAGTTTATAATTAAGAACAGTCAATGTGCCATGCTAAAGATCTGCCAGGGGTGGGAGTCGTGAAGGAATCTCAAAGGTCAAAATGTCCTTAGTGTTTTGGTAGAGCTGTGCATCTACAGTAAGTTTTTCTGTGCTGTTTTTATTCATTAACTATAACTCCCTTTGGATTGGGGATAAGAAACTAGCAGACGATGATTCAGCAAAGGTGGTTGGGTGGCCCAGGGGAAAAGACTTTTCCTGACAATCAGAAAACTTGGACTCTGCTCCCTGAGCTACTATTTAATTGGCTTTATTAAAAAGAGTTCACAATTTGTTTCTCTGGTCCTCAGTATTTTCCTATAAAACAAGGGTCTTCCTCTTCAAGGCTAATTCATAATTCTGACCCTTTGAACTTCTTCCTTGAATTTGGAAAAAGTTATTTGACTCACACTTTTAACTTCATTGTTGCACTTTCTTCTGGCACCTTCTTCTTTTTTTTGTTTTAATTTTACATTATCTTGGCATCACTCTTTAAAATCTTCATCTCTTCAACCCCAAAACTGCTGCCTTCACTTCCCTGTCATGCACTGAATCACTAATTACTGCAAAGGTACATATTCCCACCTACTTTAACCAATGACCTAACACCCAATTACCATAAACCTGTATTCATCTTTATCTTACATGAATCTTCTTCAGCATTTAGCCTGTATAACAGCTTCATTAAGGACAGAAGCCGAAGAGTTAGACTAATGGAGTTCATAACCTAGTTTTATCACTAACTATAGCATGTCTTTAGAGAAATGGCATAGTCACTCTATGCCTCAATTTCCTCATCTACAAAATTTGGACAATAATTTTTTATTGTATCAGGTGGATGGGAAATTTAAATGAAACACACAAAATATTTAGCACATCACCCAAGCTAAATAAATGTTAGTTATCATTAATAAGTGTACTATCCACCTAGAAACTCTTCCCTTCTTTGCCTTCTATGCTTTTATTCACTCCTAATTCTCTTACCAGTCTCAATATTGCTCCCAATTTATCTATTTACTCTGGGACTCACTTCCTTTCCTCCCAATGGTCATTTAAAATAAATATGTTTTTACTAATATTCTCAATCCTTTCCCTCCCTAGTCCTCATACCTCACCTTCTCATACCTTCTAGTACTAAATCACCCTGAAAGCCATGGACCAGAAGACTGTATACAAAGTGGACCTCCAAACTTGTTGCCTCTCTGACCTCATTTTAAACCACTTTACATCTTGCTCATTTTGGTCCAGTAATTACTCTAGCCTCCTTGACACTCCTCAACATGCTAGGCAAACGCCTGTCTTAGGGCCTATGTAGTTGCTGTTCCCTTGCTTGGAACATGCTTCCCAGATATCCACATTGGTTCCATATCTCACCTCTTTCAAGTATTCTTTCAAATGATACCTTCTCAGAGAAGTGGTGGCCACATCCCCTTTCTAAAATTATAATCCACTTCAGCTCTGACAATCCTGTCCCATTCTCTATGCTTTTGACTAATACATTATAATTTTATTGAACTTACTTATTTTCTGTATTTTTTTTCCAGAATGTAAGATTTTAAAAATCATAGAACTTTCTCTATTTGTAATTTCTGTTCATTGTTCTATCATTAGCACTCAGTGCCTGACACATATTAAGCATTCAATAAATATTTATTCAAGTAATGAATGAATTTACAATTTTCATTTTCTGCCCCTGTACCACATCTACTGAATACTGTTGGAGATGATCCATCAGCCCATAGAATTGGCACCACTACATATTGTTGGATATTTATCACAACTAAGCTCTTAAATACTGCTTATATTTTTTATACGTGTCTCACATTTTCCTCAATAGCTATTACAAACTTTGCTTTCCTAATTTACTAGAGATTATCATCTCTTGACCTTCTCTCAGAGGCTATCAAGAAAACAAAGCAAATGTTAATTCCACACTTTCCTGTCATCAAACCCATAAACTTATCTATGCTTACAGTCATCTTTCTCATCTTTTTTTTTGTCTCAAAATATAAGATATCATCCTGTTCTCAGACAATCCTTCCACTTATGATTTTTAGTCTGCCACCATTTATCTTATTCTTTCACTTATCTCTTAGTTCCTATCCATCTTCAACCTTTCTCTCATCCAATTCCTTCATTCTATTCATAGGATTGTAGCAGATACTGCTGTTGCCCTGCCAATATTTCCACCAACCTTAGCATTTTTGAACAAGCTAGCTGAAATTCCAACTTTGTGAGTTATTGACAAGAGCCCACTACTCCCCCTACCCCACTGCAAAACAAGCCAGAGTGCTGAAGAATTAACACCCTCCCTGTAACCCAGAAGCAGCTTTTACACAAGGCCTATAGAACTTGACATATAAGTACCCCCTGTCCATACTCTTGGACGTGTTACCTCAGGTATTCACACATACATAGCCCTCATCTTGAGGTCAGAGTAGGAGTTCCATAGGCAGAAGAGATTGACTAACAGTGGTGCCCTAACTTATTTGTTTGCAACTGACAGTTCAATAATGCAGTTTATCATTATGTGGTAAACGTTATATACTGATTGTAACATCTTACTTTAATTCATCCTCTCTAAATTGAAAAAAGCTTTTTAGCCCTGCAAAAGAACTTCACAATGAAAATGACATATCGACACAAGAGTTACTGCTAACATATTTCTTTAGACCAGTGCTTTTCAATAGGAGGTAACTATGCCTACCAGGAGCAGTTAGCATAGTCTAGAGTCAGGTGACATGAAAATCTAGCGAATAGAGGCTAGGGATGCTGCTAAACATCCTAGAATGCATAGGTCAGAACTCACAACAAAGAATTTTCTGGCCAAAGTATCAATAACAACATTAATGATAAACCCAAATTTATATATCTTACAAAAAATATTTTTAATTAATGAGAAATCAGAAACAAATTAAAATACCATATTTACTTGCAACTGGGATTTATATAAAGGTTGATCAGATGGACATTCAACAAATAGTTACTTTGAGATATTAACTAATGACAATAGTGCACATAAACTAGAGGTAATCTTTTGAAAATTTTGGGTGCAGTGAATGTATGACTACCAATATTAGGGTCTACCATGCCACACCCACTTCCTTTTGACCATTCTCCTTGGATGAGAGACAGTTTAGTTGAGACCAAAAGAGCCACATTCTCTCTTCTTGTGATTTTTACAGCCCCCACTGCACAGAGAACAATGGAGGAAATCAGTAGCCTTCAAGATTTTTCCTTGGAGAAAATAAAGCCAATCAAACAAATTTTTAACACAAGATCTTAGCTAGATGCTATGTAAATAAACCAGACACTGGACATTTTAATCAGGTTTATAATTGGAAGTTTAAATAGGCAAAATGTAAACTTAAAAAGGGAGAAAGAGAAAAAGAGAAAGACATAACAAGAAGGTGGGCTTGCTGAAAACAGTTTATCTTATTGGCTTAAATTCTATCACTAGAGATTTATTTCTTTGAATTACAGAGTTTGCAAAAGTGTACTGTGGTAGTAAGTGCTTTTTGGTGAGGTAACTTAAATAATGTGAACTCACCTTTAAGAGTTTGAGGCTTAATCCTTTTGTCTTGACAGGAGATCCAGAATGGTCTCGGGAGCAGAGAAAGACTGGTGAGAATTATATTATAAGAAAAGGATAGGAAGATTTGCTGAAAATGAAATGCTCTTTCTTCACATTTGGGCTATCAAGTAATTATTTGAAGTCATCTTTTTATTTCTACTCTACTTAGTCAATTTAAATTTTATAATAAAGGATTTCAATGAAACAGAAAACTTTTGACTACAAGGTGCAGTGTCTTTGGATTAAGCTGCTGAGAAAGACTGGAGAGTTTTACACATTATAATTACAATATACATTTGTAAATTGTAAATATACATATGTATATATGTATACAAATGTATACATATGTGTATAGATATGTGTATATATTCTCTTTTGACTCTTGCAATAACTTGTGTTGGCAGAATTACTATTATCCCTATTTTAATTTTTACAGATGAAGAACTAAAACTCAAATGATTACATAAGGCCACAGTCAGTGATGGAGTGTGTGACTCCAAGCTTGGCTCATACTTTCCTTCCCTGTCTTACCTTTCTAACTGTTCATTGGGTTCTCTTGACTAAAGCCTGGCTTTAGCCCATGACATGAATAATCTTTCCAGATTCTTTTCCAACTCAGTGATTTCTGAGGTATAGGAATATAGAAGAGGGTGGAGATCTAGGGAAAGATCATAGAGTTTTTCACTGATTGGTTATACATTGCTGAAACACTCAAATGAAACTCCACTTTTCTGTGGAAGTTTACAAATTAATGCAGAGTTGGCATCTAATTATACATTGATGAGAAAATTGAAAAAAAATACACAGCTTCCTAACAGACAATAGTTCAGGATTCTGGGCCCAGGTCCAGTCTTTTAGCAATTTTGTTTAAAGCCTTCTAACTTGTCTTGGTAATTAAACAGGTACTGTGGATTTATTCTCCTCATTGTTTTACATTTTTGCAATAGCAATTTCAACATCCTCTGTCATTTTTTTCTTTTATAATGTGGACTTGCATGACACAGTGATTTATGTAGTATTCACTTGCAGATTAAGACAGTCCAAAGAAAATGTTTGGTTTAAACCATCAGGCACCAAAGAATTCCTTTAATGGGCCAAGAAGATACATGCATTTGGGTCTGAAAGGATGAGAGTGGGACTGAGTGTGAGAGCTAAAGAGACCCCCAGGCAAAGGCTGCATTTTAACTTCTACTCTCCTTTAAAGGCCTCCTAACAGAGGTTATATTGCAAATTCTTTGCCTTGATTTGGGCAGAGAATGAGCCATTCAAACTCATGAAAAAAGACCCCAGAATAATTCCCGTCCCAACAACAAAAAAAAAAAGTAGAAAAAAAATGAAGAAAAGTGCATGAAGGCAGGGGGTATAGCAAATTATAGTGGAGAAAAAGCTATCAGAAAAAAAGTCATTACAAGAAAAGGCTGCCTGTGCTTCTGAGTAAGAACAAAGTTTTCTTTTACATCAAAATTCTAATTTTAATGTATTTAAACAGGAGACAACAGAAAATGCAAAAAGTTACCTCTAGAGCTAATAATGTCTTAATTAATGCTCTATTTCACAAGAGACATTTGAAAATAAGAGATAGCCCTGACATCTAATTCTATTTGCATGCTTCTAGCTGTATAATGCTTTGAAGAAAGGCAATTTTATTCACTCATATTTTTACTCAAAAAGATATATATTTAACTCCAAATGTATTTCTGACACCACTATAGTCTGGGGATACACAGAATAATAAAGCCTATTTTAATGCTTAAAGAACAACTCAATATAGCCAGGGAAGCCAACTTGTAAATATATCAATGCAACGAGCCTTGATAAATGTTATTACAAGGACATGTAGGGAATTTAATGAGAGCACAAAGGAGGTAGTAGGCAATACTTACTGTGGAATTAGGGAAGACAAAACTAAGAAAATTACATTTTCATTGGCTCTTAAAGAATAAATAAAATATTTGCTATGTAAGGTAGTCAGAATTTCTAGACTGAGAATGGAATATAACACATGGCACATTTAAAAAACTGGTAGAGGCCACGTTATTTTTGGACCTCAAATGACAAGGACATTGGAAATATACTTTAGAAATGAAAAGGAATATGAGACAGTTGTTGATGTTACTCACTCAACAATTTTTTAAGTAACAACATGAACTTTCTTTTGGGGATCTGTTCTTCTCTTCTTCCATGTTGAAAATAGGAGTGGCCTAGGGTGGGTTTCAGATTTCTTGCATGAGTGACTGGATAGTCACTTACAGCAAAGATTAGCTTAGTTTGAAATCTGTTGTTTGATTTTCTGGTGGGTTATCCAGATAGAGATGTCTAATGGAAAACTGGCTTCCTTCTTTGCTAGGTTTAGAATTCATCAACATACAATGATAAAACTATGGAAGTGAATGACATGACCCATTATCAGCCAGGGCTGATGCATAACTCTGTAAGATATTGGAATAGTCTAAAAGTGTTTTTAATGTATTTGCAAAGAATTTTATTTTAGCACTTCATGGGCCCTACTCAAAGTTTTTTTTTAATCATATTTTCTATAAACTAGACAAAGATTTTAGTGTCCTTCAGGTATTTGTTTTATGATGGACATCATGGTATTATCATAATTACTCTTAACTTTGGATTCAAATCAAAATCAGATTGAAATTCCTTACCAGCCATAACATTGGTCAAGTTAGTTATCTTCTTATAGGCTTAATTAACTAAAATATTAAAATAGGAAGTATAATAGCAATTTTATAGAGTTGCCTTGAGGATTAAATAAAATTACAAGAAAGTACTGGAACCATGCAGAAGTTCCTTAACTCACAAAGGATTAATTTACAAAAGGTTTATCAAGTCAATGTGTTTAATATCCAAGGAAATTCAAGGTTTTAGCTTGTGGTTCTTTATGCATTTCCTCTAAAACGACTTAAAATTAAATATAATCATATCCATTTGTTAATTTACACTCAATTAGAAATTTTTTTCAAAACATGACTGCTTCATCTATATGAAAATGTATGAATAAGATCAGCCACCTTCTCAATGATCTCTACACAGAAGAAAGGGAATTCCTTAGTACATGGCAATAGCATTTACTGCCCACCCCTGGTTTTAATGTGCAAAATTCCAAGAAATTTTGAGATTGTGTTGTTTCCATTAGCTTGGGACAATCGTCCTAAATTTACAACACCAGCACACTCAAAGTTTAAAAGCTCTTTTATTTACAAATCCACAGCCTCACTTCTGAACTCCTAACCCAGTGGTTCACACATTGGCTGCAGATTAAAGTCACCTGGGAAGTAAAAATTATAAAAAATAAAAGTAAGTCAGGCCAGTCTCCAGGTCTTATCCATAACAATTATTTCAATAGTCCAGTAAGATAGGGTCAGGCTAACAACAGGTGCTAAAACCTCACCCTCAAAAAAGCTGTTTCAATTGTTCAATCATTTTTCCTCATCTTTTGCCTATTAATTTCAATGATACAGTTTTCAAATATTTCATAATTTGTGATATGTCCTTTGGATTCCTTCTTACTGAAAAATGAGTCATACCATACAGTTGTGCAATTTTCATCTATTTTTTTATCACTTTATAAAAATTTTTAAAAATCATCTCATCACATCTTCACCTTTTGGGAAATTATTTGCACTTATCTACTATGATGAGTTTAATCATAATCATAAATTACCTCAAAACTAATACATTCATAGCAGACTTCCTGTCTATGACTTAAGAAACACAATGACTAAAATGACTTAATATTACTACTAACCCCATCTATTGCTGGTGAGAACTTCTAATTGCAGCATAACTTTGTTCACATAGTGAGATTCCATAAATTGAAAATTTATAAGTAGAAAAGCTTCTGTATCAGACTCAATATATATTAGTTTCTTCTCTAAATGATTTCCTTGCTTGGCCCCTCCTTTTCCTGTCATTCACTTTTGGATAATTAATGCATTAGGCAAATCTTGCCTAATCTTAAATTCTAATCTCTATTGAGCTATTGATATTCAGTAATCATATTTCTTACCTTTGTAGGATAGGAGAGAATTTGTAGAAGAGTTTGTGCTCATGATCCTTGGGGTATTCATATTCCACTTACTCACAGAGATGGTGATAATAACCCATTCAAAAATGATGATGTTGAATCAGAAAAGAATGAGGAAAATGAGATGAAACACTGGGTGAGATGGATGTGTGTGTGTTGAGGGAGGCTTGGTAGTTCTAGACCAGCACAGGTCACCTTGTTTCTCCTCAGAAATAGGCACCTTTTTGTGCATTATTACAGGTATGGTATGCTGTGGGTTCTTTCTTCCCCATCATGAGGCAGGAACCACAGCTGACTGGAAAAGCTGAGTCATTTTGAGCAGCTGCTCTAATCAGCACCAGAATAGAGAGAAGAGCGATGTTTCTATTATCACAATAAAAGAGAAATGGAAGCTAACAACTCTTTCTAAAATATTTCAATTTCAAGGACAGAAGGAAAGAGAGAGAGACATCCTTTACACAATATAGAAAGATATAAAAACATACCTGAAATGATTCCATTTAAAACAGTAATGTCAAGAAAGTACAGACATACCTCAGAGGTATTGCGGGTTCTGTTCTAGACCACCATAATAGAGTATCACAATAAAGTAAATCACAGTCTTTTTGCTGGTGGAGGGTCTTGCCTTTGGTTTATAGAATATGCAACACCTGTGAAGCTCAATAAAGTGAAGCACAATGAAAGAAGGTATACCTGTATAGGATTTGGAATCAAAAAGAAGCAAAATTGGGTTCTGGCTTGGGCCCTTAAATTTTGGTGTATTCCTTTTAGAGGTCACTTAATTCTTCTCCTACTCAGTTTGTAATTGAAATGATAATAAATATACCAGTTCAGCATGTTTTCTTACATGTAGGTTATCTGTGTGAAGGACATCAACAGTGCAGACCACGTTTAGGCTGAGCCAAGCCAGAACTACTTCCCCATTTCTGCCCCTCTTGCAACATGCTGCAAATCTCATGCCTCCATATTTTTGCTGCTAAACTCAATTTAGGCATCTAATGACTAACTGGTAAGCAGCAATAAAAACATACATCTGAACAAGAATAGGCAACTGTTTAAGCACAGTGCCAGTTGAATTCATATCACATCCTATCTCTGTTGCTATTTCTATTCCGAAAAAGCAACACAATCTGCAGCATTCACAACAATCATAAAATTTACCAAATAGCTCTCATAGCTTGTGTCTAAAATAGCGACAGTCAGATTACTTTATGGCTGTCAACAATAATGTACTGATACTTATTTTACATTCGTGTAACCAAAGTGTCTCTTTAATTTTTCAAAACAACTTCTAATTTCAGTCTGAGACATCACTTCAAGGAAAATAGAAATTGGTTGCAAATTTTTAATAATTGTTTGTCTTGTCTATTCTTCTACATGATTGAAATTAATTGGCTCTTCTACTTATATTCAAGAATGGTGCCTACAGTATCATGAAGTAGGGGGGACAAAAGAAAATAGGTTTATCATGTATGGTGATATTGACACTGATCTATATAGTGAATGCAATTTTACAAGCGAAATGCAATTTTCTGGAATTTCATTGCTTTCTAAAAAGGGCCAAAAAGATAAGTACTAGGAAAATAATATGCTCAGATAATTTTAGATCAGTGTTTAGAAATCTCATCCCTCACATGACTTCACTTATTGACTATGATGCCTTTCAAAATCTATGTCTTCAGTCTAGATTTTGCTTCAGATTTATTTTCCACATTTTAACTGCATACCTAGATATGTCTACTTAAAGATCTCAGTTACCTTAAAAGGACCATTCTGAAACTAAATTCACATTCTGCCTTTTCTACTACTCTCTCTTTTTGCCCCATCACACACACACATATACAACCCACGACACACATTTTGTCAATGTTCCGGTATTTGTCAGGATAGACTAGCTTATTCTGTGAGAACAAACAACCCCCAAATCTCAGAGCATAATATGTAAAGTCACGCAAGGCCTTTCTCTCTCAACTGAACAACAGTCTAAAGCAGCTTTCCTCCATGCCATGACTTAGGGTTCTCAGCTGTTTTGACTCTGTAGTTTTAACATCTCAACACATGTACCCCATCCTCTTGTCAAAGAGGAAGAAAAAGACCAGAGACTGGCACAGAGGTTTCTACTGCTTCACTCCAGAGGTAATACATATTACTTGCATTTACAGTTTATTAGCCAGATAGGTACATGGTCCCTTTTAACTGTAAGAGGGTTGCCAAGTATAGTTGTTCATGCGCCAGAAAGAAGAAATAGAAAATAAAAACTACATAGCATTTTCTTTGTCCAAATTTCCTACTTCAGATTCCCAGGCCAGAAACTATAGCTTCACCCATCTTTCTTGCCCTCACTTTCCATAAATTATTAAGTAGATACCTTTAATTCTGCTTTCTCTATATCTCCTTAATTGATTTACTTTTCTTTATTCTAACCTCCTCTTCATAAATTCAAACTCTCATCACATCTTTGGCTGCAACAACTTCCTCACAGTTCTCCCTGTCTCCAGTGTCCTTTCTCAGATCAATTCTCTACACAGCAGCCATAGCGATGTTTTTAAAATACAAACACTATTGTATTGATTTAACCTCCTGCTTAAAATGCTTCAGTAGCTCCCCATTGCTTTTTTTTTTTTAATTCCAAACCTGTAAATATGATCCATAAGCCCCTGCATTACCTGGTATGTGCTTACTTCTCTGACTTTATCTTTGAAAATTTACACCTCGTAGTGGATGCTGTGATGTGCCAACCAGATACCCTTTCAAGTCTGAGGCACTTATTTCTCCAGCCAGTGAAATGTTACCAGCTGATAGCTCACAGCTGAAACCCTTTTCTGGAAATTGCTTTTAACCAAAGGAAGCTCTCTCACCCAAGGTTACTTCTTTGCCCCTGCAACAACAGTTATCTGAGGTCAGGGAGAACATAAAGAATACAAAAACCATCTCCATGCTTTAATTTGGGACAAATTTAAAGACCCAATCTAGTTCCAGAACTCACTAAGGAACAGCTTGAGACCTGCATCACAGTCCAACTTCCCCCACTGCCCAGTCCTGCTACCCTCATTCCCTGACATATGTTGTCACTTCCCAATAACCTCCTACATGAACATTTGTGTGTTACCTAGAGTCTGTTTCCTGGGGAACCTAAATCATTTCTCAAACTCTCTGCCATTTGAAATACTCGTAGCACCCCAAATATGTTTTTCCTCCTTCTAAACCTTTGCTCATGTGGTGTCTGGGGCCTGGAATGCAATCCCACCTCATTAATTTTGCATGAGTAATTCCTACTTATACTTAAGGACTTGAACATCTCATCATGTCAAGAACCTCACATCTACAAAGAAGTCCTTTCATCACGTTCATATTAAGGATTGCATATAGATCCTCCATCCCACAAAACCTTACCAAAACTCGGAGCAATGCAATCTTCTTAACCAACCTCATTACAATCCCTTATGAAGTGGGGTTGTGAGTACTCTCATATATGCAGTGAAAATGTATTTTGGGTGACATGATGCACCTGCCATAAAAATGTGTGGTCCCAGGTATTTTGCTCTTGGCTTGAAACCCAGAATACATAGTTCTTTCATTTTGTTTTGTTTAAATTCTAAACATAGCCCTTGCTTTTTCTCTAGGTTCATTAGCACCTCTTGCTGATCTGGAAACCTCTGGATCTCCTGAACGCTGCACATGGCCCTTGGGGAGCTAGAGCACTACCTGGATTCCTCCCACCGCACCTCTAACCAATCATTTATGGACCATTTGTTAGCTGCAACAAGCTGAAGCCTACGATTCCTCCAGGGATCTTCAGCTTCTCCTGTTTTACAGCTTTCCCTCTTCTTCTCTTTCCAACATCAAGGACAACAGCTGACATTCTATATCTTCCCCCAATATCATGAGATTTCTCTACCCCTGGCATAGAGAGTCTTACCTCTTCAATTCAGCTTTTGCTACTGACTTCCTAAAAACGTCAGAAAGTCAGCTTTAAAATTTTAGATTGAGTGGTCTTTTTTCAAGCAGCATTTTGTTCTCTCTTTTCCTGGAGACCGAAACCTGGTGGCTCAGTTTGAGTTGGGAAAGGGCTGCAAGGAAATGCTTTTAAGAAACATATAAAAATGTGTGGGTTTAATATTTGCAAATAATTGTTCCCCATTACATTTATTTCTGTGTCTGCCACTTCAAAATTTAAGTTTTCTGTCAGAATTTTTATTTATCTTTGCAAATTCAGTGACTAATCTGGTGCAGAGCACATGACAGACGCCTAAACACTATTTGTTGAAGGACATTCAGAAGATCTCTACCTCCTATTTCAGATCTTTTGTGATGCTGCTTTTATCCGGAAGAGCTCCATCTGTTTATCTCTTTAAACTCTCGCCTTTATTCTCTTTTAATCTCAGCTGAAATTCATCCTCTGAGATACTAGTCTCCATTTTCACCAATAATTCACACGTTTTAGTATGTAGTATAAGAAAAACAGGTTAGATCCTTGTACATATTAAAAAACATACTATTATTTTTAGTATTAACTTGCACGTATGGTATATATTCCCATATTCATTTTTGATGTTTATTAATTATTCTTCTTTACTGTCCCTGTCTTTAAACTTCTAAAGATATAAAATAAAATTTTTAGATTATTTGTCTTTATAATTTTTTTTCTGCATACTATTTAAAAAATAATGTTAACCAGCACTCGAAAACATAAGTAAATGAATTAGATTTTGAATTATAAATAACTTCCAGTTATTGATTCCAATTAGAAACTGAGGCACACAAAAATTACTAAACCTGGCTAAGGCTATATAGCGGTAATAAAATTAATAGGTAACATTTATTGAGCTATTACTCTGAGCCAGACTACTTATTAAGAATTTTACACATACTACTTCACAGCATGTTAGAAGATTACTACTGTAAATGTTTCCATTTTATGGGTGAGTTTAAATAACTTATCCAAAGTCAAACAGTTGCTAAGTATCAAAATCATAACTCAAGCTAAAATAATTTAGTATAGAATTCATGCCTTTACTATGCTACAGCCCTCTCTTCTTTCTGTATATATGAGTGATCTTTTTATTATCACTACAAAACACTGCTATACACACTAGTTTTCATAATGAAAGGATTATGGTTGTCACACACCAAGTTGCTTAAATGTATCCTAAGAGCAGAGTACTTGAACCTCATTTAGAGTCCTCTGCTTTTAACCCAGTCGAGTTCTTCTTGGGGTATGCTTTAACAGAAATTTCCACAAAATATTCCAACTTACTTAATGAACCACATTCCTTAATAAAGCTAAGCTAATCTAAAAGTTCATTAGAAAAATTGTATCTGAACATTAGAATATGAATATACTTACTAGAAGTAAAGAATGCTGCTGGAAAGATACATACAGTGAAATCCTTGAAAACAGGTCATTTATTTCTAAGTGCTTCAGTGGCCAGCCAGACTAGCAGGCTGTGAATTTTAATATCGCTATTCATCAGTCATACTTCTTTTGGTTAAAAGTAACAGAATTTAATTAGAACTAATTTAAGCAAAAATAAATGCATTCATTGGAAGGGTACATAGAGAACATATGTAGGCAAGGAGGCAGGTGGTCCATGGGAATCAGTATAACCAGTGGCTGCAATGCCAAAAGGAATTCAGATTGGTCCCTCTGATCTCTATTTCATGCATTTCCTTCATTGACTCTCTGAAAATTACATTTTTAGCTTTACCTCTATCCACTGTGGAAAATAGCTTCAAACGTTTCTGAGAGTGTTCAGTATCCAGACAGCTATAGAGGGGATGAAATTAATTCTCAAGTCAAACTCTAATTTCTGGGGAAGAAATTCATTGGCCCAGCCTGAGACATGCACCTGTCATGACCAGTTAAATGTGAATTTAGCTAGATTCTTGAGCTGGGGTTTTATTTTTGTATAATTTAATTGTGACCTTGGAGCAGCATTATAACAGTTGTATGTATATCACAGCTCCCCTAATGACTGTGTGAGTGATGGGTCAGTATGTCGGTGGAAGGGTTGAGGAATTCCTAGAAAAGAAAGTGTGAGATAGATAAATTAACAGAGTTCAACTCAAATAGGGAAGAAGGAAAACATAGCTATAATTCTCCTGGTCATGTCATAGATATTGAAGTCATGAAAGAACAGTATTCTAAGTCACAAACTTAAATACTCTGTTTTCCTGAGATCAAATGAACATATACATATTGTACCTCTTTCTTCACTTGAACTACTCCTGACATAAAGTTTGGCTGAGTAAGAATCAGGCTAAAAGGAAAATAAAGTATAAAGATTTTATTGGGGGCATGTTAGTAATACGAAGGAGGCACAGAAACTAATCTTTACTGTGTAGAGTACTATATCAGCTCTTTTCACTTATCTCATTTCATCCTCGAGGCAACACTATAAAGTATTTGTAGAATATCTTCATTTAGCAGATGTGAAAACAAGAGTCAGAGAAAGAACTTTCCTAAAATCAATTGTAATAAGTAAACAAAACAAAACAAAACCAGAATTTAAACCCAGGCTTTAGTCTAAAGGATGTGCCCATTTATTTTTACCACAGAAATTTTATTTTAAAATATAAAAAAAAAGAATCCTTGAGCTCTGAAGAATTTTGTTAGCAAAATATAAAATAATCTTGTAAATGAACTAGATGAAGAAAATATTGGTAGCATCAGGGCTAAGAAGGAAAGGAGGAAAGCCCTAGGTAATGAGACTCATGAAGTAGAAATGCAAAGGCAAGACTGACCACAGAGTTTACTGTGCAGTGATGGAATCTGTAAGACATACTTGTTTCATAGTTCAGAAATTCCATTGTCTATTGCCTTCAGAAATAATGCTGTATAACTCAGGACTTGGACAGCTTGGTTAATGAATAGTGTTAGTGAACTTTGAAGCTCTGACCACAGCTCCCTGGGACTAATGGTCAGGTTTCACAATGTCATCAATCATTTTTGTTTAGTGAAACATTAGTTGGTACATATTAATCAGAGAATCTCAGAGTATAAATTCCAGAAAGGTCCTGAGACATCACTTGACAGGAGTTGGGAGGGTGTGGGTGGAATCCTCACTTCACAGATGAGGATACTGAGACCCAAGCAGAGCCAGTGACTTTGCCACACTCACACCAAGAATTAGTAGTATAGCCAGTGTCCTAACTTCTACACAGTCCACCGAGAAGAGGTCCCTGTGAGAGGGGAATGAGGCTGTCAAGTGTTGGAAGATGAGCCCCAGCCACAGTCAGAACTTAGCCAAAGGCAGAGCCAGTATGTCCCCAAATAGAGAACAAGCCTTTACCAGCAGGGTTGGGGCCTGTGTGCTTTTGTGGAGAGGACTTTTTCAGATCAGCTGCTCTGAGTTCAACCAAGTTATCAAAACACAACTCAGAGCCCCCAGTTATACTCAAACTTAATAAAATGGTCATGTTCAAAATTTGTTCAGTTGTGAGAACAGTCTATGTTCTTATTATAGAAAAAAAATGTTTAAAAAGAAACTTTCAGTTCACCAAGGCAAATTTTCTCTTCAACACAAGGTTGGTCACCATAGAGTGATTTAGTCTCTCAAACTTGTTACCCATCTTTTCTGAAACTTTTCATAATATAATAAAAACATGATACTGAAAACTCCACTCTGGCACATATCTAGCCCTCTGGCTCTACATTGAACAAGCCTGAATATAATTTAGTTTTAGTTCAGGTTGGTTAAGAGCCTCCTGCCTACTCTTTCTTTCCTTAATGTATTGACTCTATATGTAAATCAATTAAAAGAAGAGACAGGGACAGAGAGGAAAAATGAGATTTTCATTTGTTGTGAATCCAGTTCACTCTAAGTTCATTTTGGGTGCACATGTTTGGTTTTAGCTTGGTTTGGTTTTGCTTTTCTAATGTTACTTGTGCTTAAATACTCTCTTCATGGAAAGAGCTGAGGTTTAAATACCAGAAAAACTTAGAAACCCTTTCTGCAGTTCCTGGACTGTACTCTCCTCCTCTGCCCCTGAGGCCTTTACACTTGTAGTTCCATCTGCAAATACTTCCACTCTCATCTTCCAAATATAGTAGCCTGGACATTATACTCCATCCTCCAGTATAAGCTTAATTAGACTTCTCACCTCAACAAAACCACACCCCAATTCCACTGCTAATAGCTCTGTGGCTCTGTCTGTCTTGCCTCAAGTCTGCAAGCAACATAAGAGCACTGAGTAATGACCTCATATGTTAGTGCAAGCCAGCCCTTGGCACAGTGCCTAACACAAAGATAACAACAACAACAAAATGATAAAGTGATTGATTGAATCGATTAATTAATAAACCTCAAATCAATCCCCCTTTAAAGCTGTTTTTGCCACCTGAGTTAGCCAAGAATCTTTCCTTAACTGAATAACATTCAACTCTAAGAAGCTTTAGTAACAATATGAATTTAGACATGTTACTTAGCATCTTTGTGTTAACATTTTTGTATGTAACATCTTGGTTTTTCATCTGTAAAATGGAAATAACATAAGTAAATAGTGACATAATACATGTAAATAAACAACTTAGAGTAACACTTGGCACATAATAAGAATTTACTTAATTTTAACTATAATTGATGTGATGATAAAATACAGATGGGTGACTATATGGGTGATATATGTAGAATGGGTAAATTATGGATCATGGATGAATAATATACTTAGTATTTACAAATATATGTTCAGCATTTTCTATTTTTTTATAGTTTACTAAATTGTTACACAGCAAATATCCTAATAACAGGGGTCCTCAATCCTTCGACTGTGGACCAGTATCAGTCTGTGGCCTGTTAGGAACAGGGCCGCACAGCAGGAGGTGAACAGTGGGCAAGGGAGAGAAGCTTCCTCTATCTGTATTCGTAGCTGCTTCCCAGAGCTAATATCACCTCCTCAGCTCCACCTCAGATCATGAGGCAGTAGATTCTTCTAGGAGCACCAGTCCTTGGTGCCAAAAAGCTTGGGGACCGCTGCTGCATAACCACCCAGAATATCGCCAGCTCTCTCCACATGCCTCATCCCAATCACAGCATCTTCTCTCCCTTTTAGATTCTGTTCTTGCCATTTTTTTTCTCATAAATTTTAAAGTCATTTTTAATCTAGAAATTAGATTAAATTAGAAAAGGCTCCTCCCTTATCTCTTTCTCATTCTATTTATTTATTTTTACAATATTTTTGCTAAAAAGCTCAGGTTGCTTGTCTTGTTTCCCACAGTCTGGATTGTGTTGATTGCCTCTTCATGACATCATCCATCATATTCTTATATCCGCTTTATGACCTAGAAATTGGCAGATGGAAGAAGAGGTTTGATCAAATCAGGTTTATTCCATTTAACAAAATGTAGATAGTGACATATTCTTTAATCAGGAGCCACATAATGCCCAATTTTTTCTCCTTTTTAATGTTTACAGTCATTGATGCTCAAAGCCTAGATTCATAAATTCATTGCTGGTTGCAAAATAATAATAGTCTATCATTTTATTTTTATTTATTAGCTGGAATAATAAGAGGATACTTCCCTTTATCTACTACTTAATTACGTGGTGTTACAACTCGCAGGGGAAAGTCAGAATAAACGTTCATGCTTTCTTTTTATTGACCTGTTTTTCAAGATAAATTAGTTTCCTGTCATTTTCTGACATAATGAATTACTTTTTAATATTATTATAAACTCATGGGTTTTAATTCATTTCAACTCTATTTTTATTGAAACTTAAATTGTCCCATCTTCGGCTAGTAGGAGTCTCTGAATTTGCTCCTGAGTGCTTCCAACACAACTGTAGTTGTCTTCAATAGCTTTCCTGCTGATCTTATATATTTCCTGCACCAGAATGTAAATTAGCTATTTGTGTTTCTTTTGATGGGATATAATATTAAAAACAAGAATCAGGTTGCTAGAAATTCTATTGATCTTGGTTCAGTAATTGTTTCTAGGCATCTTCAGTGGACAGAGGAGTTTTTAACTAACATTCCAACTCAAAATCAGGATTATAGGGTGTTTAGTTTTCTGTTTCACCTCTATACCCTTTCTCTCACACTAAGAATATGGTTTTCAAAGATCCAGGGCCTGATAGAATTAGAATACTCTTCACTTTTTTATTGGCTTTCTCCTACATTCCATGCACAACTGTTTCATAATAATGCCACCAATAATACTACTACCCAATGTGATCACTAAAAACAGTTAAAGATACTAAAAGCACTACAACCAATGCTATTATTAAAAACAACTAAAGTTGTTCCAATTCCAAAGAGTGGAGGATTTATTTTATACCACCAAGAAATTCTCTGGACACCAACTGGGTATCCTACAACTCAATTCCGATAGTGCCTACAGAGATGTATTGTTAGATTCTACAGGTTAAGATTCAGTCCTATAGCTGCCCCCTCCCCCCCCACACACACACACACACTTGAGACACCAATTGCAAGCCCACATTGTTACTTGTGCTTCTGACTAACTGGTCATACATAAATCAGAGATTCCCACTACCTTTTTTGGGTTTAATTAATTTGCTAGAGAGGCTCACTTAACTCAGAGCGACATTTTACTTAGTAGATTGCCAGTTTATTATAAAAGCTTACAATTCTGGAACAGCCAGGTGGAAGAGATCCATAAGACAGGTATGGAGAAAGGGCACAGAGCTTCCATGCCCTCTCTGAGTGTGACACTCTCCCAGAAATACCACATGTTCACCAACTCAGACACTCTCTGAATCCAGTCCTTTTAGGTTTTTTATGAAGACTTCACATAGGCATGAATGATTAAATCATTATCCACTGGTGTTTGAACTTTATCTCCAATCCCTCTCCTTCCTTGGAGGTCTGAAGGTAAGACTAAAGTTTTCAACCCACTGCCAATCAGCTCCCATCTTTAGGGTCTTTCCATAAGTCACCTTAATAACATAACAAAAGAAACCTTTATTACTCTCAACATTTAGAAAATTCCAATGGTTTTAGGAACTGTGAGCCATAAAACCTGGACAAAGACCAAATATACATTTCTTATTATAAATCATAATATCACATATACATTCCTTATTCTCCTGCCATTTTTTTAAAATGGCTTACTATATCTGTACTGTCAAAGCATGTCTATGCACACTATTTCCTCTGGTCTTAATTGTACAATTAGCTATCTCATACTTACTGCTTACTTCCATGTCTATAATCTCATGTCTGTCTAGTCATTCCTGATTTTATGAAGCTCTTTCACTGGTACATTTCTTTTTAAATGAGGCTCCTAGCAGCAATGTCCCCTGAGTTCTCAAATATTGGCCAATTTGTCAGTGTCATTGTCATTTATATTTGAAAGACAGTTTTGCTGAATGTAAAATTTTTGGTCACATTTTCTTGAATATCTTAAATATGGTACTACATCTTTTTCAGAAAATTTTGAATTTTTGACATTAATATTGAAAACTTGAATAATAATCTAATTTTCTTTTTCTCATAAGCCATGTGCTTTTCTTGCCTAGACAGCTAAAGAAATTTTTGGTGGACATTTTCCCTTGAATTTCTTTTTTTTTTTTTTATTGCAGCTTTATTAAGGTATAATTCACGTAAAATTAAATCATCCTTTTAAAGCGAATGATTCAGTGCTGTTTTAGTATATTCACAAAGTTGTACAGCTATCATAATTACCTAATTTGAGGACATTTTCATCACCCACCCCCCAAAAAAACATATATATTATCGCTCCATGCTCCGCAACCCCTGGCAATCACTAATCCATTTTGTGTCTCTGAGAACTCGTCTATTGTTCACATCTCATGTAAATGAAATCATACAATATATCAGTATTTTATGACTTCGGTCCCCTAACATAATGTTTTCAAGGTTTATAGTTCTGTAGCACAGATCAGTATTTTATTTTTTTCTGCTGCTAAATAATATCCACTGTATAAATATACTACATTATGTTTATTTATCAGTCGATAGACATTTGGGTTGTTTCCATTTTTTGGCTATTATAAATAATGCTACTATTAACATTCATGTACAATTTTTTGTGAACTTTTTTTTCTGTTAGATACATACCTAGGAATAGAATTGCTGAGTCATATGTTCACTCTGTGCTTAATATTTTAGCTTCATTTTTTTTTTTTATTTTAAGTGTTTTTTTTTTTCTAATTCATTTATGGCATTTTCCTGCGAGGTAACTTCCATTTGCCAAGAACAAATCTTCCACAAGTGGTGTATTTGTAAAAATACTTTGGGTGATAAGTAACCCAATGTAAAATGGCTTTATTAATAAAAGATATGGTGTCTCTAGGGTTGCTTATTTGAGCAGTTCAAAGGTACCATCAATAACCAAAATTCCCTCCACATTCTACTCTGTCATTACTTCTTAATATTGTAAAATGACTGGGTATTCACATATCAATGTAAAAAGTCAGAAAGATGAACTATCTGTTGATTGTGTCTCTTTTAAAATAGTAGTAAAAGCACATAACATGAGATCCCATAAATTTTTTAGACTCTTCACTCTTTTTTATTCTTTTTGTTTTTGCTCCTCTGACTAGATAAGTTCAAACAATTCATCCTTGAGTTCACTGATTCTTTCTTGTGCTTGACCAAATCTAGAGTCGAACCCCTCTATCAAATTTTGCATTTCAGTTATGGCATTCTTCAGTTTCAAAATTTCTGTTTGGTTCTTTTTCATACTTTCTTTTTGTTGAAATTCTCATTTTGTTTATGCACTGAATTCTTGAGCTCATTAATATTTTTATGATTGTTATTTTGAGTTCTTTATCAGATAATTTATATACCTCCATTTTTTTAGGGTTAGTTTCTGGAGATTTACTTTGTTCCTTTGGCCATTTTCCTTGTTTCTCATGTTCCTTATGACTTTATGTTGGGATCTCATATTAGAAAAATCAACCACATCTTTATGAATTGGCTTAATGCAGAGCAAGACCAAGAATTAGCCTTGCTACAGGTTCTGGAGACCTCTCAAACCTTTTCTATGGGTGTGCCTTCTCTGAATTTGTATGTGTAGTTTCCTAATTAGAATGTGCTGGTTTGTTTTTTTTTCTAGAGTTCATAATCTCTTGTTCCCTCTGGTGCATGTCTGTTTTATAATGAAGCAGCAGCATACCACTAAGCTCCTTTTTGTTTTCAGTAGCCTCCAGGCATTTAGACTATACCAGTTCCAATCCATCTTCCCTAAGACAGGTGAGACAGAAACCAGTCTTTTGAGCAGCCTCCCAAAAGTCAGAGTGCTGGATATAAGTTCAATCTTTGCCTTTCCTACCCAGGAAGGAGCCAGGAGCTACATGTTTCTTCCCAAGCCTATGTCACTATGCCAGGAGAAGGACTACATGAGAAGGTGTCATGAATTTTCTACTAGTTTTGATGCACCTGGTTTTATGCTCCCCTGGGGTACAGTAGCCTCTTAACTAGCTTCTGAATTTCTCACAAAGGGAATTAGTCCAGGTATTGTTGTTGAATTGAATTTCCATGAGAGGAAGAGAGAATGAGGCATCCTATTCCACAATCTTGCTGACTTTATTCTCCTATAGTGTCTCATTTTAAGAGCTAAGAATTTCTTACTAGAAGACCCCAAATAGATTTTTTTTTAATCTCATTGACCAGAATTAGGTCCTTGTCCCTTCTTAAGCTGTCAGTGACAGTGAGTTCCAATTGTACTAGGAACCAGAACAAGTAAGTTTTAATTTAATTGAAAAGAGAGTATCTCATTTCTATAGTTTAAAATGTAGGAGCTTTTTAGAAACTCATAGGAAGGAAAGATGCTGTAGAACACAAATCATGTTAATAACATAGATGGACTATATTTTGTGAAGCCTCTGTCTATTTAACCAATTTAGATCAGCAAAAATCAGCATGTCAACACCATATAGAGGCTTAATTTTTCATGATTCTGTGAAAGAAATACAAAGGGCAGCCAGAGTGATCTGTTCACCAGACCAATCTCCTAAAGCTGGGGCCCACTCATAGGACCATGGGACAACCCTCTAGGAACAACTTCCTGAGCATCTTAGTGCACATATTTGACCCAAGCATGGGATAGAGGATTAAGATACCCTAAATAGAATAAACAGGGTTAGGACTTTTGAAGTTCATTGTCCAAACTCAGAATGTTCCATTTGGATGTTACTGTTGACTTGACTCATTTCAGCAACCAAAAAAGAATTAAGACATATTTGAGAAAGGTACGCTAAAACTCTACTCTCCTTTAAGTACAGAGCCTAGAAAATGGACCTTATTTGCCCATGGATAAGGGGAACACTGAGAATCTGAGTTGGTTTAGACAACAGAGAATGGTTCTTGGGGAGGAAAAATAAGAGCACAGAGAAAAGTGTTGTCAAAGAGCTAACCTGCAACAGTTTGGGGTAGGAGTGATAACAGGTTTCATCTTGAACATAGACTATAACCATTTGATTATGGCTGCCTGGAACACTGTGTGGATGATTCTGAAGCCAAACCTAGATTCCATAGCTCAAGACCACGATCAGGAAATAATTCTACTGTGAGTATAGAATGAGGGGTGGGAGAGACTAATGTCAGATGTTTGCCATCTGACTAGAAAAAATTGTCTCAGCCCCTCCACCTTGAATCTGTATAAAGGTTTACATATATAATCTCACTGGTTTTCATTGATCTGTTTAGATTATTCTTTTGTCATAGCTGCTAGTAATGTAGTACAGGACTGTGCTACTTGAGTGGGTGTGTATGTATGTGAGAGAAAGTGTGTGTGTGTGTGTGTGTGTTGAGAAGTAAGTTAGGAAGCACTTAGAGATGGGGAGAATATGACTGGATTAAAAATGAAAGATTTATTTGACAACCCATCTTTTTTTTTTTTCTTTGCTCACTGGATTCCCATCCTTGAATCCTGTGACCAGGCTAACAAGCTGTGACACTGCCTGAGCCAAAGGGCCAAGATGACTGCCTAATCAGCTTTTATATTACAAGAGTTGACTGAGAAGTATTTGTCAGGAAAATCTTCACTTAGATTATGTCTGGGCTGGCTCTCACAGAGAAAAAAAGTTTTCTTTGTAAGAAATATCCAAAATTCATTCCCCAGAGCAGTTCAGCAAAGCAGAAACTTATCAAGTATAAAAAGAATTTTTCTTATTTAACTTCTGGCTCTAGGCATACATGGACATAGCATGTAAGCTAAAAGGACCATTCAGTCGGCCACAGTTTTCCATTTATAATTTTTATTAATTGAAGAGATAAAAACATACTAAGGAAATGGTCTGACATGTAAAGTCTAAAAAGGTATCTTATGAAACAAAAATGACTTTGGGTTTCAGAGCTGATATGCAACCTGTCTCATATACTCTACTCCATTTAAATCCACAAAAGTAAGCACAACTCTCACATAACCAGTCAATAGAAACTGAAAAGTTTTCTAGACACTTTTCCAGAAAGTGAAGTGTATTTTCAATCAACAGCACTTTTCACTGTTTCTCCCAATATTACTATTTACTTCTAAGATAAAGTGGAAAACATAGGTCACCTTCATGAGAGTTTATTATTCAATACTTAACTACCAATGGAGACTCCCAAATAGTTCAAGTTTAGTGAACCCTCATGTCTTTCCTGTATAGGTTGGTGCTGGGGTTTGAGATCTCCACAGCTGTAACAGAGAGTTGAATATGGCAAGTTCTCTAGAATGTAGGTTCATAGAGTTAAGGGATCAGCACCTAAGGGAAGTGTCAGGTCAGAGCCCAAAATTTGGTTAAACTCAAGTTACAAATCTGAAGGAAGTCTAGCAATAAGGGAGAGCCTGAACATGTCAGTGGCCAAGAGGCAAAATAGACAAATACAATTTTTATGTTTTTGTTTTTATTTCTTTTACTGTGATGTTTATGATTTGCTTAACTTCTGTGGGATTTTCACTTTCTATAAAGGAATAAAAGAAGGGGAAGAAGCTGTGGTAGATTTTTAGCTACTACTATTTTTAGCTACTATTTTTAGATACTACTTTCTGTAGACTTATGGCCTAACAGTATTATTTTACCTCTTTAGAAGAGCTCTGAGAAAAAAAAAAAAAACAACTTTTTGTTTAGGAAAGTTAATAATCCACTTGGCTGGGTAGGGAGAACAACTGAGAAAGAGATTTTAAAATAGTTGCATAAAAATTAAGAAGTGATCTGTGCATGGAACAGAGCTAGGGAGAAGAAGATGGAAGAAGGTAGAAAGCTTCTGGGTAAAAACTAGATAAGATTTGACATAAATGCTTCATTCCCTTTTAAGAATAGGGAAGTCTAAAATCCAATTTCAATAGTCTGCCACCTGATAGCACACTATAAATCCTTGTCTCCTCTTCCCTCACTATTATACATAAATCTCCAATAAAGGAATTTTTAGGTGAGGATTATCAAGTTAGAAGATCGTGACTCTCAACAAAGACATTTAAGAATGTAGTGGCAAGATGAAAAGTAGAGGACGGATATTCCACAGAGGCTCAGAGTTTGTTCTAGAGGAGATCAAGAAAAATATATGTTTTTGAGAATTCACAGAAATCCTGAGGAGGACATTGGATTTCTCTTACTAAGAAGGTACGTGTTCAAGCCAGTCTTAACTTGAGGTGGCATTCAATATATGCTATTGAGAGTAGTTTAGCAAATGTGTTCTGAGATGGTAAATAAATCACACTGGCTTTCTTGACTTTTCAGGGAACAGCATGGTGTAACAGCAGTTTTCACATCAGAGCAGTAAAGCACTCTGAGAAAAAGTTGTGAAGGACATCTGGAATACTACCGAAATACATATTATCTCTAAATCCTCTTTTATCATGATAGAGTGCTGAGTGAGGCAGAATAAAGAAAAATACATTAGTCCTTCTTCAGAGTTTAAGAAACAAGTCACCTTGAGGCAGATTTTGTTAAATTGGGAAGAATTGCTTGAACAGTATGGGGCCCATCAAGATTGGCTGTGAGAGGTGGAACCTGGATTCCCAAAAGGGAGTTGAGGTGCAAAAAGGAGTCTTTGGCCAAGGGGAACCAGAGCACAATGTCAAGATGTGATCATTCATGTTTACTATTCATAGAACTGGTGGAGATGTGAGCATTAATCTGAAAAATAAAATAATTGAAGGTATTTGCAGCCCAGACTAGTGGAGAGGTTCTCACCTGTTATGACCTCTATTCAGTGGCTCTTAAGGATGTCTGTTTACAGAAAGGGGTGTGTTTTCCAAAGAAATTTTATTTGTTTGGCACGTGGTGGGGGAAAAATGGAAAAATACTTTTAAGCATATAAAAAACTTCGGAGCAAGAAAAGACCAAAATTCAAATCCTAGCCTTGAGATTTAATCTCCCTCAACTTTAGTTTACTTCTCTGTATTACTGGGCAGTAATGTCCACTTTATATGACTTTGGGAAAGGTTAAATTAAAATAAAGTAATATATATATATATATGAGTCTGTCTCTGATATTGGGACTTTCAGGGACCCATAAAAGATGCTACTTCTTTCATTCCTTAGTTCCAACTGGTGTATGAAAGGAAAATGAAAAAAATATATATAAACTATTTTTTTAATCATCCCTATTTCATGCCCTGTATGCTTGACTTGAAATTCATTCTAAATTATTAATATTTACGCTAAAAACAATGGCGAGTCTTTTTCCCTTCTGCAAAATAAAGCAGTATATTGCCAATTCTAAATCATTTAGTATTTCTATCATAAACTTAGCCTAACAGTATTCAGTTTAATTACATTATCCACCCTTATTTGATTGATGCAAAAACATTTAATATATGTTCTCTCTTATTTTCTCCAATCACCAATTAAATAAACGATGTCATAACATGCTTATCTTAACCATATAGAACATCCTATTCTTTCCATTTATCTACTATACTGATCTAAGGATCTGTGGCTATCAAAATTTGCATAATGATCACCCAGAGATCTGATTTAAAAAGTAGATTTCTGGTCTCTATTTCATTTATTCTGATTCAATAGTTATGGAAAATGACAAGAAAGTGACTTTAAAAAAGCATCTTCATTCATTTTGATACAAATATTTTTGGTCACTCTGAAAGATGTAGCTAAGACTGTTAAGAGGCCCATAGTGCTGAAACATAATCCTATTTTCCCAAAATTATTCTGTTCCTCAATTTCAAAACTTAGAGTCAAGTTTCCTAAAACTGAGAACAAAATTACTATTATTTTAACTGGAAAGAAATAAGAAAAGAAAAATCTAGTCTGACACATACTGTGCAAATGAAAATACTGAGCCTCAAAAAGTACCCAAGAAGCCACAAGTTTATCTTGAAAGGTTTTTCTTAGGAGTACTCTATTTTCTCTCCTATATGAGCATGGCGTGTAAACATCCATGTTTGCAGTAAACGCAACCTTAGGAGTAACTGTGTGCTTGTGAATTATGTGTATGTTTGTCAAAGATGAAATCCTCTCTAGACTAGTTTAAAGCATTAAAAATAATGAAACATTAATAATTTAAAGCATACTCTAATAATATAAAATTTTTCTTCTCTGAGCTAAAGATCACTTTAAAATTATTTACTTCACATATATTTTCATCATTTTATCAATATGACAAATTTGGGTGAGAATTTTTTAGAGAAAAGTTAATCCCAAATGGAACTGTGATTTTCAACTTTTATTTTTAGAAGCACTAAAATGTGATACTTTAAAACTTGGATTCATCCTAGTTCAGGGTAGGTCCTTGAACAAAAATCACTGTAGCAGTTCAATGCATTTTGTTTAGAGATTCAGCTGTTTCTCTGTAAGTAAAATCTGTGATTAGTGCTAGAATAGAAAACTCTGAGGAAAACATACATATTATAATTTTCTCCCTCTTTGAAAAATGTCATTAGTTTTGTGCATAAGTGATGGGAAAGAAATTTTCTTCCTAGGATTACTAACCTAGAATATAGTAATTAACAAAAGCTTGAGTTCTTGGTGGTATACTTTCCCAAATTCTATTGAATCTATTTAATGTTTTTTTTTTAACAGCAAAATAATTTTAAAATATTCAGAGGATGGCCTACCACATATTGTTCAAAATCTACTTCTTTTTCTAACCTTAAGTGACTCAAGTAAAAAGTTGCATATATTATATGTTTCACATATATAATTTCTACACATCTTTAATTTCTACACTATTTCTACAATTTTTACCTAACTTAGAGTTGAGTTAAAAAAAAAAAAAAGACTGAACTGTGACCTCTATTGCCTTGAGTAATTTAATTTAGCTCAAATTTATTTAAAAATGTAAGAAATATTTTGCAGTCTCATTCCCATTATATCCTTTTTTTTTTTTTTTTCTATTAGTACTTTCACAAAGCATGCTCTTGGCTAAATATTCCACAGGGGGTTCTCTTTCTTTCTTTCCTTTCTTCTTTCTTTCTTTCTTTCTATCTATCTTTCTTTCTTTCTTTCTTTCTTTCTTTCTTTCTTTCTTTCTTTCTTTCTTTCTTTCTTGTAGCTGAATCTTCAGATTTTATTTTAGAGATTCTGTTCAATATTTCTGTCCATCTGTAGACACCTAAAAATTTAGTTGTTTTGTTTTTACATTATTTACTACTCCCTCTGCCTGTTGTATGATTTTATTTTTCTAATTTTTTCACAGATTTTTTAGTTAAGAGATAGCTGGACTTGGGTGTTTCAGTGATGGTTAAAATTTCAAATAAATCCTTTGGAAAACCTTTATAAGAAGAAATTAAAGTGTGTTAATTAAAGTATAAAGAGAGAAAAATTGATTTCTAACCAAATAAATTGAGAATAATATGTTCTAAAATGTGAGAGGAAGAGAATGTTTGATTTTACAACAGACCACAGAAATAAGTGGAAAGTTCTGAAAATGTAATATATAGTTTAAACAAATTCAGTAATATTTCTTAATTATTATTTGATTATTCTAAGAACTCTAGACTAACTGTAAGCAAAACAATATTTTCTTCTTAATTTCAAATAGATTAAGGTTGTTTCAAATACTGAAATTCATGGAAGTCTAGTTTAAAAAGCATTTTTGTTTCCATTACTTTTGTTTCCATTATTAATTGCAAACCTTCTGCTTGTCTAATAAATAAATATTTCTGAGAATATTGGCTTATCATTTAAGCTTTCGATTAACTCTAGCTTCCTACACTTTATTTCAGAGACAATAAAGAACAATATTCAATGAATTTCCCATTTTTCCCAAATTAAAATTTCACCAGAAATAAATAATGGGTTCTACTGGGTATTTATAATTAAAAGTCAAAAAAAAAAAAAAAAAAAGCTTCACAAAGAGAGAGAAATCACTACTATGTAAAGGTTGAAGGTCAAGCTTTAGAATAACTTTCCTAATTTCTTTTCCTCTAAGTGGAATTAACTCTAAGAGATGTTCAGCCTGTGTCCTAGAACTTCGTAGTGGGATGAACTTCAGTTGCCCATTGCTGTAACTGGCTTTATAATGGACCCTTTATTGGTTCCCTCCTTTCCCTAGTTCACTTCCTCACTTCTTCACCAGTGTTGTTTGTGCTCACCTACCAAATAAACTGTTTACACAAATTCTTGTCTTGGAATCTGTTTCCCCAGAAATGCAAAAAAAAGACACAGCCTCAATGTTTGTCTATTTCTTATTACCAGTTCCCATCCCCTTCCTCCTCAACATTCATTGTGTTCCTAGGTGCCTCAGCGCATTGAATGCTAGTACCAACCAACCCAAAAGCAGCCATTTCTCCACGTTCTCCCAACAACCAACACTTGCCCCTCTTGTACGCATGCTTTTAAGACTGATCTTTGCTGAGAAACTGAATAGATTAGGCCATGATATTCAGATGCAGCTTGTTTTAGTAGAAATAAAATTGTAGGAAAATTGAAAGATCTTATACTAGGTTTACCATTCAGTCTTTTGGTGCCTTCAGTCAAAAAATCCTTCAATTTCAAGTGTTTCATCAACAAAATGAAGACAATAATACCTGGATGACAACTGCAATTAATTAAAGGGTATAAAAGTCTCTGAGCATTGGAAAACTTGGTAGGAATAGGGCATCATGTTCAAACAAACTTCTTGTCTTAAAAGTTGCCTTTAATAATAGCATAACCTAGCATTTCAAAGCTCAGACCTTCAAGGGCAGAGAGGAACACTGGGGATATAAAAGCCTAATAAATTGCTGATAAAAAGAAAAATGGGTACATACATTCTAGAGGGAAGCAATCTGGGAGGATTTAGTCAAATTAAGTACATACATATTTATGATTAAACAATTGTAATCCTGAGTATATATTCCAGAGAAATTCTCACCAAGGTCCACACAGGGACATAGTCAAGGACATGTATTACAACCATTCTTGGCAAAGAGAAAGCAACCTGAGAGACCACCCCCAGGGTGAGTGGGTAGGTGAAATATAATGAGGGCACATCATGTGGCTGTGAAGGGACAATCCACTACACATTTGCAGAAGAATGTGGATAAAGCTTTAAAATTATAGTATTGAGTGGAAAGAAAAAAAAAGAAAAAGAAATAGAATATAGTATAGCTATAATGCCATTTACATTTTTGAAATATATGTGCAGACCAAAAAAACGTACATTTTCTAAACGTATGTAAGTGAATAATATATATATTAAACACATAAAAATGTGTTTGTCACTCACTAATTTAGGAGATGAGAATTTTATATTTCCGGGTACCAACTGATAACTGACAACAAAACATTCCAAGATGGCAAGTAGAGCATGAAGGAGGCCAGTTACTCTTCTGTGGCAATTCTGCTTTGCCCTGGGTGGGATGATGGGGTGATAAAGCCATCTGAGGGAGCTATGGCTTAGACTGAGCTAACTTCAGGGGGAACATAGGTTATGTGCAAGGGGTAAGTAACACAGCTTTCATTAAGGCTCTTCTACTACCAGGAGCTCACTGTATGAATTGCCATGGATTCTTCAATGTGCCTTGTCCTAGGCTTCTCAGTTGGGCAGAAGGCTGTAGAAAAAAACCACTTAGAGAAGACTAAGACAGACGACTAAGAAGATGACTGAACCTGGCCAATATGTGGGCACGGGGTATGCTAAAGAGTGAGCTCCCAGGATTGTCATCACAGTGTAAGTTTGCTCTATCTTTGCTGTTCCCAAGATTATGAGTACAAACTGACTCTGAGGAGCCTTTATAAAAATCATGTGGTAACAGAAATGTTGGAAACACTCCAATGACGCGATGCTCAAAATCACTGACCTGTCCCTGATACACAGCCTGTCCTGGTAGCAGAAACTCCAACAAAATAGGAAAACAGTGTGTGTTATGTGAAATATCAACTTCCTGTGTCCAAGATCTCCCCAATGAACCCCTCAACATTAGCATCTCCTGTAAGCTGGCAGAGACTTATTTTTAAAAAGTTGGTTTTTTTTTCTTTACATGTTAAAAAAAATGAAGCAAAGGGGAATAAAACCTGTTTTGGTAAGTCCTGTATTTATTAAATAAAACTGGTGGTGAAAAATAGTCACAACCATTCTTCTATTTTCCCATGATTCTTTTTTATTTGGCTGCTAAACACAGAGGCATGTTAGTATTCCTATCAGCTTACTAGAAGGCATGAAAAGCTCTATCAGTGGTTCAAGAAGCTGTAGGTAAATCTTTCCAGTGCTCGGTGTCATTATAATACTGAGATGTTATATGCTTGCAAGAAACTTTTTTGTTTTTTAGTTCTACTGCTTCACTGCTAAAGCAAACACTCATATGGGGCAGGGAGAGTTAAATGCCTAGCACCAGCATTCCAAAAACTTTAGCGCAGTTTGGACTTTTAGCTTCTGCTCCAACTTCACTGCTGCAAAATAAGAGAAAGTAGTTGTCAGTTAATGGACATAAATAATTTTTTTAAAAAAATACAACCAAATATTTACACATTAACATTTAGGCACAGTATTCTCATATTTTTAAGAAAAGGCTTATAGTAGAAAACTTACATTTATTTTTTTTCCCCTTAGTAGCTGTTTTCTTGTTATACAGTTAATGACAATAAAGACATGCAGCTTAGCTTTACATCAGACCATGACCTCTTGAGAGCTCAACAGAGCATTTCTGGCCTCCTACAAAGGGTTATGATGGTTATGAAGGGCCAGGGCGACCTTAAGAAACATCACCACCACAATCCACCCACAACTCCTCAAGTCCAGATCAGAGGGCTGCTGCCTTCCCTATCTTTTACATTGTCTGCATCATTCCCTAAAATGTAAACTCTAAAACAAGGAGATGAACTGGTATTGAATTAAGCCCCAGCTTTTGTAACATAGAATGTTACAAAAGACAGAGATAGTAAATGAACCTCTTGCTTTTTCCCATATATTGATTTTATTGGCTTTATAGCATAGTTATATAGTAGGGGAGTGATTCTAACAATTTATTCATCCACTCTCTATGTGTTTCTATTTTATAGGGTTTGACTGTATGGAACAGCTAAGATAAACAGAACTTAGAGTGTATGGCTATTAGCAGATTATAGAATTTAAGATAAAACATATAAAAGAGAGCATAAGAGATGAGGTCGAAAGAAACATTTAGTTCTAAACCATTACTCTGATAGAATGTGATAGAATGACACCAATGGAAGGAAATAACCTTAACTTTATATTTCCAAATGCCAACTCATGGCTGACAATGGAGCATTCCAAAGTGGCTGGTGGAGAATTAAAGAGGTCAGTTGCTCTTCTGTAGTCAACTCTCCCTACTTCTCCCTAGACTGAGTCATAGCAGAAAGAAGTAGTGGTCTGGGAGAGCTGTGGCTTACAGCTGGCCTCAAGAGAAACAGGGGCTATATGCAAAGGGTAAGCAAAGCAGACAGGAAACCTGAGCATGGCATGGCCAAAAGGCTAAGAAGAATTGTGAAACAGATATATTCTGCATCATTTAGAAAAAAATGCATTCATTAGACTAGAAGGAAGAGTTAGAGAAAGAGCTACTAAAACAAGGGGGTAGCTCCATTACTGCACTGATTTATTTGTTCTGGCCATAGAATAGCAACAGTCATGATATAAGTGAGTTGTAGCTTTCATCATCTGGGATTCTCTGAAGCTTTAGAATGAAAGGAGGAAATGACTAAATTATATCTCCTCCTTTTCTTTCTAACAAATAAAAACTATGATTTATTTAGATTTTTCTATAAGCAACAGTACTTGGTAGCTAGCATTGCAAGAGATTTTGAAAAATCATCATAATTTGGCTAACACCAAATGCTACTTTATATGTTAAGCACATTATATGCATTATTAATGCAGATCTTCTCCATAATCTTTAATCTAATTTTAGAGAGAAAGAAATTAAGGCTCAAAAAGATTAAATATTATGCTCAAGCCCACAGTATTTAGAATAAAACCCTAGTTTTTCAATGTTTTCTATTTGTTTTTGTTGTTCCTATAGTCATTAGTTTGTCTTAGCCATACTAAAACATATATTATATTTGACTTGTCACCAGAAGAATTTAAACAGAAGATAGGTAAGAAAATACTTGTAGACAGAATTATAAAATTAAATAAAATATTGCACTAAATACTCTCTTAATTCTTTTTTATAATTATACAAATAATAAAATCAGATTGAAGAGGAATAAGTAGTTCATCCTCTGACACCATGCCAGCAAATTCAGCACTAATTCTCAGCTTTCCTGAACTCATGGGCAGATCAGTAAGTTTGGCACTGCAATTTAGTAGCTGATTTGAAATGATGCATTATGCTATGAGAGGTAAAGTCATGTTTATAGATATTTTGTGGAGTTTTCACTTTCCTTTGCCAATCTTGATGCAGATAAAGAGCTAAACAATTTAAGAAAAACAAAAGCAACATTTAAGAAAGATTAAAATCATTATAAAAAATAGATTATTTTTTTCAGGCTAGCACCCTAGCAATTAAGGCTAAATATTTTATCATATTACCAGTTGAACAATACAGTTATTTTAGATATTAGAAAAAAGGGAAAAAAAGTAAAAAAAAAACCTAAGACATTTAGAAAATCATAATTTTGAAGAGAGTAAAATTCCAAAAATACTTTTATGTAGAGTTTACTTTAGGTAATAAGTAATGTAGTGTTGTGAAACTTTAAGCCAATGTTACGGAAAGCATTTTTATTAAAGAATGTGCTGCGTACATTGATTTTTCATTTTCTTTTATTACAAACCATCTATGCATGCTCTTCTCTGCCAAATGGAAGCAAAATGATCTCCATACACATTCTTGTAAATATGAAGCCTGATTTCAAGTACACAGAACAAAGACCAAATTTCCAGAAAATGTGTACTGTAATATTATTAAGTGCTGTATTTTCTTTTACTTTTTTTCTGAAAGATTTTAAATATATTTTAGACATTAAAAGAACCACTAACTCTGGTGCAAAAATACAAGATCTAGTATCAAAACTTATTATCCATAAGCCAGAAACAATAAAATATTTGGTACTTAAGGTCCTATAAAGGAATCCTGATAGAGAATACAGGTATAATGACCTCCAGAGAGCACAACATTAGATCTGGAGTCAAAAACGTTTAAAATCTGGATGACCTGAGCTCGGAATAGTTGTTAACCTGGATCTTATTTTGTTTCTCTTGAAAAACTAGCAGACAGAGGAATGTAAGCCCTCCACTTCCTGATATTCGCTCAACTTTACCACAACTCACTGTGATATAAAACGCATTATTAATCTACTGAGGTGACTTAGAAAGAGAGACCTCAAAATTGTCAAACCCTCACCTCTCCTATAGTAGATTCAACTGAGTCCCTAGGGGAAAAAAAAAAAAAAAAGCTAAGTGAGGCTTCTTCTTCTTTTTTTTTTCTTTTTTATTTTTCTTTTTTTTTTTTTCTTTTGGCTACTTCGGAGTAAAATTTTCTCAAATTTCAATTCTACCCTTGTCAACCAGGTATAAAGACAAATAGCATTAAAAATAAGAGGCTTGTTGAGAATAAGGCTTGTTGAAAATTAGGTAAGAGATTTCCTACCCTTTGTTCTTAGAGCATTTATTTTAGAAAACTTGTCATTGTAAGTACATCCTTCATTGTTTGAAATGTATATGTCCTTTTGAAAACTAGATGGGCCTTTTGTCAGCTTTAAGACCCAGTGAAGCCTTTCTCAAGGACTTAAGAACCAAGTAAACATCCAAGTGAGATTGAGCCCCTATATCCTAGCATCTGAGGGAAGCTAAGAGCCTAATTTTAGCTGATACCTGACTCCAAGTTGTAAAGCTATCTCCTGCCATAAAGATATGAGAAGTTTATTTTTCCTTTGTGTAAAGCCAGTCACAGGCAGTCACCCCCATTACCAGGTGTTTTAGGATAAACTATATGTAATAAATCATACTGTCAAGTCCTCTTATTTGAGGATGAATTGAATTATTGTTTCTCTTGAGAACATGTATACAGGTTGTACCTGCTTGGCTATATGAAGAGATGAAGAGTAAGACTTCTTTCTGACTTAGCAATCTCTTAGTGATTGTGATGCCTGTCACATTCTGGTTTAATGTTTATTCAATAATAGATTGTTTTCCTTTTTCTACTGCTTTTGTGAAGAGGACTTCTGGATTGGCAGAAAGATTTTTTTTTTTTTTTTATATTTCCCCAACACAGTCTGGGTCTTACAACACAGAAAAGTTTTTTGATGACTTTCTGCTGTCAAACCTGGCTGTAGGATGTCCTTCCCTTTATTATATTCCTAGCCTACTTGTATGCCTGGGCAAGGTGACTATCCATTCAGGCACTCATATTAAGTGTTTATAATCTGAATGTTAGTAATATTCAGATTACAAGTTCTTGCCTGAGACTACAACCTTGAACTCTAAAAGTTAATAAAACTCAATCTATGATTTATTAAAGCTTGATTTCGAGAAATAATATTTATGGGAAATTGCATGAAGAGAATAGAGTAAGCTCATTCTTCTTGATAATTTCATTTTTACCCTTGAATCAAACCAGAAAATGAGAGTGGCTTCCATGGACAAGTCACTTATTTTCTCTTTTCTGTGTTCTCATCTGGAGAATAAATATAGAAGAATGAGACACTTGTCCCATAAGATTAGGACTTTAGACATCAACGGAGGTCCTGGAATTCAAAATAAAATGAACACAAAAAGCTTATATACACCAAGCAGTAAATCAATCTTAGTCACCTTGCTAACAGAATTGTTATCTTACCAACCCTTAAATGTTTATCAAAAATCTGCAAAGAGGAGTAAGAAAACAGAAGAATTTGCCAGGCATGTGTTTTATGAGCACTCTAGTGAATGATTAGCTTTCAGGTTGTGTTAATAAAAAGCAGAATCAAATGTATCTAATCATGTTTTTGGAAATCAGTTGACTCTTAAGTTAAAAATAAAAAAGGCCTAGGGCTGCACATAGCAGGTGATGTGAAGAGTGGCTGGTCTGTCTGTATCTCATTTCTTATTATGACTTTCACATTTAAACCTGTAGAAAGAGCAATAGGTTATAGAATGGTTATGAATCAAGGAGTCGCTGAATTCACAAGACATGATGTATACAATGAGAAATAATTATTGCTGCTTAGAAGAATTTAATTTCTTCTAAGTAACTCTACTTAGAAATCATTTATCTCATGCAGGGAGTTTGTTTGAAATTAAATGGTGTTACATATGCATCTTCTTGGAGATTACAGTTTGGTATAAATAATTGAAATCTTTGAAAGTTGATCAACCAGCTGACCACAGCAGTCAAATTGATTAGTTAGGGATCTAATCTGCTTGTCTGAGGGTTCATCAAAAGCTAAGTATTTTTTTAAGTGTCATGTAAAATGCTAAATAAAACATTCTTTGGAATGTATTAGCTCCCTAGACACAGCTTACACCAAATGCTATTCCTTACGTTAGGTTATTTCCTAAACCTTGTATGCAGCACAAAAAAAAAAAAAAAAAAAAAAAAAACACTAAGTATTTAAAAACACAAAGTGCTAAAGAAATCACAGTGAATCTCAACATAAAATAGATCTCTCAAAATTAACTTACACCATGGGTTAAAGCGCATGTTAAACCTTTATGACATTAGACAGGAATATGTGACCCAAATTTTTATTAATTCAAAGCATTCTCTGAAATTAATTTATTATGATTGTCCTGCTTTTACTTTCAGATTTTTATTTCCAAGACTAAATAGCTATGTGTTTGGCTTTCCTAGACTGCCAATGAAGAAGCCAGAATTTGAGTATCTCCACTCTTGCACATTTGAATCACTTGGGGAAATTTTAAAAGAGCAATTTCTTTGCCCACCTCCAGAGATTCTTGATTCAATTTGCTTGGAGTGGAATCCTACTCCTGGAGCTCTTAAAAAAAGTCCCAAGAGATTCTAGTGTTCAGCCAGAGAACCACTGAACCAGATGTTAAGTGAAATTGTTGTTTTGAGTTTGTTCTTTTAGATGTATTGTATAAAGTATGGGACTTAAAAAAAAACAATGAACAAACTAATTCAGATGAGTCTGTTTTTAAGTAAATTATCAAGAAAATATTAAAAGCTAGTATCAACAAATAGCATAATCAAATACAAGAAATGAGAGACTGGTAATAAGAAAATAGACTGCTGTCATTAGAAAATAACAGAAACTAAGATGCAAATTTTGAGATCTAATCAAGGGTTTTTTCATAATCATGTCTTTGCAATGGGATGGTAACTAGAATGTTTTACTCCATAGGCTATACAGTCATAAGACCAGAATTGCTATATAAAAAGAGATAGTTTTCTTGGTTGGTGCTTTGCAGGTAAATAAATAACAAAGAGAGGGTTTGGGGAAAATATACAGGTCAATATTAAAGTCTGACCACATGTAAAATTTGTTGCTCCAAAATGTACCAAATTTATTAAGTAAAAATACAGCATACTAGAAGAAAGGATCTTTTTGCTTAATTATTTATATTTTTAAAAAATGCAAGCAGTAACTCACTGTCTCTCACAATTGCTAAATTTCATACTTAAGTTTCTTTTGTGGTGTTTTTAAATATATTCCAAACAGTCTAAATCATTTTTTGGCAACTTTATTTATTAGTTTAATTTTGTTTTGTCTCTAGGGTTGTAATAATTGGTGCAAAACATTCAAATATTACAATACTACATCTACCCTGTTTTTTTGCAACATAGTCTTTCAGCATTACCTAATATTCAGAAGTCCTTAATTTAGAATTTATTATTTAAACTGTATGCTTTTGTTATTTAAATAATCAACTGATCCTATTGTTGTGTAGAAACGTTCATATTGTGTAGATATAGATATATGAACTTGATCCAAAACTATGTTTGAAAGAAAGAGAACAATTGTTTTAAATTCATCTGAAATGTACAAAATTTATTCAACCATCTCCTATTTTGGGACATATATATTTGTCCAATTTTTTACTATTACATAATTGGCTGCAATCACACTGAAAGGGCTGGCACATTTGACAAAGAAAATATCCTTAATTTATAAAGGAAATGAATAAATTAATAAGAAAAATATTATTATACCAGTATATAAATGCATAACTTAATGCAAAACTCAATAGACAAAAATACTAGAAAATACAGAATTTTCTAAATGTACATTAAAATGAAAGATAATATCCCCTTTAAATTGCAAATATTTAAAATATGATTTTAAAAGGGAGACAGATATAGATAGTATAAATAGAGATTTATGTAAAGATACAGAGCTAGAAAAGTTAAAGTGCTTAAGAACACAGGCTTCAGCCTCTCGGATCTGGATTCCTGATTATGCAGATGCTTTCCAGCTCTTTGGCTTTAGGTAATATGCTGATTTCCTTCAGCTTCAGTATCCTCATCTATGAAGTGGGAATAATAATAATACCTAAAATATTTTGTGAGGATTAAGTAAAATAATGCATATAAAGTACATAACACTTTTTAATATATAATAATCTCTCAGTAAATTGGCAATTATAATAATTCTCAATGTGGCAAGTGTACATAGAAACAGGTATTATAGCAAGCTCCTGGTAGAGTGAATTGCTACCATTTTTCAAAAATGCAATTTGGCTATATGTATCAAAAGTCTTCCATATGTTCATACTCACTGAACCAACAATTCTATTCTTAAAAAATCAGATATGTGGTCAAGGACATAAATCCACACATATTCTTAACTCACCTTTTATATTTTAATTATTAATGTTATAGCAGAGAGGCACAATGGTCTTGTATGACAAAGCTTTTAAAATTTATAGAAATAGGAATGTCAGTTTGTGAAAAATAAATGATATGCCCCAAATTGTGGAAAAGATGTTTTGGGGGAAATATTCTGATTATATTTGAAATTTTACTATTTCTACTTCTTGTGTACTATACTTTTTCCCCACCAAAACTTGGAGGCTGCAAAAACAAGCATGCATCATTTGTGAGAGTACCTTCTGAAATAAATGAGTGAGCATATTTATTTTTTTCTTAAAGGTGTTTCTAAAAAATTACTTTTTTTTTACATTTACCACTTTTCCTGAGAGGATGTAGAAGAAAAAAACATTGTTCAATTATTCATGTTCTTGATTAACACAAAATAAAAATTTCTTTACAGGTTTTTTTCTTTGTCTCTCTGGTATAGCATTTATAAAAATAAAAAAGAAATTTTTAAATGTATTTTTTGCCTGTCATCCCAAAATGTGAAAGTGGTTAAATGTTTGCATGAAATTTAGAAGCTATGTTTGAGTTGGTATGCTTTTGCTTGTAGGCAACCTGCTATATGCAAAATTTACTTGGGGGTTGGAAAACAGACACCTTGAGATGCTGAGACCTTTCATTCAGAAGATACACCATAAATATGGGACATCCACTGACCCTCTAGAAAAAGAAGACCACAGTGGTTTCACAATGTATTCAAAGAGAAAAATCATATATATAGTCAGGATAGGAGTTAGTTTGTAATCAAGGTGCTTCACACATGAGAATCTCTAGTACTGTCTTCCACATTGAAAAGCAGCAAAATTTATTATTCAGCTATCAAATTCTTCTGCACAACATGGAGTGAGCCAGGTAATTCTATCTTTAGAAAAAAATTGACGTTCTTCTTAATATGTTTTTTAAAGGAATTGGTTTATTCCTACAACCTAATATCACATTGAAATGTGATATTATCATTATATCACCTTTATTGGAGATAATTATATCTCCAATCGTATCTTACATTTACCTCTTTGGAATCAAGAGTTTCATGTTCAGGAATAGCCACCATTGGATGACTCAGCTTCACAGAAAAGATGCCAGGATGTGATGAGGGGTAGAAATGAGGAGAAATTAATGTTTAAAATTAACTTAAATAGATAAACAATAACATAAGTATAGTATTGCTGATCATAGTAGATTCTACCAAATATAACCATTAAAATTTGATTGTTATTAAAAATAAAGAAAGATATTCTTAATATAGAAAAAAATAAGGCAGATGGTGAATACTTTGAGCATAGGACCACATTTATTTATTTTTATATCTCACATAAACTCTAACAATGCTTGGCATATACCTTAAACAGTTATTAAATGTCTATGGAATGAATGAATTATTAAAATACATTAACAGATATCATTAAGAAGAAACAAAGTAATATAGATTTTAACTCTCACAATGTTCCTCATTTTGAAAAGTTCCAAAGCAAAATAGAAAATCATACTCAGACCCACAGTAAATGCAGATTATCTACAGAAAGTAAATGCTTACTTAAAATGTAAAACATTGTATATTATTATACATATTAATATTCATATTAAACAGAGACTCAAAAAAACATTGCAGTCTCACCAGGTGATGTTATTATAATGTAGGTCACAACATAGTGACACTACCAAAAGAGAGTTTCTTTTGCTTATATAAGAATTTTTATTATTGTATGGATCTTCTGAGCACTATATACACACTTAAACCTATTAAGATAGAAGTCATAGATAAACAAGAAAAAGGGGCATAGATAAGCAAGAATGAGAGACATACACACAAAGAGAAGGGGAGAGCAATCATTTGTAATAAATCTATGTATCCTTTTTTTTCACCATCTCTCCTCACTTTAGGGTAACCCCAGTACCTGATTAGAAAGGAACATTTCCTGTTTCTGCTTCTGCCCTGAGAAAATCAGAGCTATAGAAATGACTGACCCCCTTTTACTCTAAGTAGGGTCCTGATTTGACCAATACATTGTAGAACAGGACTAGCTCCTAATCCTTCAGAACAATTCAGAGGATCCCAGAAATTTAGCCTTGGCCCTAGGAGGACATTAACACTGGCTGCTGGAGATGTCAAGAAGGTACCACCTCACATTTTCTCAGACTTCCCTCTGTTCTGGCAGATTTTCAAGAATAGAGGTTGCTTTTACTTAAAGCTAAGGCTTCACTAAATCCCAGCCATTATACTCTGTTTCCAACTATGAGATCCTCTGAGTATCATAACACCAGGACCCTTTCTAGCTGCCTGAGACTGTTGCTTTAAAAAGGAGCATGGTCTGGCTCCTGAGCCAAATAGAGGTCTAAACAAAATTCCAAAAATCAGCTGAAAGCCTCTATTTTCTCCTGGCCTTCAGGGTCCCCTGAGATCCCAAACTTGTATACCATTTGAAACCTCAGACCCAGGTCATTGGCCCTGGAAACAGCAGCATCTTTAGCATACCTAGGCTAAGTGGTATGATTATTATATAAGACAGTGGAGTTTGTACAATGTCAAATTTTCATTCTTCCAGTCTCCTAAGATAGAATAGGATATATATTCTGAAATTTGAAAATGTTGGAACACTCCCAATAAAATGTTTACTGAAATTCGAAAAGCAAATGAGTAATTATGTGTTATCTTCTTTTACATTCCATTACTTCTTTTCCATATAGGTATTCATTCATTTAAATCTATTTTTTTTCATCTTGAATTTTAAAATCTTGCATTAATTAATGTGTTAATTATCCTAATCAACAAAAGAAGACAGAAAATGACTGATCCTAATTAATTGATAATCCCCAAATTATTTATATTTAGCTTTGGCATGCTTTTTTTCTATTTAAGAGCTTTTGTTACAATAGATTTGCCTTTTATTACCCTCAGTCTGACCAAAAACATTAAATAAAATGTGATGTTGTTAATGGATTTAGTCATAATTGTTTATTATGTTCTCACATCATAAATTCATTATACCTATTTGTTTATTTAGTATTCACAACAACCTAGTGAGGTGAACACTAATTTTACCCTGTCTCACAGATGAGGAAACTAAACTTGAGAGGCAGAATGATTTATTCAAGGTCCAGAACCAGTAAGTGGCAGAGCCATGGCTGGAATCCAGGGTGACAGTCTCCAGAGACTGTTTTTTCAAAACCAGTGTGAGGTGTTAGTATGCCCCTGTAGAGATACTCAGGAGATGGAATAGTGGAAGATAAGGGAAGGGAGTGATGTGTCCCCTTTAGAGATCAGAAGCAGTTCAGGAGCAGCTAGTCTAGCTATGAAAGGTCACACAAGGAACACAATACAATGGAGCTTACATGTCAGATAAGGAGGTGGGGCTTCATCTTCTAGGCAGTGAGAAACTATTCAAGTACTCTGAGCAAGAAAGGGGCGTGTGTGATCAGATTTTCATTTCCAAAAAAGTGTCACTGTGGCTGAAGTGCAAAATATGGATGGAAACTGGAAGATATTTAAGTAATGACAAAGAGAGAGACAGAGAGAGAAAGAGAGAGAGAGAGGGAGAGAGAGAGAGAGAGAGAGAGAGAGAGAGAGAGAGAGAGAGAGAGAGAGAATAAAGAAGGTTTAAGTTAAAGCATTGCCTTGGAAAATAGAATAGACTCAAGTTTTCTGGTAACCCTAGGTCCCCCTACTCTCTATAATGAATCAAGAAACATCAGGCAGACACACTGATATCTGGAGAGAAATAATGTTGATATCTCTGCCGAATGCAGAGATTTTGTAATGTAGGAAGATTACAGATGTTAAATGGGGATAAAAATAAAACGAGGTGTGAAAATCTTCTCACAGTAAGAATGGAAAAATGAACCTAAAACATTTAAATAAATTATGTATTAGTAAATGGCTTTCTATCTATACAGAGAAAGTATATTGAGAGAGTAGGTGAACGCTGAAGCAGGAGAGAGTCTTCCAAGCCTGTTTACGTGGTGGTAAATTTTCTGGAGAACAAATGACTATTCTGTTTCCAAAAAATAAAATATGAAGTTATTAATTTTATCATCAGATGATTAGTCAACATAGAAAGATAGATGACAGGGAAAGCTCAGATGAAATGAAACAAAACCTACTATTATCCTGGATAGAGATTCCAGTGTATAACAGGCTAATTAGACCTTTGCTCATTCACCATTGTAGAATCATCAAGTGGTATTTGAATAAGCTGTTCAGTTGATTTTTACTATATTACACAGCTGCCACCAACTAATATACAGCCTTGTGAAGTGTTCATTACCAGTGTAGGGTTTTTTTGTAACTGTCACTGCTTCTCCAGAGATAACACAAACTTGTCTGACCAAGACACATGAAACTACCTTACATTAACTAGAGAAGTGAGAATTCTACAACTAAAAAGGAAGGAAAATTTGCAAAAGGTTGTTAAATCACTTAATTCTTCAATCTACCTGAGAAATGGAATTCAAAGTTCTAACTTTTTTAAAACAGTTCTCCCTCCTGCACAAAGATGAAGTAGGGTTTTTTGTCTGCCAAAAATTATGAAGCTGAGAAAGTGTTGCAAGGAAGGTTAACATTTTTAAATCGCCAAGGGTGCTACACATGCTATTCAGAATTCACTTCTTTGGGATTTTTGTTTGTTTGTCTGTTCTTTGTTGTTGTTGTTTTGCTGAACCACATTCTCTTGCAAACCTCCTTTACTCCATTCGTCTACATAAAATGTACCTTCTACTTCTGTCTCCTCACCTAGATTTGTGAACTACTCAAGCTCGAATAAAACCTTCTTAAAAACTATCTCTCAAAATAGACCTGACAAATTATTGTAGCAGTATCTACATGAAATATTGTGTTTCATAACTTTACGTTGTCATTATGAGACCATAAGCCATGGGAAATCAAGTGGGTTATCTATTATTCATCTTTAGTCTTTTGCACCTGGCATGGGGCCCCCTGTGCACAGAGTGGACACTAAGTAAGAACTGAATGAATAAATTAATAAAAGAAAGAATGAAATGGTCAGGGAAGCAAAGAGGGTTTTCTGACTTGCAGAATTTAAAAAGTCCATATTAATGAAGAATCAGGAGCCTTCACTGCTTTCCTAAGTCTCCTCATTATATGAAACTTTGTAAACTAGAGATCTTTAAACTACAACTATCACTTATGTGTGTTCTCTTTGACCGTCACAGTTCTTCTGCTTTACAAAGAATTGAATTTCATTGTCAGTGTTTGTGTTCACAGATTGCAGGTTTGTGTTTCTTTCTCTTGAACTGCTCAAAGGTCTTGCAACACTAGTCCTATGATAACCTTGATCTGTGTAGCAGCCTGCCCTTTTTAGATGAAGTTGATTTCCATGTCAACACAGCCCCACCATTCCTGCTAAGAGGAGGCCAAGCATCAGAGATCACCTATTGTTGCACTTATACACAGATATTCTTACATCACTCATTTAGGGGATATGGCCTAACAAAATAAATGAGTTTTTAATTCCTGATTTACAATATCTACCAGTGCATAGGAATCACCCAGGAAGTCTTGGAAATTTTAGATGCTGACTCAGTAGGTCTGGAGAGGGGCCTGAGAGTCTGCATTTCCAAGGGGCTCTCAACTGATGCTAATGCTACCACAGGCTGAGGGGTGAGGCCATAACCAACACTCTTGTATGAACTGATGCAACTGATGTTTTTCAAATATTTATCTATTCACAACTGAAATGAACTATATTCAAAATGTTCTAATCATTTAAGTTGTACTACAATTGTATAAGTAAATAATTTAGCACAGATCTTCTTTATTAAGCACTTGAATATGTCTCAGGCACTCTGCTAGGTGTTAGAGATGTGATAGTGAACAATGTCCTCACCCTTGGAGACCAATGCAGTAGAAGAGAAATATTAATTATATAATCATGAATATCTGGAAACAAATACAAAATAATATGTTTTGAAGTAAAATTTCAAAGTGCTGTGTTCATAAGAGATAAAACTGACCTAATCTAGAAGGATGAAAGAATCTCTTCCCCCAGAGACTGAAAAATAAAGGATAAATCTCCTAACAGTGATAAGGAGAGTGCATATGAGGTTAGTAGCTGAAAAGAAATTACTGTTAGGCTGAGTAAAAGATAGGAAGAAAATTCAGAGTGAATGGGCAAAATGAGTGTGAGAATGTCAGGAACTGAGGCTGGAGAATTATCATGCAAGTATTTTTCACGGTTTGATTCCACTTAGGAAGCAAAGAAGTAAGCCTTGAAAATGCTTATTAAATGAATGAAGGCTATTAAATATAAGTTTATCTCATTTTTCAAAAAGATTGCAAGCTACTGGAGGTTAGGGCCCATCATATCCTAGCACTTCTTTGCCAAATACTAGTTGATTGATTTCATTGCTAAAGATTCCATGTCTTGGGACAAAATGTGGGTTGTGCTCTGAATTTTTCTTTAGTGAAGGCAGTTCATGATATGTACTTTGAGGAAAAAGTGTTTTTTAATGACAGTCAACAACATGCTACTCCTATTCCTATGTTTTGAAAATTTTATTTATATTCTTCTGAAATATTTTTTTTAAGTTACAGAACATCAGTAACTTAAATATTTACTTTTATAACTTAAATGTACAGTATCAATTTTTCTTAAATGCCTAAAGGTTTATGGGTTTGTTTATGCCCCTAACCTCCTATGTTACCTTAGGAAAATCACTTTGTCTCTAGACCTCAAGTTTCCTCCAGCTCCTCTTCTACTTAGATAATTCAATGAATCTATGATGCTTAAATATGTCGGTTGATAGATGACACTTTCTTAGAAAAAAAGTTCTTCCTTTTTGGAGTCTCTTGTGCTGAACCACAGCTGTGGTAGAAGCGATGCCTATCACAAAAGTAAAAATAAACTCTCTGTAACCTTACTTTGGATCCTTAATGTCAGTTCTTAGCTATGACACTCCTTTTACAAAGTTCTATAAACACTATCAAGTTTCATAATGTTCCTTTGTACATTCTCTGAGTATCATCACATACTCAGTTCAAGTTTGGTGTACGTTAATCATTTAATAAACCCACAGAAAACTCACTGTTAACTACCAACATTAATATCATTGTTGGAGTTTAAGTGCCAGTAAGTCTAATACCAGTCTAACAACAGAAGAAAAACAAAAATTTTCTGCTCTGATCTTTGTAAAATTTCTTTTGAGATATGGCTGAAAATTCCAAAATTCCACTATTTTATTTTCAGCCTTTCCTCTTCCATCCTAGGAGGTACAGACTTGGGACATGTTAGAATCCCTTCCTCCAGATACCATTGTCTAAAGGACAGCATTATAATTTTTTTTTTCATCCACTATGTGTTCAGCCTGTTTTGAAAACAAATACCACATCCCTGCGTGGTATTATGGTATATCAACTAGAAAGCCACTTCCCCAAGGGGATTAACTACATCATTCACTTTTTTCATTGTACAGCTCCCAGGTTGTAATGAAAATGGAGCAGAATCTATATTCCAACACCATTTTAGACTTCAAAATTAATTCCAGAAACTGAAATTGGAACTGATAAAGAAGCCATATTTGTTGTCCTCTTTTTTTCCTCTATCCTTTAGGACACAATTAGTTGCTTAGTAGAACAGCAAAACATCATTTTCAATTTTTTCAATATCATACTAACTTTAGTACAATCAAATGTCTCTTTCTTCACAAAAGACAATGTCTGTGGAATTGTTTTCTCCTTGTTCTTTCTCTTCCATAGAACATAAGGGTACTAGCCATTTTATTCCAATATGACATATAATGGAAAAAAACAACTCTGTATTATGACTCTCAACCTCATAAATATTTTTCAATTTCTGTCCTGCCTTAGTTCCATCCCAACTGTTCTTAATTTGCAACTAGTTATCCCAAGTTGTGAGAAACCTATCCCAGAACCCAGGAGTGTGTTAAAAGATGTTCAACTGATGCATCACAAAAATTTGGAAGAATGTGTCTTAAGAGGAGGAACAGGCATGACTATGATGGGGGTCAATCCATGTCCCCCATCTCCAGAGAACCCGTGCCAGACCCCACTTATTTTCTCCAAATACACTACCAGCAGCATCTTTGAGAATGACTGAGGGAGGGGTGTTGAAGAGGGAGAGAATGTTGAATAGTTGGTAGGCATATGAGCTGAGGACTGTATGCCTAAGAGAAACTGGAGAGCTGCTGCCAGTATGGTGCCTGTCAGCTCTGCCTCTTTGGAATTGGGCCCTATTTCTTCATTCCCACATCTCCCTATGCATTGTTTCAAACTACATTTCATGAATGATGTAGGTACTTCCTAACACTCTTATCATATCTGTTATACATCTTTAAACTGTCAGTTCGCTCACTGTTCCCAGTACCACACCTAACATCCAACCTTGCCCCAGCTATACCATCCTGCCAGGCACTGCAACTCAGCCTTATGTTGCAGCCACTCCTCAGGGATTTTGAAAGCCTTGCTTTCCTGAGTCTAGGATCTTCCCTCTGGAGAATCTTTTTTAATCCCTGCTATGTTCTCACTAGAAACACATCCTAACAACCATAATACTTCTTTACTCAAACTGCAAACCAAAAAATAGGTAGAGTATCTAATGATTGCTACAAAGCTCATAGAAAAACTCGATGTTTAGTTAGGTTATGTTAGTAGGTTTTAGCAATTCCAAGTGGGAGATCTTTTAAAAATTAGGATAAAAGTGCTAGAATATAAAATTTGTCTAAGATTTCTATTACCTATAACGTGATAAGCTGTTAAAATGTCATTCAAATGTGGAAGCAGAAAATATATTCTGTTATAAATGTCCTTAGAAAATTTGCCAAATAAAGACCCACCTTAAAAAACTTTCTTGAATCAAGGACTCAAGTAAGAAAAGAAATAAATACAGAAAGATGCAGCAAGAAATAAAGGAAGGTAGAGTAATAAAATACCCCAGATAAGAGTGTTGTTGCCATTAAAAAAAAAAGTCATGAAAGACCAGAGAAAATAAAGAAATTATAACCATAACATGCCAGAAATAAAATCTAGATTTGAATAATCAATATGATGGTAGATAATGAAAGTCCAAATGGACTTATTTTACTAGGAGAAGATATAGATACTGATGTGAATGTAAATGGTCATCATAACAACTAAATAGAATAAATAAATTTTGAAGTAGTAAATTAAAACCACACCCTTGTATGCAAAACTGGAAAAAGGTAAGAAATTGTAATAATGAGAAATGTAAAACAATGTGGCAGAACTAAGGTCATGCAATGAGATAATTTCATACCTTAAGAGAAGTTTCTCAAGACTTAAAAAAAGCACAAATCAGAAAATCTATGGTCAACAAGAGATACACACACAAACAAGAAAACATAAAGTTGAAAATAAATGGAAGAAAAGATTTATCTGTCAATATAAACCAACATAAAACTGTAATTACAATATTATTATCTTTAAAATGAAATTTAAGAAAAGACCAAAAAAAAGACATATACTGGTAAAAAATATCAATGAACAAGAAGATAAGACCATAATAAACATATATTCCTAATAATATAGTCTCAAAGTTTTAAGATTTTTCCAATGGTTTACCTCCACCACTTTGAAAGCAAGGAATGGCTTTATACTTCATTTGAATGCCTTAAGTGCTCAGCAAGTGTTTTAGTGTCAAATGGGAGCTTAGTAAATATTTTTAAACAACCCGAGAAAGAGTCCAACCCCACAGGTATATCTTTCTTCCACAAAAGAGATTTCTATTTGATTCACAGAACATAAGGAACATATGGCTTTTATGAGGGCAAATGGATATTATTATTTGGTGGCTATAAATAAAACATCTGAGTTGTACTTTAATAGGTCAAACAAGTGTTAACGTCAACAAATTTAGCAGTTTGAAATAATTTTATGTTCATATTTTAGTAAAAGGAATAAAACAATGCTCATACTAAACAAGATGCAGAACAGAAAATTTCACCCTGAGGTTTCAAAATAAGAGATTCTTTTACTGTGTGAACACCACGCGATATATATGACTTTTGTTGCATGGAGTATATAAAAGGATAACAAAATAAAAGCAATTAGGTTCAAGAATTTAAAACTAATAAAACTGATGGTTTTGCAGGTCAAGAATTGTTGAATAATAGTAATTTCATGTAAATCAATTTTTAAAAAGCAATAGCATTAAAAAAAGTTTAGATAAAGAACTGTGCTCAAAGATTGAATATAAATATATATATGTATATTATATATATACAGTTTATATATAAACTATATATACATATATATATGTATATATATAATATGTGTATATTATATATAATATATATGTATAAATATATATATATTATATATATATATATATATGTATATTAAAAAGACTCAGTTTGCAAAGATAAATGCCACTACCAGATTTTCATTATATTTCAGGGCCCACAACTGCCTCCTTCCAAAAACCATTACCCTCAGTTGAGAAGAATGTCCTAAAGCTGAATTACTTGACCCCCTTACCACCTCAAGGCTTATAGCCAAGGAGTGGCTGATAAGACCTATCAGAGGTCAGCTCCTTTGCCTCAAGGTAGAACAACTTTGCAATTTATACTACAGAGCCCCCTCCCAGTGAATTAGGTTTCTCTTTGCCCTTCCCAATGAGGACTCACTTCTTCCTTTACAGAATGCTTTTCTGAAGAGCTCACGCACTAAATAAATCACAGAAAACCTGAACTATCTTCTGCTCTGCTTCTAAGGAAACTGATTTAAGAGACCATACAGTGGGTTAAGGGGTAGGTGGCAGCTGAGTCCTGTTAAATATTTTTTTCCTTAGTGCCTCCATCTACACAAGGTGAAAATTGGTGGCAATTCATTTTCTCTATGCCTATAGAACACAAGTATCGTCAATAAATTCTAAGAGGCCTAACGTTATTTTACGAGAGCTTTAAAAATCATCTTTCTCCAAGTACACTTTGCTAACTAAAAATCTCTTCCAGCCTGCCTCTTACCATATAGCTCTTTCAAATTAGCAAATTCTTAATTTTTAAAATGATATTATTAAAAAGTATTATAATAATAAAACTCAGCTAGATGACAGCAAATATACTTAGGGTCAGATATATAAGAAATTGGTTATTCTCAGTTTTCTGGAAGAAATTTAAAAGTCAACTGTGCTTAAACTGAGTACATTTTAAGAATGATGGGCAATTAGATAACATGAAACATGCCTAGTTTCAAATGCTAGCCTGCCAAGTATCTATTGTGCTCAAATGTTCTTTTTGCCCTCTAGTGGAGAACCTAGCTAAATATGATTGATACTTCATTTCTCAGAACTGCTTCTCTTAAAATACCTGCTCAGTGGCATTCATTTTTTATTACTAAAAGTCCAATTAATTTGCATTTAACCATTTTGAACAGAATGTTCTTTATGAACATATTATACAAATTCATCCAATTTGAAAATGTTTTGGCATAGGCAAACAGTGCCCGTGTTCTGGTTTCCTGAAAAATTAACAACCAATTTTGAGTTATAAAGCTTTTTCTCCTATTCCACCCACCTCAAAGTTTTTCTATTCTACAGCATCTTAATAGTTAGTTATCCAATTCTCAATAACTCCAAAAGCTGTCAGAAAGTTTTAGAATTGAAAGCAAGGCAGTTTATATCTGTGATGATAGAAAATAAATTATCTTGATTTATTCACACAGGAAGATTTCTAATTATGTAGACAGAACACCAATAGACATTATTAATAATAAAAGGAGATTTTACCTCCCAAATTCAAGATGACTTTTTTCAGTAAATGTAGCTGCCTCAGTAAGTTTTGTCAGAATATTAGATGTATAGTGGTTCTCCTAGCCACTAAGCTTTGGAAATGTGGCTGCCAAAAGAAGGTTGGAGCCTGGGGATGAAATGTAAAAAACATCATGTGGTTCATGCAAAATCCAAGCTCTGCCAATAACTCACACCATGCTCTTGAGTGTGCCACTTTGTATTTTTAGTCCTTAGTTTTTCTGTCTGTAGACCTAAAGAAGTCAGATGGCCTTAGTGATGAGTTCCAGTCCTGAGTTATAAAGAGCTGTTGTTTGACCAGATGAAAGCCCATAATTCTGGTGGTGGATGGAGAAGGCGGTGATGCTATTTCATGAACAGATATTTTTGTTTTTGCTTGGGGAGGAGGAATAGAAAATATCTTAATGAAAATCATTGAAGTACCCGTTTTTAAGTTAGTTTTGTGCAATCTTGTAAAAATTCTTTACACTTTTGAGCCTCAGTTTCTTCATATGTAAAACAATGAGGATAAAACCTACTTTATGATTGTTTTGAAATGTAAATAAAATAGTCTGTAAAGTAAGTGGCATGTTTTCTCCTTTTTTTAAATATCAATTTTTTTCTTACAAAATTTCAGAGACCCCTCAATTCGCTCCCTGCTTTCTTCTCACAAATCCAGATAATGCATTATTCTCAGGGATGCACAAATTGTCTGGCAGTCTTAAATCTTGGTAACTTCAAATTATACTTCCTGACTTTAGTTGCTTCTTCAATATCTCTTTTGTTTTCTCAACATTGTTCTGTTCCTTTCTTTCCTGCCTGCAAACCTTCCCCATTTCTATTCTTCTAACTGAAAGGCCTCGTCTGTCCCCAATCTTTGCTTCTTTTCAGACCTCACATATCAGTTCTTCAAGTCTTTCCTGATTCACTAGACTAGATTGAGACCGCTGTTATATGTAGTCATAACTACTTGACCATCTTCTGCATTGCTGTTGTCACAATTATCATTAAGTAATAAATTTTTGCTTATTTGTTTAATTTCTTTTTTCTTCACAAGTAGAGAATAAGTACCTTCTTAAGGCCCTTCATGTTTCTCTCTCCTTGTTTTCCAGTGCATGAGTAGTGCAGACACAGTACTTTGTAAATAAGGTAGATTTAATAAATCTTTGTAAAATGAATAAATAATCATGTTTTGTCAACTTTCAGACTCCCGTGTTTTTAGCTGTCATGTTGAAAAAAAAAGTTACAAAATCTATGCTCTTTGTTATTGGTAGAGAATTAGACTATTAGACAAAGTTTTTAAAACCTTGAACCAAATCATGTAATTTAGGGTTCCTTTTCTCATTTTGAAGCTATGAACAATAATAAGCTGCTTATCTGAAACGAATGTTGCTTTATTTTTGAAATATACTTGTAAAATGGTTTTTACATATTTAGATCTAAATATTTATAGCCTATATTAGAAGAACAAATTTTTACTTCAAAGCCCTCTCAGGCTTTGAACCAGTAGGTAAAAGTTGGAATTACTTTAGATTTTCTAGCTAAGTCATAATCTACTTTAATTCCTGTTGATTGATCTCTGTTAAAATATCAGGAGAAACCTTAGGGAAAAAAAATCACCTTCCAGAGAAGAAAGTAAAATATTCAACTCATGTTGGAACTATGTCTGTAATATTTTAATTCATTTATTAGCTTTCAGTAGATTCTCAGAGTCAATTCTCTGAGTAGCTATGCAATGATTGATAATACCACTTAAGATATTCTAAATAATGGTAAAAATATAAACTTTACAAATAGTTTAAATTAGAAAATAAACAAATACAAATGGAGAAAAAGAATGTGAAAGAGAAAAGTCAACATTTATGGGTGAAACATCCAAAAAGTTTTAAAGAAATGATGCTCATGACCTACGAGCAGGCTAAAGCCATTTTATGGAGAAACTTGTCCCCTTACTCATTGTAGATATAAAAGTTTCTTTCTCTTCTTTTTTTCTGCCCCGTGCACACAACAGCATACCACCAGGAAGCCTCATCAGAGATTCCGAAGTCTGTGCGCCAACCACTTAATATATGATGTCAAAACAAAAGACTGTAGTCTATGGCCATGCTACTGTGAACAAGTCCCATCCCATCTGATCTCGGAAGCTAAGTAGGGTCGGGCCTGGTTAGTACTAAGATGGAAGACCACTTAGGATGACCAGGTGCTATTAGAAAAATTTAAAAAAAAACAATTAAGGGATTGTAAACTGACAAGATCCTTGCAATATGTGAGGTCAACCAAGAGTTACCTTGCCTAAAAAAAAAAAAAAGACAATAAAGCCAATTACTCCAAAGAGTACTGTTTATTACCTAAACTGTATGTTTATCGTGTGTAATGTAAATTAAATTATATACATGCAAAATAACAGAACTTCTGAAAAAACATATACAAATGAAAATATGTTAGTATAGGCAATATGGGAAAAGAGGAACGAGAAATCAGAATTAAAGGGAATACATGTGTGAATAAATTAAAAACATTAAAGAATAGGTTATAAAAAAGGAAAAAGACATTTTAGATAAGATTAATGTTTTACTTAATCATGTTGATGGAGTGGGAATGGGAGTGGGAGTAGGAGTTGTCAGGGCTGGGAGAGGTTCTGGGCAGGAAGAATAGAGGTAGAAGATGAATAATTCTCTCCTGCTCTGAAGTGAAAGCTATAGTGGGAGGAGTAAAATGGCAGCACAATCACAAACAACGCCCCCAAACAATATAATTTTTGAAAACTGAAAGAGTAGAAATTCTCAGAATTGCTGTGAATTTTCTCCTGAGACTTCAAAGCTGTCTCTGTGTCTATAAAAATTTTATGTTTTCTTGTAAAACCTCTTAAACTTTCACTGTAAATAGAGCCTTTCTGAGTAAGAAATCCCAGCCTTTCCCCTCCCAACAGATCAGAAAAGCCATCCCAACTATGAAGGTTTAATTTTCTCTCCTCCCAGTTCTATTCATAGGCTGGCTATGTGTTTTCTTGTTTGTTGCTGGTACAAACTGGCAGAGTAGAGACTCAAGGGAAACAAGGATAAGTGATAACTTCCTGTCTACATAGTCTCTAGTCATGTTAAATAAAAAGAAGAAAATGTAGTTAAAAATAAGAAAAGAGAAAAAGTGCACAAAACTGAATACTTAAATTGGAATGTGAAAGTAGACAAGAAGAATTGAAATGTGGGTTGACTTAAAAAGGCAGAGGTACCTCAGAGATTATGAGAGGAAGAGATAGAAAAAATGAGGCAGAGGATGGAGAAAAGAATAAAAGTTATGGAGGGCAATAAACTTTCTACTTTTGTTCATTATATGCATTTTAGTTTTCTCATCTGAGGGTCAAGGAAATAGTTGAGACATGGTAAGGAATTCCTGGTGCCTGCGAAGAATTGTTCTAAATGAAGTGACTTCTCAAAAATAGAAGGCAGACTCCATATAAACAGATGTGTTGTGCATGGTACTTTATTAACTTTGAAGATACAATTTTTGAAATATATTGCATAATAAAGGGAAAATTGGTCAAACAGCTACAGATGAGATACAATTTTAAGATAGTAACTCCACACACCCAGTATATTTCCTTTGTAATCTTTGTTTCAGCAGTTATACATAGCCCAATATATATCAAAACATATACCAATATATCTTCATCTATATCTGTATCTATCTATCTATCTATCATCTATCTATCTATCTATCTATCTAAAACAAAAATAATTCTCATGAGTTTTAATAGTCAAAGTTTTTATTTGCAGGATCCTGGACTTCAAATTTAGATCATAAACATAAGATTTGTGGATATATATAATATAAATCATTAGCCTACCTATGTCATCTTGTTAGGTAGTTAGTCAGACATGAGCCACAGGGGAACAAAGAAATGGAGGCCCAATCTAGAGACTGCCCAAATAACACCCTGTTGGTAGTTAGAGAATCTCTCCTGCATCCCCAGAGACAAAGGACAGAAGGGCCATAATATATAGCTGGTTTAATCTGGCCACAGACTCATGCACAGAAGGTACTACCCTAACCTGCCCACAACCTCTGCCTCATTGTGTCTTCATTATAATACCATGTTTATGCCCAAAAGTTCATGAACCTAATTATGACAGACTGAATTCTGAGTAAGAGTCTGTGCGCTAGGCAAAGTGTTATATAGCAGCCAAATATCAATCAAAATGACCTCACATGCCAATCACCTAGGAATGCCTTTGTAACCACCTATCACACCCAAATATAGGACAGACCTTTCTACTTCTACGTGGTTACAGCTCTCTTTGCTGAAAACCCATGTTCTTCTCTTGGATCATGCACTGCCTTTTTAAAACATACTTTTAATAAATCTTTTCTAAATCTCATTGATTCTTTGCCTCCAGAAGAAAAGAGGAAAAGTGCTAATTATAGTTCTGGATTGTTATCCCTTCCATGTCCTTGGGGGACACCGAAGTTCAAATAGCCCCCAAATGGTAACAATTTCAGGCCTTTGAACTTCAAACTGCTGGTCTCTGCTTCTCTTTGCCTGAGGGCTCTTTCTGAGGATACAGGCTCTCTTCCCTCTAGCACAGCCCTTGAGCAAAGACTAGCAGAATTCCCAACCCCCACTTCAGATTGCCTAACTCTGAGTTGTATGTTTCACATTAGCTGCCAGAATTACTCAGTAAACTCAAGCTCCAGTTATAGCCACAATGGTAACTTGCTTGATGATACATCTTTTATTAGTTGCCTTCTCCTCCTCACCTCGGTTTCCCACACCCCAACTGGTATTTCCTGAAACCACTTCCCAAATTAACTACTAATATATGAATCTTCTCAGAGAAAGCCAAAGATACAATAGATTTTCATTATTCACAGTAGTTATGTTCTATAAGTTCACTGAGAACATGAAATTAGAAAATATTGAACTAATTCTCCAAGGGGAAATACAGGGCTATGTTCCTACAAGTTTAATTACATTTTTATCAATCAATCATACATAACCTTGTTTTATGTGTGTTTCGGTTTAAAGACACCTTATTTAATATTATTATTGATTCATCAACATTGAATTCACAGTCAATAACACTATAATGCATGCCTGAAGGAAGCTTGCCAGACATATATATTTTCTCTATAAGTCACATTTTAGCCTATCGCATTTAGAAAACATTAGAAAGCACTTTAGCACTATGCTTAGTCACCATTTTAAACAGTGAATCACCAACAGCAAGCACAAAAACTCAAAACACATAGCACTAGATAGGCCACAAAAAGGACTATTGTTTATAGCTGAAATAAGAAAGCAAAGCATCACCTCGTTCAGCCTCAGCTGAGAACCTGTCCAACTAATCAAATTTTCACTGTTCTTCACATATTCACAAATGACCATAAAAGTACAAGCAAGTATTGATTTGGGGGTTACAAATAAATTTCAACAAGTAGGCAAATTCACAGATAAACTCTTGTTGAGTTTCCTACAGCAAAGGGGGCAGCAACAAATGATTAGAGAAAGATATATAGAATATCCAAGCTGATGGTTTGTAATTTACCTGCTCCCAGTATGCAGGAGAGAATATTTTTCCATACATGCTATAGGGGCTCAGCAGTAGCTAACCAACGAGGGCAAGCTGTGCAGGTGAAGAAAAAAGGATGCAGCAATGTACTATAAGACTGATGGTCAAGTACCAAGACAAGATACCAGAGTCCACATATAGCAGAAAAGAATCAGATCCTTCTTCCTTTACACTCCTACTCCACCTACACTGTCATGCCAAGGCACTTCATAAGTTTACTGGAAATTGGATACAGCCCTCAAAAAAAGGGAGATTCCCAATGTACTAAAATTGTGCTCAGTGTACTGACAAATCCATATCAGATTTAGTATCTGTTTAAAATAGAAATAATCGTAAATATTCAAGTATCTTGGGATCTTACTGAAGAAACTGAATCATTTAAGATTTGTTTATAATTCACACATATTTATGGCTATACCTATAATGTAAAAAATAGTTTATTAAGCATATCACATCCTAGATGAACACTAAGACAATCACGACAGATAAAGATAAGATAACCTATAATATGCATAAGATACATTGGTGCAGGTAAGAATTACAGAAATTAAAAGGAGAAAAATACCACTTTGAATTTTGTTGCTTGGGGAAACTTCACAAAGGAAGAATAATTTGACTAGGTTAGAAAGTATAAGAATGGTTTGCATAAGGAGAAAAAGCAGAAAGGTATTTTATATGCGGAGAATGGTAATAAATAGTATGAGAGACTATAACATGACAGAAGTAACAAAAGAAGAATTTATTCAACTTGGTAAATGACTTGCCATAAGTACAAAGTACAAAAATCATAATAGATCAATCATTTTTTTAATTTGGAGACTGAGAACTGTGGTACCAATGACAGAAGTAAGGAAACGAGAACAGAACTAGTTTGAGGGAAAAATGAATGATGAGTTTGAGGTGATAACATAACATCCTGGGGGAACCGACAAGCAAGCAGCTGAAGTTATAAAACTGGATCTCAGAGGAGAAGCAGAATTGAATCTGAGAATTATCAGTACTAAGATTAATTACAGAAACCTGTGAGTGGGTGAATATCTAAAATGAGGCCGTTAGAGAGAAGGGGTAGAGGAGGAAAAATGACCACAAAGAAAACAAATAAGAAACAATGAGGGAGTTGGAACATCCATATTATCCCAAGAGGAGAGCGAGGAGAAAGATTTAAGAGTTTATGATCAACTATGCCAAACACTAAAAGGGATAACAGATAGAGGACTAAGGAAACTCAGCTGAGTTTGCTGACCAGCATTTTACCTCTAGATAGCAATTTCAATAGAATGGTTGAGGTGAAAGAAAGAATACATTAAAGAGTATATAGAAGGGGAATGGAGATAATGGCTATAAATCACTTTGAGAGAAAGAAAGTCTTGAAATTACTAGGTTTTCAGCATCATTAAGGAAAAAATAAGTAAGTGTTTAAATTTTTTTTGAGGTTTCTGCACACAAAGAGAAGAGGTATAAGGAAAAAAGAAACAAATGAAGATTTTGGAAAGGCTTATTAATAATAAGACCTAACACTTACGTGGTTCTTGTTATGTTCCAGGCACTGTTCTGAGTGTTTTGCACATATTAGTACACCTTAATCTCATAATAATCTAATAAGGTGACTACTACTATCATCTTCATTTTATAGGTTACTAAATGGAGGCATGTGAAAGCTAAATGACTTATCTACTATAACCATCTGGAAGGAGTGGGGTCAAGAAATTAACTTTGACAAACTGACTAAAGACATCATACTCTTACCTACTGGGCTGTATTACTTTCAAGAATGAAAGAGTAATGACTCCCTTTATGAGACTGGAAAAAAGAGAGGATATACTGTTTTATTCTAAGATGAAAAAGAAAGTACCTGAGTATCATTATATATGATATGACGTCATATGATACAGTTGTATCTTGAAAGTAAGAGAGGAAGATAGGGATTAGTAGGACAATTTAGGACATGTAGAGTCTGATGAAGATTTAAACAAGAGGAGTGTGCACTACAGATCTAACAGGAGAATAAAACCTGTTCAACACCTTCTATAGCTCTAGTTGATGAGGAACCAGCAAAGATAGTTAAGTCAAGTTCATTGTGGTTCTCCTGGGAGAATGGTGAAAAGATTTGAGTTTGGAGATGAGCTCAGCAGGTAAAGTTGTAAAATCAGACCTGGGAATGACATCAGGGTATTGAAAAGAAGTTAATTTAGATGACAGATTATTTTTTTAGAGTGCCAGACAAGAAGTTATTTTAAGTAAAAAAAGACAAGTTTTCATAAGTTAGGATGCTATTGGCCCAATATTTATAACACAAGGTTTGTAAACATAGATATCAAATTGGGTAATCTATGTATTTTAATAGAAACAATTGGATTATAAGACTAAGCAATTAAATCTTCCATCAAGAAATATTGTCATATTACTATTGTTATTTCCGATGTAAATGTTTTTTATTCAATATCAATAAATCTCAGACTCTGAAAGACATATTTTATTAAGAAAATTGTATAGACTGAAAATAGTTGTCCAACCTCCAGTGGTTTTTATACAGTCTGACCGAGCACAGGTTAAAATGTGGATGAAATACTGACTCTATCCTTGCTGATTAGTTCCAGAAAACATCAAACAAAATATTGAAAGAGCAAAGTATTTAATGCAATCGATACCTATTAAAAATCCAGTTATAATCTAATCATAGATGACAATTTGTAAGAAAAATGGTATGATATTATCAGAATTATTAACTCTTTTTAATAGCTAAATGCATCTCATAGATGTTGGCAAGCATTAAATCAGGAAAAAATACAAATAATATAAAATTCTTAAAAATAATATACTTTCTCTGAAATAACTTTTTCTAAACCAAGAGTAGAAAACAAACAAAGGTCATAAAAATGTCATCCTGAACTTTGCCCAAAAAACATTTTCTTTGCAGAAAATGAATATTTTAAAAGTTTAATTCAAGGTTGATCATTCAGTTATGATAGATGCTATTAAATATAAAAAGCAAATTTTTCCTCATGTAATTGTGTTCCTTTTGTAGATGTCATTGTTTAGACTGGGTTTATAAACATTTTTTCAAAAAACTGTTTCAGGGCCAAAGGAATATTGTTGAACTACATTTTGAAACTTATGGCCTTGATTTATTTTCAAGTACAGAGATATGTTTCATAAGATATAGAGAATTTGCTAAATAAATGCTTTTAAGCAAGATTTAAATTTTTTAAAAAAGATTTCATTGCAGGTTGATTTTGATGAGTCAATTCTTTTAGGAAATTTTAAGGGTCTGAGAGTCTGTACTAGCCAGAATGTCCTTATAGTAATGCCCATAAGAGGAAAGGACAATTACTTGTAAGCCTTGTGTGGCAGTGACTGCTTGCTTCTAATAGAACATTTATGATTGCATTCCAAAGCCAACTATAAATATTTCTACTTGTTTGCTTAATATATATGTATATATTTTAGGTACTGAACACACAATTTTATATATATATTTCATCACTATATATAATAAGGCAGATAGACACATTTTAAATAAAATGTTAATGTTTACAGATACCTGTGAAAACTCTAAGTATTTCTTTGCCCATTGACTGCAATTATAAGTGCTTTTTCCTCAGGCATTGTAATTTAAAGAAGCTTTTTAAGAACAGTAAACTAAGATTGGGTGACAAATAAATAATGGCATAGAAGATAAATTAATAAAGGTACTTTATAAGGTTTTAGAAAATTTTGGGGGATTTCTACCCTGAACTAGAACGCGAAACAGTGAGGAATGCAAATCAGGAAATGACTTTGAAAGGAGAAATAAACATTTACTAATTTCCTAAGGTTAATTATTATTTTTGTAAGGTCATATGCCTTCACACATAGATTAAGACTAATATTCTTAATCTATTTAACTATTTTAATATGTTTCCTCCACATTTAAGTTTTAAAAGTTAAGCATAAAGAAGGTTCATAGTACAGAATAATTTCCATTTCAGCAGAGTATTCTCACCTTATTGTATGCGTTGTGACTAAAGGGGGTATGAGAATTCTCCTGTTCATCAGTCAGTGAGAAGGAGGACAAATGACTGAAGGGTCCTGGGGTGAGACAGTTGGCATGTGAGAGGGTCTGCGGATGCAGCAGGGACTTAGCAGGAGGATAGAGTCTAGTCTGATATAAAGGATGGAGAGAAACAGGCTTGTAAGGGATTGTCACATCCTGGGAAGAAGAAAGGCAGAGTATGTTAGTGGACAAAAATCAAGCTCACTTGGAAATAAGTCTAAATATTATAGACATTATGTCAGAATTCATTACTAGTAAGAAAAAAACCTCTTCTCATACTCAGGTCCCTCATAAGATACCTGCTTTTACAGTGCGTATTATTTGTCTCTTTAAATAATTCCAGTCTGTCTCCCACCTCCGGCCTCTTCTGCAGAACTAAACAGTGTATCCTAAAGAGTGCCAAGTTTGTTGTTTTGGGAAGTACTGAGAGGAGAAATGTTTCAGGAAGGAGAGAGCTCATCCCCAAAGGGTTTGGGTGGGTTTAGAAAGTCTTCATTAAAGAGGTAGGTAAGAGTGGAAATTAACTTACGGGTGCTTGTGCTTGGGTCTAGAAGAAATTGAGAGAGATAGGAGTGGGCATTGCAGAGGATATCAACATGTAAGGGCAAAAATGATGGCTCAATACATATGTAACAGTTATTTCTGAGAAAATGCTTTAAACTGCTTTTCACTTACTTAAGAATTATCCTCTTCAATATAAAAATACCTGGAACAAATTTCTCAAAATAAAATAAGCTTTACTTAAGAGCTTGATTTTTTAAAAGGAATTCATTATCTTGATTGATTACAGTATATCCTGCAAAATTTCAACAACACAAGAATTTATGAAGCAAATACTATCTTTGTTCATTAGAAAGAAATTAGCAAATATGCAGTGAATAAATTAGCTGTTTATTAAGGAATTATAGCTACTGCAGCATTAAATATCAACAAGAACATCCGAAAATTAATGCTACAGCCAAATCGGATGCATTCATCACTCACCAAAAGACCACTTTCTACTCAGCTATCTGGTTTTGAAAGCTATTTTCATTGCAACACCAAAGGGCGTTTTAAGGCACCATGGGTTCTTTTTATTAAAGTCTGTATATCTCAGACTCTTTTTTGCATCCTGTCATTTTAAAGTTACCTCCTTTTCTGTGGTTTGGAAGTGAAGGGTGAAAATCCACTTTTTCTTTGCTTCCGTTGTCCCAGTGTGCTTTGGGGGAACTCAGAGCATCAATTGGTAAAATTATTGAAGCCTTTAACTCCTTCCTCGCTCCCTTCTTCCCACCTCTTTGATAAAACAACACTTTTTTTAAAGACAGCACTTCTTTTCAGTTTCCCTTTCCTTCCTGAAGTTTATAACAATTCAAATACTGAATTATAAAAATTCTGCTACAGTTTTAATTTAAAAGAACACTGTTCATAAAGTCAAGAGCAGTTATAATGCATTTCTTAAAGAGTGACTTCTTCAGCCAAGATATATCAACATTTTACAGATGCTATCACAGCCACCCAATTTATCCAAAATTTTAATAATCTACATTTCATTAAGATCAAATCAAGATAAATTGTCTCTTAATTTTGAGCATATAGTATAACATCTTGCTTATCAGCCCTAATTTGAAGAATCCATATGCATTTTAAAAACAGACATATTTAAAGCAACAGCTTCATATTTTGAATCCTGATTTGAACTAAAAATTAAGAGTAGCAGAAAGGAGACAGAGACCAATATTTAGAATCCACTAGACTTTAAGCTCCATGGAGGGCAGAGATTGTCTTCTTTTTTTTCTTATAGAGTCACTCATATCTATTGCAGAGCCTGGCACAAATGTTACATGGTTAAATGCTAAGAGCAGAAGGAAAGAGAATGAGTGTGGAGAGAAGTAGCAACTCTCATCCATTAGGAAATCACAGCTGTACATAGCACTGTGAGGACCACATGCCAGGGAATACACTCTAGTTCTTTCAAACTCATAGTCCTATGCTCCATGGTCCTTCCCCAACCCAGGCAGCTAAAGCTTAATTTCATAATCATATCTCAGGATAAGATTTTTAGTGGTGACAGTTAAGACAGAATTTCAAAAAGAAAGCAGAGTCAGTTTTTGGGTTTTGAGTTTTAAAACTGATTTGGGTAACCCATGGCAGAGGTAACCTTTTGATAGAGAAAAGGTTTGGGTTTCAAAAATCCAGATTACAGGACATCAAGAATAGATAACTAATCAGAGTGAGAATATGAAAAGTGTGCTTAGATTGGGGGCGAGACAAGAGATAAGAAGATGGAGGAAATGGAGGGAAGCAAAGAGATTAGAAATCCCAGCATGAGACTGAGAAAGGTCCCTATGCTCCACCATCACAAGTGGGCTGAGTCCTGGGGTAAAGTTGGTGGTGGTTAAAATAATTCCTGATAAATTAGCGTAATCAGATGTTAGAGAAGACATATGTGCTAGATTTCCAAGTAAAACTGAATGAAATGACAATTTTCCAATGTCTAGTCTGGTATGGCACCCACAAAATAGAAGTGTCTGTTGGGTGCATCTAAAGAGCGAAAATAGTCCTAAGAGAGGTCATTTTGAGAGTGGAAGGAGATTTTGGAAACTGGCTGAATTTTAAAACAGTAAGAGATTCTTTCATCATAAGAATTATTCTATTTCATTAAATGGTAGAAAATGTCCAAGTACAAATTGCTTTAAAAAGTTGTTACTTGACTGATCCCTGCAGATCACTGACTTACTGTGAGGAGATAGAATCTTCTTTATAAAAACATGTAGTAAGTTAAACTGTTGTGCTCTCTTGACTTGCACGCAATTCACTACTTCAGAAAATACTCTGTCTTTGTTAGCACAAATAGGAATTGACCATGATTTTATTATTTGGAGGTAATATTTTAAATCTAAGATACCCTGCACACAAATATGAACTAATTCTGACTTTATTGATACTAAAAGCACAGGTGTCTTTAAACTTATTTTTTAAACCCATTTTCACTATTTTGAAATTCTGAGCAAGATAGGTTTTATATTACACCATTACAAACTTCTTGTTACAAGATTTATATATTAAGATGCATTAACTGCAGCTTTTGCATTGTTCATGTTAATGAAGTGTTAAAATTTTAAGAAAAAATTATCTTACAGTTTTTAATATCATGAGATTTTGTTCTGTGGAAACTATTATTGTCTCAACAAGGAATTTAAGTGAAAGGATTGATGTTCTGCAACTAAATTATGTTTCTTATGCAGAGCCTGTCACCCAGTCTAACATGATCTCTCAGAAAAAGATAGAAAAGCAAAAATTATCCCCAAAGTTTCTTACAGGGATTATCCTAAAGTCTTTTTGTGATTATAAAACAAATAAGTCAAAGTATAATGTAATTTGCACTCAAAGAACGCAAAAACTGGAAATCCAGAAATAATGCCTTTGCATCTTCACTTTCATTATAAAAAGCAGCTTTGTTTAAATTTTAAGTTGTCTACTTAGCCTTTCTACTTAGGATTTTGCAAAAGAAAAATAGCTGTCAAGTTTGCCAATGCAAAAAAAAAAAGAAGTAATTTAAGTAGCAGATACAAAAACCCTTAAAAATACTATCAAATATGTGTGCATGTGTTTTCTATAAACACACACACACACACACACACACACACACACACACATGTATTAAATCTTGAAAAGAAATTTTTTCTCCCAGAGTTTCAGTTTAAGAAAAAGCAAAACAAAGTTATAGTTATTCAAAGGGAAACAGTGATAATAAATTATACTGATGATTTCTCAATACTCTACAAAGAGGAAGTAAATAGGAAGTGATTTTTAAAAGAAAGAAAGAAGTCCAAATAAATAGATTCACAACCAAAATTGCTCAATCCCAAAGGGGGGAAAAAAGTTGTAGCAAACTCTATGGTAATGGGTACAATTTGTCACAATTTTCACTTAAACAATACATTAAGACTTTTCACCTCCAAATTTATGACTTGAGTAATTCTTACTACTTTTTCTTTTCTTTTCTTTTTCCTTTTTTTCTTTTTGGATCATCTAAGGATATAAAATATTGGGAGGGTTTCAATAATATTTAAATACATTAACACAGAATTTCAAATAAGAAGAGACCTTCATAAGTATTTTGTACAATGCCCTCCTATTGCCAATGTATAATAAGATCTAGTATCAGGAATGACTTAATTCAACACCATGCATTTTAATTATTATAAAGATTGCCTGACTTTTAAAATTTTCTCTTTTAGTTGATTGCCCTGAAACTTAACAATTTGGAAAATACAAGAAAGAGGAAGAAAAGTCTAGAAAGATGAGGAAGCTACAATTGCTGAAATATCCAGAGCCAATGAGAATACAGTTTCCTTATTAAACAGATCTATCATTATGAGTAGAGGTTATGGCCTGTGGGAGATTCCATAAATGGAGGCTTACCTACCTCCTATGTATATCAAATAGGGAAAGGTTCTTAGTTAAAACATAAAAATATGGCACCTAATTAATGTTAGTTAAACTAAAATGCCCCTGGTAGAAACAGTATTGAGCTTCACTGGTCAGTCATAGCATTCTTGGATCTAGAAGGCAGCCAGGAGACGGTCTAGTCCAGGGGTTTCTCAGCCCCAGCACTATTAAAACTTTGGATAGGATGATTTTTTGTTTTAGAAGACTGTCCTGTACATTGCAGAATGTTTCACAGCCTCCTTGCCCTCTGCCCATTACATGTCAGAAGCACCAACTTTCCCAGTCATGACAACCATAATGTCACCCTGGTTGAGAACCACTGGTCTAGACTAATACCCTCATTTCATTGATGAGGTTCAGGTTTCACAAATGTACTAGGTACAACTGATTTACCACAGAATCATAGCTAGAACCCACATTTCAGAGCTCTTTCTGCAAAACCGAGCTTCCCTAGTCTCCCTTTGGTTCAATTACACACCAAAACAAATAAGATTATCATATCCTGCCTGAATATGGACTCTAAAATGGGAAAGTGAAACTAGCCTGACCCTATAATACACTGTGAAGGTCCAGTCTTTTGACCAAATGCAATTCCTGAGAGCCTGAAACTCCTGGAAACTGTTCAGCCAAAGACTAAGAAAAACACCTCTACTTTTCTGAACTTACTCAATAGTATATCATATATACTTGCTTTTATTTGAGCAGGTAAATATGCTAAGCCTCTCAATTCTATTAGATAAAAATAACTGATAATTCAGTTCTTGATAAGTTGTTTATTTTCTAATCAAATGCAGTTTTCTATTTTCAAAGAAAAGTAAGGTAAAAAATATGTTAAAGATCTAAAGGTCCATTAAACAAATTGATATTTGAATGGATGAGCTATAATAGATTAAATTTCACTTAGGATGTTCATTTTTGGAGTTTAGAACATTATTTTGAAAAACTCTACAAACTTACAGTTCTCCTATCTCTAAGAAGTCACTTATTTTTAATTTATAAATTTATGACAGATCTTGCTTTCTATTTAGGCTTTGAAATACAGAAAAATACATTTTTTTATATCTTGTTTTTTTTTTTTCATATAGTATTTATTTTAAGTGATCTATTTCTCCAGCCTGATTTTAGTTTTCTACAGACTGGATTACTTAAGCTGCATTTGTTTTTTTTTTTTTTTCTTTTTTTAAGGGAATTAAAAGTTTATTTAACAGTGTTAGTTCCCTGCCTCATTCTCTTCTATGCATTCTATTAGTTGCTCTTCTCATTTGGATTTATTGTTTTCTCTGCCTTAATATCCTACTTTATGTTATCTTAGATCGCAGAGAGGGAGTAAAGAGTCCCAACTCTCTTCACATAACTCATCTTCTAACTTATATATCTTTCTGTGACCCTGACATTTGTCATCATTCAGTCTGCCAATCTCACTCACACTTTAAAGTATGTGACAACCTCTCCAACAATTAAGAGATTATAATGTATGTTTCAAACACATCAATTTTAGCATATATATTCAAAGACTACATCCAATTTTACTATATTCTCATCTATACATTCTACTTTGATTCCACTTCTCATAGATCAAAGAAAATATTTGTTAAAGAAAATCACAAGCCCTTTATTCTGACTGCATTTCTTAAGGATACTTATTGATAACTATCTTCCAAATTATTTTAAGGCAGTTGTAGAATTCAAATTAGGTATGGAGGGAGGGAAGAGATTATTGTAGACAGTGTCCTAGGAGAGGGGCACTAGTTTTACCAAAATTGTCTTATATATCACAGTACAAAACCATATCGAAGGCATGTGATTGTTACCATCTACAATTCTATTCACAGGTTAACCCTGACTCAGAATTTTAAGAAGTTTTGTATAGAGATTCCTCTGAAGTAAAACATAAGAATGCATCTTTTTCTCATGCTGACAAATAAAACATTCTAATTTCTAAATAACACTTACTTTGGCTATTACTTAAAATTATTTTACACAGATACCTTCTCTTTAGACATTGTAACTGTTGTTAGTACTTTTCAGATGAAACCAATATAGAAGTTTTAATCCTATTTTAACAAGGCCTTATTTTAAAACTGGATTATACTTTTCATGAGACGTTCTAAATATAGCAATGACCATCTCTCAGATAAAGATATATGAGGATGTCATGGGTTAACAAAACATAGAACACATTTGCATAAACCTTTCAGATTGTCATTGTTTCCTAGCTGATTGGGGTATAGTCAGACACTATTTATTTACTAAGTATTTTTTAAGCAACTAATGCTTCAGACATTAACCAAAGATCAGAATTCAGTTGCTTAACTAATTATTAGAATTGTTAGCGTAATAATAGAAGTGACAAATATGTCTTTTTTGTGTTCATTTTAAAGCAAGTAAAAATATCTTTAAGATTCTTAACCCTATATAAGGTGAGAGAAAGGGTACAGAGAAGAAATCTCCCTTAGTAATGTAGATGTTGCAACAGGAAATTACAGTTCTTTAGTTCTAATCTTCCAACCTTGATTCAAACACAAGGGCTAGAAAAAGCTAAAGCCTAAAAAGAGAGAGATAAAATCCTAAATTTGAAGAGGTGATCTATTCTGATAATATCATAGAGAATGCAAATATTGTCTCTGTAGGAGAATTTTTTTAAATATATAAAACTAAAAAAAATAGTTTATTGTATTAATGACAAATATATATTATGTATAGTAAATAAGTTATTTATGGTAAATTGTTTATTACCTATTACATATAGAGAAGGGAAGGAAGAAAAGAAGGAAGGAAGAAAGAAAGGAAGGAAGAAAGAAAGGAAGGAAGGAAGGAAGGAAGGAAGGAAGGAAGGAAGGAAGGAAGGAAGGAAGGAAGGAAGGAAAGAAGGAAGGAAGGAAGGGAAAAAAGCAAGGAAGGAAGACAAAAGGGAGGAAGAAAAAACTCAGAAGAATTTTATTACTTGAATAAATGTAAACAACACGGCAAAAATTGAAAAGCCAAATCTCAACTCTTTCAGAAGGAATATTACACTACAAGGAATTCCAGTTCTCTCTCCCCATTAAAACATTTTAGCAAACTGCTTAATTTCTAGATTTAAAAAATTAAACATTTTAATCTGAAAAATATTTCTTAATAAAAGGTTAGCAATGATAAAAGACAATAAGCCATCTTGACTGAGAAATAAATGTTGAGAAGGTAGCAATTTGTGATGAAACCAGAAGTCATTCAAAATAAAAGGCAATATTGTCAGTTTCACCTTATGAGAAAGTTATTTGCCCTGTAATATTAACACCTCGTTAACATAAAGAAGTGAAAGTGAAGGTCACAGTGGAAATATAATTTGATGACTCATTAGATAGAAATCTAAAAGTCACCCACATAATCATCAAAATTGAATGTCAAGCAGAGAGTTTGGTAAACAAGGAAAGTTAATCAGGTATCTAAAAAAAATCAGAAGAAAAGAAAGAATTAAAATACTACAACAAAGAAAATTTCCTACAATTGTTCTTCTATGTTTTCTGTGAAGTGGTATGGAGGAAATTTGCTAAATGGTCATTTTTCACACATAAGCATGTTATTTTCCCTATTGAAACAAATTCAAAGGAAAATAAAATTTGAGAGGCATATGCACTGGGAATCAGTCTCATATAAAAAAAATAAGAAAATAAAACATTTCTGGGAAGATCATATGAAAAAAAAACCCCCTGTTTAATTCTATCCAAACCTTTTTTATACATTTTTATAGGTCTTTAATATGGAAATGACATATCTAATACCATGGTTAAATTACTAATTTATAAAAATATGGGAGAGAATATATTATATAACTGAATTTAGCAAACGTTTTTTATATTAAATTGAAAATATTTATTGAAGAAATCAATAAAGATTTATTTAATTAAATATCTTCAAGTCATCTAATTAGATACCTTAAGTGATCAAAAAGTAATCAGTACATTTTGCAAACTCACATGTAGTCAGAAAAACTAAAACACATTCGGCCTTTAGTTTCTTAACTCTCATCAGTGAATTAATTTTATTATCAATAGAACTATGCTTCAAAGCACATCACCATAGTTTTAAATCCATAAGTAGAGAATGATGATAATTTATAATAACTCCAAAGAAGCCCAAATTGATACAATAATGAATTTAAAAGTAATTTTAAGAAGCATAAATTTTATTCTGAAGAATTTTTTAATCTATCAATACAGAATGATGCTTCCTGACCTATGCCATTTTGATGTAAAAGTTGTTCATTAATAAGTATCAATTACTTAATTGTGCTTGTAGTTTCAAACTTTGCTTTTAGCACTCAGAGGCTGTCTCCAGGCAAATTTTCAGTTCATTATCAGTTCAAAAGACTGCCCAGTTGTACTTTCTTCAGCTACAGTAAATACATTTTCATCTAGTCTCATCCTCTTTACTGTCTGATGTTTTGTAACAGAGTTTAGAAATCATATTTATGGCAGTTAAGCTGCTAAGGGAAATTTATTGACTTAACAATATCATCCAACATAGCCTGTCATGTGGAACTGTCCCCAGTACAAGGCAGATTAGAGAATGTGAGCTGCTTTAATTTGGCCCAACATTCTGGCTACAGAATTTTCCATTACATGGGTGGGTGACAACAACTGAGTTTGGAACTGTTCAATTTATTCTGTGGCAGCAGTAGAAGAGAACACAATAGCAACTGAAACTAAATTTGAGTACTCTCTCTTCTATTGAAGTTCTGATGAAGTAGCAATGTGAGATTATAAATTGTTGTTACTCGATTTATTTTTTAAGCAGATCTAAGTACCTATACTTGTGAGTTGTCTTTGGTATCGGCCTCCATTGTAGATTCTGGACCCAGTGAGATGGTAGTTGGAGTTCAATATAAAGATGCTAGTTTCCCAGTGTGCAGTGACCCCACAGTTCTATTATGTTTTCCCTCTCGTGCAAGGTCAATGACTAAGACCAAGAAAAGTTTGGAATTCACTTTTTTAATTTTTTTTTCAATTACGGTTAACATTCAATATTAGTTTATATTAATTTCAGGTGTACAGCACACTGGTTAAACATTTATATAATTTTTGAAGCAATCCCACTGATAAGTCTAGTACTCACCTGGCACCAGACATAGTTATTACAATATTATTGACTATATTCCCTCTGCTGTACTTTACATCCCCATGACTATTTTGTAATTACCAATTTGTACTTCTTAATTCCTTCACCTTTTTTCACCTCATACCCTGTCCCATCTGGCAACTATCAGTTTGTTATCTGTATCTATGAGTGGTTTCTGTTTTGTTTGTTCATTTATATTTTTCTTTAGATTCCACGTATAAGTGAAATCATATGGTACTTGCCTTTCTCTTTTAAGTAGTACGCTGGATTTCTTTCATTTCCAGCAATCTACAGACTCCTATTACTTCCCACATTCCAGCAGGAATTGAGATGCACACAAGAATAAATTGGTTGAAAGAAAATATAAATAAAATTAGTCCTGCAACACATTTGCAAAAGAGCTCAAATTTTCAACAAACTATTTGGAAATAGATTTATGTTGTACATTAACAGAGCTTTAAACTTGCTAATCAGAGAAAGGAAAGAAATGGCAACTCCTTTTAATGACAAAAATTTCCTACCCTTAAAAATGGAATTTATCATTTCAGAGGAGAGCAAATAGTAACAAATTATAGGTAGATTAACTTGATATTCTACAAAGAATCTTATTATAAGTTAAATGCATAAATTTTAAATTATTCTAATACAGACAAAATTGTTTTATTATAGCATTAGATCAAATTTTAAAGAATGTATGTTACATAGATAGTACATGAACTTTATTTTAAAAAGACTAGTTGACTTTTACATAAAAATTTTATATTGATCTCATACTGTCTAAAGTATCACATTAAGCTCTAACATATAATGTCATACAAAAAATAGATATTTAATAAATATTTTTGTTGATGATAGAAATATGCTTTTCAACAGGAATTTCCATTTCTGTTATGTGTAGAATTAATGAAGATAAACATACACACACACACACACATATATACATATACATGTATATATATATATCTATATATCAATACAATTTTTCTAATTTAAATTATAAATTCTATTTTATTTCATTAAATAAAAGTAATTTCCTCTATTATTTGCAATGATATGAGTGCCTTCTAAAATTTTTTAACTTAGCAAAATCATATCAGCCTTCACTGATATACAAATAAACAGAATAAACAGAAAATATTTTATCTCTATTTTATAAACAAAAAACTATAGCGAATCATGAGAAAGTAGTTATATCTAACTTTTTCAAGGCTACGTAAGAACTTCAGATCCAGTCAGGATTAATCTTAAATTTTAAGTAACCCAAATTTTAGAATTTGAAGGATCCTTAAAAAGCATCCAACTTTGCTTCATTTTATATATTAAGAAATTGAAGTCTAAATAGGAGAAACTTGCTCAGTGTTACAGAGCTAATGTGTGGAGATAAGAAATTCTTTATTTTTATAAATACGAATGTCCTTTATATTTTCAAGACTATCATTAGTTGTCACTTTCAAACTAAAATTTAAAGAAGGTTTAACCTATGTTCCTTTATAAGTCTATTTTATTGTAGATTATTAAATGTGGTGATCTTACATGTCCTAGTTGTATCCAAAAATATTTCTGGATTACTTACATTGCTTATTTATGTAATCTTAGAGATATAAAATATATAACCATGCCTAGTTGTTATATTTTAATAAAAATTAATATATAAATTCTTTATTTGAAATAATTTAAGAAGTTGTAAAAATGTGTATTTTTATATTTTCCAAATATCTTACAAAGCACCATTGACAACATTCCATTATACCTCCTCCAACATATAGGATATACAAAAGAAAGGTAATATATCTTTTTACTCATAAACCTAATGAATAATAAAGCCTTAGATAACTTGGGACCCTATCTTCTAACTAGTACTGCTCAATCTAGAGGATCACATCAAGTCTACTAGGTTAATATAAATCCAAACAATAGATCTTTTTTAAAACGTACTAATAAACCAATTCTAAAACATCACATCTCTTCAAAAGGAAACAGGATTTTAGAAGTAAGTATACAACACCTATGTGAGACACGCAACCAGTGACTTTATAATATCTGTATAGAGAGTAATATCTTAGACCCCAGAATAATACCAGCAGTAGGTAAAAAGTTTTAATAAAAAAAAAAACAGAAATACTTCAAAATATCATCCTGAAAATATATAAGAATTTATTTTATTATATAAAAATTTGATCTTTTTTACTACTAAGGATACTCCAATTAAATGAACATTTTCTTGCAAGTATTATATATTCATAAAACCATCTCTATATTTTACATATCCATTTAGCTAAATATTAAAGATTTTCTCATATGTATACTCACCTGCTCAGAAAAGATGTCATTGTTATCTTCCAGGTATTTACTGAAAGGGTTGGGTTCAAAGACTTCCTCCTCTTTTTTCAGTAATATTTTGGATTTTACAGGTACCGGGCGAATTACTCCAGGTTTAGTCTTAATAAACATAACATAATTTTTAAAAAATAGAAAATAAACACTATTCAAATAAATTAGTATGTGTGTTATTAAGTCCTTCAAATGTTCTCATAAAAATCTATAATTTTTTAAATGTTAAAGTGATTTTTCAAATACAGAAAAACAACCTAGAATCAAATGATTTTAACTAATGTAACTTTTGTTTTGTGTTAACTGTTACAGCAATTGACTCATAAAGATTGACTATTATGATGTTCAAAATGTAAAAACTTCTTTATTTATCTAGCCAAACATGTTCTTATATATTCTTGCCAGTGCATTCAATCGATAAACATTTCATTTGATAAATATTTATTGAGACCGTACTCAGTGTCAAGTAGCATTCTCATTCTGGTCATGGTAGAATTGTTGAATTTAGCACATCCACCAAGCCCATAACAAATTTCTTTTCCTGAAAACTGTTCCCCACCCATGTTCCCAAATCCACAGACTGAGGCCCTCTAAAACCATGTTCATATTATGTGTGATAAAACCAGTTGTGGCCTTCTGACCTAAGAAGGTGGGCAGTGCAGTAAGTAGCAAACAGATTTTCTCTCCCAAAAATGTGGAATAAGAATTTTAACTGTTCTGCAGTCACTTTAGGAGATTAAAATTATATGTCAACTTGGGAGGCATAGTAAAGTCTGAATCTGCCATAAAGCAGATCTGATGATATCAAGAAAGGTGGAGAAAGTGCATGGAGAGGCAGCCCAGAGAGGAGAGACATTTGAGGGCTTTCCAGAATTGAATTCCAAAACATTCCTGGGGCCCAGCTGGATTTCTTGTCCTGAGGGTCCCTAAGATTTTCCTTTCCTTTTTCGCTAGATTTGCATTTTTCTTTCTAGTCAAGTTTACTTCTGTAACTTGCCATCGAAAGAATTTTAGCTAATAGACCAGTCATTCAAGTTTCATAAACCTGTACCCAATGTCAGTTTGATGAAACAGAGAGAAAGAGAGAAATCTAGTTTGGGGCAATTTCAAAATGATGTTTCACAAACACTAAAACCTTTTACCCTGTAAAATGTCACAAAATGATTGATAAGTTTACAAAAACATCCCAAACAAGAATTCAATAAAAAGTTGTGACACTTTTTCTGTTTAAGTATTTTGCTGTAATCATTCTTCTCAATCCCATTTCCTTTCGGGAAATAGTAAATTAGTTCTCCTCAGTCAATGCTGATGCTCACAAGTTAAGCCTTAAGGGAGTGCATCTATCTCTCTGCTCTATAAACCACTTGAAATATTTTGAGTCTCGAATAAATGCCACTCTGCAATACTTTTTTCAATTGTCATTTTCCAGTTGTCTTTTATATATATGCCAACCGGGGAAATACAGATTGAGAAAAGTCTCTGTCTTCCCCAGGCTGAGAAATATCTCCCATGTAAGAAACTCTGATTTCTCTCAAGGGGGAAAAAATGAGCAAGTATCATCCAGTTACACACAAAGTCACACAGTTGACTACATATGTGAGAACAACAGTAAACTCAACACAAGAACAAAGCCCAAGCAGTTACTGGGAGATGCCTGATAGCTGAGTCATGATCCTAAATTGTCTAGATTTCTTGTCTCTCTTTTCCATTTGCCTTCCTGTTTCATGTCTCCTTCTTTCTGATCCTACTTCTGTGCCTTCTTCTTACCTCCTACTCTTTTGTGAGGCAGAAAATCAATACAAAAACTCCAATACTCAGGGCCAACACCAGATTCTAAAAACAACATAGAGCTTTAGGAGCAAAACTTGGCAGTAGTATGCAGAAAGACAGAGAAGAGAAGAAATTTGAACAGGAGCAATTGATATGGTAAGAGAATCTCTGCCAGAGAAACACGACCACTGGTCCCTATAATGCTAGCAGAAAGGTGTTTTGGGTTTTCTTGTCCTGAAACCTTTCACTCAGGTAATCTCTTTTGGAATCATCATCCTCAAGGGTGAGACCAGAAAAAAAGATTCTTCTGGTTAGTTGGATATCAGGCACCTTCAGTGTCAGAATTAGTTACTAATGGACAATAGTTGTTTCTCTACTAGCCTTAATGCTCCTTAATTCCTATGAATTTCATGAATTTGATAGTTGACTGAAATGTAACATGATTTTTTTTCTCTATTTTTTTTTACTTTACCAGATTTTCCACATGCTCTTTTCTTGAATTCTGTTTTCCTAGGCTTGTTCTACCCGAAGTCTTGGAGTTTTACTCTTTCTGTTTTGCTTACTTGGTCTTGATATGGTTACCCTAATTGTTACATTATATATATCACCTCATTTTTTTTAGTCCTAATTTGCTCCTGCACCTTAATTTATTGTCACTTAGTAGTCAATATTACATAGACATGGAGATAAACTTTGGCAAAAGATTAGACATAGTTTGCCTTTGACACTGTTTACTACTTGCTCCCTATAACTTTTAAACATAATCTCCACATCCAACTATCTCTCAGTATTTATTCAAATTGGAAATAGCACCCTAGTGGCCCAATTCTGTACCTCATGCACTTTCAAAATGATGATATACCAACAAATTATGTTCATGGCAGCCTCTGCATCTTGCTCATACTTTTCCATATGCTTTGAAACCAGTTTCAAAATCTTTGAGGACTTGTTGCAATTAATTACACCATCATCCTCCCATTGATCAAAATGCACTGTATTCAATGTTTTAGCTAGATTATCTCACTGATTCATTATCTACAACACTGTGACAGGCTGAGAGAATGAGTCACAAGACAGTCATGCAATTAATATATAAAGAAGTTAAGATTAAATGTGGTCTAATTAAACCCATGATTTTAATTACTCCTATGCCTTCTCTGGGTGGGGGATGGGGAGAAGTGGAGAAAGAGAGAGAACAGAAACTTAAATCATTTTTAAACACCAATGTCTCTATAACTTCCTTTGTCCAATCAATAACAATTGGCACATCCTTGATTTTGCCATTGTTTCCTCAGTCTATGTCATCTTATTTTTCTTTTCACTCTTCTTCCTAATTCCAGTTTCTCTTTCCCTAAAGGTGGAAGCAGCATTTCAGCCAATAGAACATTCTTGAAAAACTGTAGGGCCTGGCGTCTTTCTATTCAATATACAAATCCATATGTTCTTCATTCTTTACACACACACACACACACACACACACACACACACACACACACACACACCACTACACCTCCTGAAAAACTCTGAAGTTTATGTGGCCAAGATATCAAAATTTATACTGACATCTCTCTGAACTTGGATAGAAATCCATTCCTAAGAAGCAGATATTGCTGGGAGGAAAATATCAAGGACCTGTGTTTTAGTTTTTGCAAAAGTGTTAACAGACTATATGACCTTGAAAAAGCCATTCAACCTGTCTTGACCATCTGCTAAAGGGTTATAATTCTAATTCATGATTAGGTCTTTTAATAATGAGTAATGACAAATCTTATTATTTACTCTCATGCCACCTTGAGAATAGTTATTGCATAAGCCTTGTTTCTGAATATTCAAATCTGTCATTCAAGCAAAGGTATTAAAGTGCCCTTTAGAAGGTGTATAAAAGATCATATATGAAGCAATTGGTGCTGTTGCTGGCACACATAAAGCTCTCTTGGAATATTAGTTAACGTCCTCTTCACTCTTCTAATACCTTGTTCTTCAATGTCAAAGAGCCACGTAATCTATATTTGCTAAAGACTACATTGCAACCTAGTAAACTAAGGCTCTATACAAATAAGGTGTCTGCTAGTACTTTGCCACTCAGAATGGAGACTATAGACCAGCAGCATCAGCCTCACCTCAGAATCTGTTAGAGGTCTCAAAACTTGGGCCCTACCCCACACTTACTGAATCATAATCTGCATTTTAACAAAATCTCTAAGTGATTCATGTGCACATTAAAAATTGAAAGGCACTCATCTAGAATTCATCTCATTAAAATGTCATGCTGCCCACCCAAAGGTAGATCTTCCTTGGTCTGCTGACTGAGAGATATCTCTTTAACTTTGAGCTTCTGCCTCTAGACTAAAGGAGATAATTTAGAATAAACTGCCCTTTATTAATTTCTAATCTATATTACATCTTTGTTCATAGTCCCCTGATATCTTCAGATTTAATTAGACTTTGGTTCACTAATTCTTGAAAATCTAATTTGCTAAGTCTTTGTCCAAACACAAACGAAGGAAATTTAGTTGAATCAAGTTAGAAGCGTTTATAAATGTGAGCTACTATAAGATTGTTATTGTCTAGCAATATTACAACTAAACTAGCCCAAAGAGGTCATTCTTTCATTTCTGTCTGCTACAGAATCCATAGACGAGGTAGGCTTGAGACTGATACACATAAATATCATTCTTATGATGCCAGGTAAAGCAACTCTATAATTTTCTTTCCAGTCTAAGCAGAGAAATAAAAACAAGTAGTAATTCTCATAATCAGCACAAAGGGCACAGAAAAACAATGAGAAGGTTCTTCAAATGGCAAATTTTAATTTATTCTGATGAACCCACTGAGAACTGATTTACACTGGATATAAGACATTTTAAAAATGCCTCAAAAACAAAACTGTTGTTTCAGCGCTCTGAAACATACTTCTATCAGATGTTCTCTGGAGCCATTTTTCCCAATTGGAATCTAGTCTATGTCAGAAACTGTAGTGTCTACAGAGATGAGAAAGATAAAAAAAATTTTCTCAAAAGGCTGATAATCCAGTTGAGTGAACCACAAAACAATAACAGTATAAGTCAAGACATATCACTCAACTCTTCTCAAAGCTTTCTAATGCTTCACATTTTTATTTATAACAAAAACTAAAACCCTACAGTGTCAGCAAGCATGCCTACAATATGACTTAATCTTTTCTATCCCCAACCAGATTTTCCCTTTCCAATCTAATCTACTGCTACTATGCCTCTAACCCCATTACTCTCTCCACTCTAGCGCACACTATGATATGCACTTCTCTGGGAGTCTGCAGTTGCTCTTACTTTATCTGAACTCCTTTCTCCCTTTCCAGGATTTCAATACCTACCTCTTCTTTCCTGCTTTGTTTTTTTTTTTCATAGTACTTATCATAATCTGACATCAGTTTATGTTTGTCATCTTTCTTTCTATACCAGAATGCAAGCTGTGTGAAGCCAGAGATCATTGTTTTGTTCATTTTTGATTCTTCAACACCTAGAATTGTGCTAAATAAATATTTGAAGAATGAATAAATTAACTAACAGACAGAAGTCCAGTATGTTGGCTATAAACCAATATGGAAGCAGAGTTTCAGGTCTTCAATTATTTTTCCTATTATTTTACAATATAGCCCAAGAAGAGAAAACTTTGAAGAATAGAAGGTCCACACTGCCTTTCACCAATAGAGAACCAGAGAAGGAAAGTGGGTTGGTGAGCTCCATCATCAGAGATAAGAATAGAAGGCTGAAGGTGTCATCTCTGATAGATATAAAAAATCAAGGCCAGAGACCACTTCTAGGTTTCCACTCTCTCACAGTGATAAGCAAAAAATTCAACACCAAAAGACAATAATATCATCTCTTTTGGAGAATTCGAGAGTGAGATAGAGCTCTATTGCTAACCTTGAGGGAGAAAATGTCCAAGAGATAAGGTATGTGAAGTTCCCAGGACATGGTGCTAGGTTTAATGGCCTGTGAGCCCCTGGTCTGAGACTGCTATTCATTGGTCTTTATAACTTATCAAGTATATATTTATACTTCATCATTGCTACTCAGGGAACTGTAAAAATAGTTATTATTTCTGCCCTTTGAAACTTATAATCATAATTCTCTGACAACAAGTTGGTACTGCCTCTGGCTGGAGACCAAAATTGAAAATTAACTGCCAGCACCGACCTAGAAATTTTCTTACTAATATTTTTAAATAATGACTTCTTAGAGCATACATCTTTCTCAAAGTAGTAACTTAAACTAACGGACTGATGTTTTTAATTGCTTTTGACCACAGCAGTAAGGTCTGGAGTGGTTGTGATGAGGAAGAAAAGAAATAAAAGATAGGGTCCCAGTTTTTAAGAGATTATTTTTATACTTTAGAAGATATAAGATGTGTAATAAAACAGCAATAGCATAATAAAACACAGCATATAAAAAATTCTGTGGGCCTGGCTAGGAATTCTACCAATTTGACGGACTCAAAGAGTTTGTGAAAGTGCTGTGGTTATTTCTTTTACCCACTTTTTTAGTCTTCTTGTTCCACTGTGATTTTTTGTTTGTTTCTGTGGCAACAAGCTCAGAAACTCAAAAGCATTCTACCATCAAGATTGTTAACAAGAGCAATATTCTCTAAGCCATTTAGCTGATTTATTCATTCAATTAATAAATTTTTATCAGCTCTAATTTTTTAAATAAACAAATTATATTCTTGAAGCAAATACATAAGCTTTTCTCCTCCACAAAGAAATATCTCAAATTTCAAAACACTACAGTTCTTAAGATGGGGGTGCGCAAACAGATGTTTAGACCACTCATTAGCCATGGAGATATCTGTACTTCAGGTTTTTTTAACCAGAATAATAAAAATAACTATTTCTGCCATACTAACTCACAAGGTGATTATGAGAATTGAATGAGATAATATGCTTGACAGAATTTTGTAAAGAAAAAAAAGAGCATAAAAGCAATTTGAAAGGAATAAAACATTTTCTTCTATATTCACATTTATAATATACTATTGATACTAAATGAGCTAGACTATCCATAAAAGTACACATGCAATGTCTTTTTCCCTAAAATTTATCATTAATATGATAGTTGCAGAAAAATAAACATACATAGAATTTCAACAATTATAAACCACATCCTATAGCTCCAAAAGGTTGTGCAGAATATACACAATACAGATTGGCTGAATTGAAATATTTCAATGGTTAAAGAAAAGACAATAGCATGACTCAAACCTGAGGAGGCGTACATGATAAATGCTGTAGCACTTAAGTATGTTGTATCAAGGAAAAACTGGTCAAGGACAAACTGCCTTTAAGCTTAAAGAAGCCATCAGTTCTACACAAAAGCTTTCAGGGCTGCATTTTCTGAACAACAGGGACTTCAAGAGCCCTCAGAAAGATGAGTCATGTACCACTAAAGCAAGAGAAATCAGCTGGCATTCAGAACTGGGAACAAAGTATCTGCAAGTTTAAGTACTCTTCTTTATAATATTCCTGTAAACTGCATTTACTTTTACTTGTATATAGCCATGTGGCTTATTTTTGAAATCTATTGTTTCATACTCTCTAGATTCACTATTACATGGAAAACAGTAAACATTTTGTAATGGCATGAAATTTCAAAAGGCAAAGCCAAAAGTTATCTATTTTAACCTTACTCCCCTACCTGCCTAAGGAAGACCAGTGTTTCTCCATTTTACAGAGTCCAACCTGTTTTCTTACCCAGAGAAAAGGGACTCTCCACTAGCCCCTGATAATATGGTGATTATTCAGCTCAGAAATTAAAAAAACTTGTGAAGTTTCAACCCAGACCGTCCTTTCTTTTTGCTCTCTTTATTATGCTAGGGGACACACTATACACAAGTGCTAAACCTCAACACCCTAACTGACCTTACCCAGTCTCCACCTCTTCAGTAAGAGATCACATTTTTGTAGGCAATGCTAAAATGCCAGCCAACGACCTGGCACAGGAGATACCCAATGAATGCCACACTTTCATAGAGGCCCAATTTCCCAACTCCTTTATCAATCTTTTTTAATGGCCCTTGAATTATATAAAATACATAATGATTCCTTTTTGAAAATTACAAAGAACAAGGATGACCACTAATACTGTGATCTTATATAATCTACTTTCATCTGTCAAATGGCTGTGTGTATTATTTCAAAGATATTTTAGAGATTTTGTGTACAATAATAACATCTCCCTTATGCACAGGACTACACTGGCAACTTTATGTATATAATATCATAAATAACCCCTTTAGGTTGACTGAGGAGTTATACAAATCTCTGTTTTATAGATAGATATTTCCAATGCCCTCATCTCTAAGTTCCTTTCCATTTTAAATGTAATGTAATGTTGTTTAATAGAAGAAGAGAAACTGAGGCACATATTGGTAAACTAGTTTTACAAGGGCCCACAAATTATTCTCTGTTAGCCCCCTACTAAGTAATTTGGCTTCTAGAGTAAACAATAAAAATATTTTAAGAGTAAGGTCCAGGTCATATTCCTTTTTGTCCTTCCAATGTTGAATTGGCACAGTGGCAATGTAAATAAACAAGTTAGAAAGAACGAAGTATGAGGAAATGGTATATCCTTAAGAAGCCAAATCTCAAAAGCAAAATGGCTTCTGTTTTAAGCATGTGCTACTACAGCAATTTATCATGTAGTTTTACTTCAACCAGTTTATTAATTCCCCCCCAAAATAGGAGGCAAATAATTTATCTACTTATTTTATGCAAAACATACACTTACTTATGTAATTTAACTATAATCTATGTATTCCCAGTAATTTTGATTTTGTGCTACACACACATGTATACACATAAAAGCAATATATATCATCAGAATTAGCTGTCATATGGCATCTATATTGTGTGTGTATGTTATAATCACACATGAGAATATATATATATATATATATATATATATATATATATATATAGTTTTATTTTCAAAGGCATTCTTTTTTATTCAATTTTTTCATAATTTTATTCCAAAGAGAATTTATGGTGGCAAATCTTGGAAATTTCTTCATAGAAATAAAAAAAATTATCATTTTATTTATAATTATGTTACTTAAGAGTAAAATTTTAAAACCTTAAAGAAGTAAATGCTGTGAACATTCTTTGCATGAAATTATTTCTAATCTATTTTATTCCCAGGTAATGTAAATATAGGGTTAACATCACGAAATAGGAGTCGAAGTCATTGAATTGAATAATTACATCAATGCAGGAGATGTCCTTTTTAAATGTGATAAGCTTGCTTGATAATAATCCCTTAACAAACCTACCGATATCTCAAGGGCATGTGAGGATTAAAACTTAATTTAAAACTTGGTTAAGAAATTTCTTGAACTCCTTAAAGAAAAAGTCTAAAGTAAATGGAAAGAAATCACCAGAGTCAGTCAAAGCAATGCCAGGTATTTTTCCCCCTATAGATCACAAATGTAGAATTTATAGAATTATTTTATTATGCAGGAAAAGGTTTATTACATCACATAGTTGTTTTTATTATGTTTTCTTTTATAAAGTCATTATATATTTTGCCTTTTTGAAATAGTTTCTTAAAATATTAAGCCAAGAACTGTCATATATATGTTTGATAATATATTTCTATATACAAATACTTGTTTATGCCTAAATACATACATTTAGTCATTCAGTATCCAAAATCTGTATTTTGCTAAGTATAATTATAAATGAGAATATTAAAATATTCTTGATTTTGAAAATTACTCTCAAAAAATAAGTACATATTTTTTAAATATTAAAATAGTTGTAGTAGTATTTCCATATCTAAAGTGGGAAACTAGTCAATTTATTATGTTATTGCAGTGCTTGTTTCCATGGCAACTCCTTTGCTTCACTATGTTAGTAATTATGGAACTCAAAGTGCTAGAGAGCTTGGCATATATGTGGTAGAATGCTCTCATTGTTCAATTAGATGTTTGAGGCCCAGATTCCCAAATTTATGACTTATCTTTCATCAGTCCAGTAGTTAGTGCTAGAGTAAGAAGTATAAAGTAAATTTTTTTGGCCTCTATTCCAGCGTTCTTTCAACTATATCATACTGCTTGCCACTGTTCTAAGCCAATGGACATTAAAATTACACACACACACACACACACACACACACACACACACACACACATCCCATACATACAGTATATGTATAAACACTAACATATCTAAGCAGTTTAATTGATCAGGTTAAGAGTTAGACTATGTCTTTTATAACTTTTCAAACAAAATAAAAATATTGTCATCATTGTGACATGATAATGACAAGAGGACTTGTTGGTTTTGAATGTAGGATGCTAAAACAATTGCTTTAAAAAGAAAAATAATCAGTATTAAGCAGTGATTTGTCTTTTTAATGTGTCAAACTGCTTTATTAGAAATTTTCATTAATTTTACTGAAGGTAAAATTATTCAGGAATTTATAATTATAAACAGCAATAATTAAAAGATATAAAGAAAATCTTTAATAGTAATATCCAGAAAACTTATTCATGGTTTCAATTTGCTAAGCAAAAGTATTTCTTTTATTTAATCAAATTTTTATCTATAAGTAACAGATTTTAGAGTTTAGATCTCCACTGTCCAAGGCAGTAGTCACTAGTCTCCATGTTAAATACTAGAAATGTAGCAATTCTGAATTGAGATGGACTGTAAATGTAAATTACAGAGCAGATTTCAAAAACTTTGTCCAAAATAAAAGGAATGTAAAATATTTCAATTTTATACTGATTACATGTTGAAATGATTTTATATACCATTAAATAAAATATATTATTGAATGTATAATAATATAACATATAATTGAATATTTAATAATATAATATTGATGTGACCTGTATCTTTTTGCTTTTTAATGTGCTTACTAGTAAATTTTAAATTACATATGTAGCTTCCATTTATGGTCACATTATACTTCTATTGCTCATCACTCGTCTACATTATTCTCATGATAATCTTTCCATCTAAAATATCTCATTTTTCCATTTCCTCAAGTCCAGAACCTATCCTATATTATCTGATCTATCTCATCAAGAAGTAAACTCTCTCCTCTAAATTCCAAAGTCTTGCTTCTGACCCCACCAATTCCACTCTAACGTCACTATTAGAATGGAAGTTACAGGCAAATAGGGTCTACATATGGTTTTATGTAGTTTGTAGTCTGTCAAACAACTACCATGAAGTTTTAGTAAAGCATTAGTAAACTTTTATTAGACTAGTAAGCAAATAAACTTATATGTAGTAAATATATTCTCAGTTCATTTTCATTCAGGTAAAGTTTCGGGGGATCAGAATTTTTTAAAGTAGGTCTATGACTTACTAAGAGGATACATACCAGCTGACTTTCAGATACTGTAGAAGATGGTGAGGAGAGATTTGCCTGTAAAATATAAACATGGTGTTTATTTAGTAAAATAATATTTTAGTAAAATTCATAATTTAATAAAATATATATCTATGTTAAGTATTTAGTTCTATTATTAAAATAATATATAGACATTGTAGATTTTGAAAAAGTATAAAATAAAAAGTATTATTATACTACCAAAAATTATTTTTACCATTTTTGGTACATTGCCTTACAATATTTTTTCTACATGTTTTTTATTCAGTTCACATAATAGTGAATATGATGTATTATAGGTTAATTTTCCTTAACATCTTAACAGAAACACTATCACAAGACATCAAAACTGCTTCACAGTCACATAATATTTTATTCTCTGTAGATTTCATATTTTATTTAAATATACCAGCATTGTTGGATATTTATATATATTTACTGAAAATTGAAACAAAAACAGCTTTTTCTTTATCTTTATATATAAATAGTAGCACAAAGTTTTAATGATTTATGAAATAAAATTATTTGGTTATTAAAGCTGTTTTAAATTAAAGGGGAGGTGAATATTGTTTCTTTATCTTTGGTTTCTGTATTTAACTCCTTTAGTCTATATGTGGTTGCTTTCTGAAGAAAATGCTTTGGTAGTTTTTCAAACCTTACTGTCTTGAACTTTGAAAATATTATTATTATTTAAAAAGAAAGTTTAACTGGATATAGATTTCTAGAGTAACAGTTATGACCTCTCAGCATTTTGATGGTACTATTCCACTGGCTCTGACTTCTGCTACTGCTGCCAGTCTAAAAGTCATAATTTGGTGGATCAACTATCTTCACATTTGGTTAGCATTTAAGATTTTTCTCCCTGACTTTCTGTAATTTCAATGTCTGAGGGTGGATTTCTTTGTATATGTTCCATTTCAGGGGATTTGGTGTAGTTTTTCATTCTGAGTATGCATATCTTTCTTCAATTCTGGAAAATCCTTCACAAATATCTCTTCAAATTTTGCCTTTCTCCCATTATATCTAATCTTTTCTTAAATATCTTCTATTAAATATATGTTGAGCCTTCTCAATCCATCTCCCATTTTATAAAATTTCCTTTTATATTTTTTTATTTCATTATGCTGCATTCTGGATGGTTTCTACATATAAGTCCAACAGTTAATTAATTTTTCTTCAGCTGTATGTTAGCAATTGAACTTTATATTTTAATGACTTTATTTTAATGTGTAGAAGTTCTATTTGGTTATTTTTCCAATCTGTTTTTATGGTAACTATAACTTCTGTCAACTATTTCAATGTTTTTAATATATTTATAAATTTTTTCCAGATTTTTCTACAGTCCCTCATTGTTAAATCTCCTGTTTCTTCTATCTGCTGACTCTCCCTCATATCTCTCCCTCATGATGATCTTTACACATATTTTGGCTTTTTAAATTTTAGTTGACCTCTAGTCAGGTAACTTCAGTGATAATTCCTGTAGATGTCCAAGAAACCCTGGTGTGAGAAACCATCTCTACAATACATTTTAAATTTACCCTTGTTGGAGATGTAGGAACTTTACTCACATTGGACCAGTTTCCATTGTATTTTATCGCTCTGATATTTCTAACCCTCAAAGGTGGCAGATTACCACATCTTCAAGTTTCACAGGATTCATTTTCTCATAGATGACTATTTCATCACTCACTACTATAGAATAAAGGTGACAGAGATTTATCTTTTTTCTACTTCATGTTTCACAGCCAATGTGGCCATTTAGCCTCTTGGATTACACAAAGAATTTCTTAGGTCTTAGACTTGATATATAGTGAAAGTTAAAATCTAAGCTCCTTGCTTAGATTTTGAAGTACCTATGTTCCATCAGGGCTTTAGATTCTTCTTAGCACTTCTATTTAGATCTCTGATTTCATTTCTGGTACTCAAAGATTTCTCTTTCTCTTTCTTTCTTTTAGGTTGGGTTATACACATATATTTTAATAGTTACATTTTATGCAGCATTACTGCATTTAAATTAAAGGTTAAGTTCCCACTTCAGCTAAGCCATTAACTTTGATGGGAAATGGTCAACATATAGATGTATATTTAAAAATATACTTGGCTAAACTATAATAAAATTGTATTCCTAAATACTTCTTTATGAAACTGCAAATATTTTCAGGATTTATTCTAGATGTGCCAATGTTGTTTTTACTCAAGAGATGAACGATACTGAAAATTAAAAGCTTAGCAGTTCTTATGGTATTGCCAAGCATATAGAAGTGTGAATCACCAAACATGATAATGAGGTAACTGTAGTCCTCATACTGAGCCCAACATTGTTTTCTGCTTCTTGACTCACACCATCCCTTGTTGCTCTATGGCAGCAGGATATCTTGGCTAAGTGTTCCCCATCTTTATTCGCTGTAGACATGGTTAGTGTACACCAAGGTTTCTGGCTATTCTGCGCAGAAAATTGCCCTTTAGAATGTCAATCACAGTGTTCATTCTGTTCATCTACAGATTTTGCTTTTAACTTCATTATGAAATATGAGTAACGATAATTCCTTCTAAAATTTTAGTTTTTTTCTCTTTAGTTAATTTTTCATTATTGCAATAATGAAAAAATTCTCTATGAATTTTATAAGGTTAATTAATTCCTTCTGTGAAATATGCTGAATTAAATGCATCTTGACAAAAACAAAACATAGTTAAATGTTTATCTTAATAATTATAGGAGATAAGAGGTTATACATTGAAAATAAAGTATTTGCACAATTTAACTACACTACTAATATTTATCAGTACACTGAATTAATAATACCAAATTACTACTGGAAAAAAAAAAGGTAAAATGCTCAAGCAAATATATTAATTAAATTAGGCGGGGAAAAAACAAGTATCTTTGTGTCGTCTCCAAAAGTCTTCCAAATTCCTTCACTGGGAATTATGGCATAACAATAAGATACCCTAGACATTCTCAGTACATTTTTTTTTTCATCATATGTAATGGACCTGATATCACTGTTATCAGAAACTATTCCCAGAGAAAAGACAGAATTAAATGTGAATGTCACAGTGGAGTAAATGTTTATAAAACCACTAAAGACCTTTTACCAAAAAAATATATATATGAGCTTATGTGTGTTATCATGAATACAAACTAGATTATTTTAACCAATCTAATCATGTTAAACCTTTTTAGAAGCCTCCCTATGCTTGCCTACTACAAGTTAATGATGTTTATTAAATGTAGCTATAGTCACATTATCAAAATTGTAGCAATTATTTTTTAAAAAGTGAGGAAATATTGTTTGGTGATTTGAGATTGGAGAGTGAGTGTTTTTTTGTTTTGTTTTGTTTTGTTTTTGTTTTTGTTTTTTTCAGAACATTCTCCAAACATTTATTCAGTTGACATCAGAAACCTCTGAACTCCTTAATGCTTCAGCACAACTTGAGGTGAGCCTGGATGTGGCCACCAGGGTACTGAGAAAGGGGTCTCCAAAATTGGGTTGACCCAGGAAGGCTTGTGTTGCAGAGGCAGGCTACTCACCGGGGGTGCAGAGGAACTTCTCCTGCCCCAGACAACTGAGTCATGAGGAAACCTTGCATCTCACAGCACAGCAGGGACCAAGTGATATCACATTCACTCTCTCTGGACAATCGCCAAGCTGATTGGTTAGACAAAGTGTCAGGAGAGAGCCTGAGGCCACCCAGGTCTAGTGTAGGGAAGAGGCTATTATATTTGAACACCTGCCTATCAGTCGACTAAACTAAGGTAGAGAAGCAATTTTAAGTGCCTAAAAATAAACTTGAATTTGGATTTGAACAACATTAAGTTTTTAGTCATTCATGTTTATCTACGTTACTACTAACTGTGGAGTAAAATGTTAGAGATTGGTATAAGAATGGTTTTTGTATGAAACAAAATCTCATAATATCTATTTGACAGCTTTTGATGTGATTTTAAGTACAAAAAAAGAAAAGTGAAAAAGAGGACGTTCTAACCAGACATCATTATAAAGGCAGTCAAAAAATTGTAAAAGGCAAAAATTTTTACTTCAAAGAAAATCTATTAAAGAGTTATTTTATATGAAAAGCTAAAAGAGTTCAAGATTAAGGAAAGATAAGAATTTTAAATCCACTGAAAAATAAATTGCTACACAAGGCCACCACTTGTGCCAAGTCAGCTTTGAAAAAATCTTTTTACTCTTCCAAAGACTTGATGCCAGAGGCGCATAAAGTCCAACCAAGCTCCTTAGTTATTGTCTAGAGGTTACTTTTTCTTGAAATCCGCAGTTTTTCCCCATTCTTGACACATGTCTTTTTGGCTGGCATTACACTAGCAGACATCCTATTAGGGGATTGGAACAAAATCAAGTATCATACAAAAAAGTATCCAACAGTTGTTTCTGCCTTCTGCACTCTGCACTTCCACTTCGACATGTTTCTGTTCCTTTTTTTTTTTTTTTCCTTTTGGCAGTTATAGTTTTCTATCCTGAATATATCTGATTCAGTATCATTAAAATGTTTCTCTTCTTTTTCTGTTAACTCTAATTGTCCTAAGTTTTCTTTTATTAAAGTTTATAGAACTTTAATTAGTGATAATGTATTAATTGAATCACATTATTTCTACCAGACAAGACTGATCTACAGGTAGAAAGACAAAACTTAGAATATTAACTCGGCACCTAAAAATCAACGAGTTCTGAGATTGGCATTGAGGAAATATAAAAAAATTATGAAATGGTAAGAAATTGTCTTATCCTTAACTAAGAAAATGTTTCTGTTATTTTTACATAAGGCACTACACAAAAGAATGAATTCAATGGTAAAAATGTTGGATACAAAAGCCATAGAGATAGATATATTATGAAGCATCTTATCTTTCTTGCTTCACAGTGTTTAATTATCTGCAGACTCTACTCTATATAAATATCTAATTAAAAACCATTTATATGTCATTAATATATCCCCAAAGATATAAGTATAAAAAATAGATTTGGAGATATTTAAAAAGTTTTACTCTTAAGCTAGGGAATGATGATTCAGTCTTGTCATGAATATAATTGGTAAGCAGCATAAGTGGGCATAGTGACCAGTAACAGTCAGAGTTTATATGTGCAAAAGAGAAGATAAAAGACTCGATCAAGAGGAAATTTGGCTAAAATATAGCACTGTTATGCTTGATAAATTCTAAAATAATGAGGATACAAAGCACAAAGCATGTCTTATTAAAACTTTCCCTCCTCTCTAGCAGAATGTAGATAATTATCTTTCATTCCTTCCTTATCTCCTTTTAAACAAGCATATTTGATAAATATTTCTGAATAATAAAATAAATAAAATAATTTGTAGACTGGAATTTATTGCTTAAATTATTCACAACCCTTCTTGTTACTCATCAAATCTCCAGTTGCAACATATGGAAGCAGATTTAGACCAGATCTAATTTAAATGATTTAAATTTAAGTCACCTATTGCCCTAAGATCTATGACTACATTAGTGCACATCACCTCTGAAACAATTCAGCCTAGCAACATTTTCCAAGCATAGCAACAAAGGTATTTTATGAGATGGCTAAATTGAAGCCGATGACCTTTATTTGAATATCTGAACATATAGTGGAGAATATTTTTAATAAAGTTTGACACTTTTTAATATATTGTGATATTTCAAAAGCAATAATATGCAATTGTAATGGTATTTTTTGTCCCTCAAGCTCATTAAAATGACATCTTACCTGCACACTGTATAATATTAAATAAGCTTGTCTCTGTTATTTCTCTGGCACTTAAAAGCAACTCTTTAAATGTAGTCGGTTTATGAAATACATTATTATTAATAGAATGTGACTCCAACTAAGGGTTTAATAGAATCAAATACTTGCCCTATTTTCTGAGGTTATTCTTTATTTTAAAAAGTGTTCTATGTTTTTGCATTATATGAATGAAATAAATTTAAATAGGTAGTAGGTAATTAAAAAATAATAAACATTTACAAAGACATGGATGTAAAGAAAACATGATATTTCCTTTCAAAGATGATTGCGAAAACGTAGTAAAATAAAAATTTAAATAGAAAATTTGTTTCTTTACAAGGGGAAAAGAAATTCTTTAAAAATAAATGTCATTAGAAATATTCACTCAAACAGTATCTGATAAATTATGAGTCAATTTAAATAAAGCAGGTGATTTAAAACATAAGAAATACAGTAAAACATAATCATCTTATATATTATTACCAAATATGAAATTATTCACTCAAAGTTAGACTGAAGGTTATTGGGCATGAAGAAATGATTTCAACACAGAGAATAAATATTTATGGATAAAATATTTAAAGAAGACAAACTATTCCAGAACCTGTAGGTTCACATGAGTATCAATGGCAGGAGTTTTGATATGTGGAAAACCTGGGTTGTTTTTGTCTACTGCGACTTCTGAGACTTGGTTACTTCCTGTGTAAAATGGAGATTTTATAAAAATAATATCCACCTCATATAATTGATGTAAGGTTAAATTAGATCGTTAAACCTTATTTGAAAGGTGAGAACTTAAAATATTAGTTATTATTATTGTTGTTGAATATGGCATTGGATTAAAACAATTCAGTAAAATATTGACGATAAATTAATACAATCAATCCCACAAGTGACCTGTAGCAATCATGTAACATATTCTTAGCCTAGTTTAAATCCTATCACATGCAAAAGAACCCAAATTAAATTACAGTTAGCCCATGAACAATGAGGAGATTGGGAGTACCGACCCCCGACCCCCACACAGTCAAAAATCCACATATAATTTTTTACTCCCCCTACCCAAACTTAGCCAATAATAGTCTACTGTTGACTAAAAACCTTACAGATAACATAAATAGTTGACTAACACATATTTTGTGGTATATGTAATATACTGTATTTTTCAATAAAGTAAGCTAGAGAAAACATTATAAGAAAACCATAAGAAAGAGAAAATACATTTACAGTATTTATTGAAAAAATCTGCATATAAGTGGACCTGTACAGTTCAAACTCAAGTTATTCAATAGTCAACTGTACAAAGATACAATAATATACTATTTAAAGCACATAATATACAATTCAAATACACCATAAACTAAAGAAAACCTGGCTTTAACTAGTCAAAATTGATGAGCAGTTTTACTGCTCATCTAAAAAACAAACTATGTGATGTGTACAATATGTACAATAAAAAATAAGAAAAAGAACCTAATAGTTTTCATTTTTTTTGGTGAAGACAAATTACTCTTTCACCAAAGTCCCCATTAATAGGAATTAGTCATATAACTTCTCATTATTTAATTAAACCATTATAATCATCCCAGGGTAATTGGGAATTCAGTGGACATACTGATGTACTAAAACTAGCAACTTTGTAAGTTTACTTTAACAATCAACTAGTTCTTCGGCCAACTCTCTTCTAATTTCTATGAGAAAGTATCTTACTCATTGAGTATTTTAATTGTTTACGGTCTCTCCATTGTATACTTGAGAAATGGGAAGCTTGTTGTTGTATTCATCTTTATCACCTCAGTGACTCCTCCGTGAGTAATGTAACATGGCAGACACACAATAAATATTTATCAAATCAATGAACAAAAGGAAAAATGAATACTGGAGCTAGAAAATACTAACTAGAGTTTCTACTAGTCATGATTCATAGATTATATATTATACTTTTAAAGACCACCCAGAAATAGGGATTTTAAGTGGCCTGTGCTAATCTGTTAAGGATATTCTCAGGTGTAAAAAACTTTTTTCTTGGATCTAATGTAAGTCTACCTTTTTTTTTTCTGTGGTGCAGGAGTTATTAAACTGTACGATCTCTGCTTCAAGTCTAATCTAAGAATCTCTACAAAGTCAATAACACATTAAATCCCGGCAGGTATATACTGTAAAGATGCCTATTATCTTCAAAGTTTTGAAGGGTGCTGGTGGAATATTGAAATGTTAAAGTCCATAGATATCTCAGATTCATGTGTGTATCAGACATCACTTAGTAAATATAATAACTGTAGCAAAATATTTACAAGTGTGACTTATCTATGAGTTGGCACCAAAGAAATGGTTTTTACCTTTCCCAGAAAATTATCCCTTACAGTTTTCCAAAAGAAATGAACATATTTGAGGTGTCAAAAATAATTTAAATGTCATGTTGTAAGAGAAAGTAAAGAGCAAAGCCTCTCACTCAAGAAACGAAATTTAATCAAAGACAAGAATCTTATCTGAATCAAAGTTTGTATTTGTTCTAGTCTATACTAAATTTGTTTGATGATTCAGTGTAAACTCTGACTCAAATGCTCTCACAAAGTTCAGGGCAAATGTTAACTGACTTTAATTAAGTTTAAATCAGAGGCATTCTGGTGAAAAGCAGGAGTAGATGAGAAAAAAAAAGTGAGAGAATGAAAAATGTCTAGCTACTTTTTTCTGAGTCTGGCTTTTGTAGAATTTATTAATTATAAAAAGTATAGAAATATCTTTAGGATACTTTTTTTTTTATACCCAACTGAAGAATCAAGGAACCCAGTTAACTCATGGTGCTTCTAGTCTTTCCAAGGTAGGTGGGAAAAAAAGAGAAGAGAGGAGATAATGAGGAAAGAAAAAGCAAGGGGGAAAAAATAAGAAGAAAAGGAAGAATTATTATTTATTAAGCAATTCTGGTGTGTCAAAACTACATTAAGGGCTTTTCATACATTGACCAATCTAAACCATACATCAACAAAATAAGGTTTTAGTATCTCAATATTATATATGAAAAAACTAAAGCACAGAGAGATTGACTTTACAGGATCAGACAGTTACCAAGCAGGATACTATGATGTACACTTGTGTATAGCCCACCAAATGCCTCCAGTCTTTTAAGTATTACTCCAAATGGCTACCAATAATAACAAAAAATAACAGAAAAGCTTCTAGGAAATGTTTTAAACAGTGTTCCTACTCGTGCCCTCTAAACATCATTTCCTGAATGTGATAAAATTCAGTAATTTCATTCATTTATTTATGCCTTATAGAGACTCAAATGATGTCAGAAATTATAAAGAAGATAAGTCACAAAATATAAATTTAATCACTATTTATTCTTGATGATGATGATGATGAAAGCTACATATTAGAAAATATAACATATAATATAAAAAGAATAATTTAATGGCCTGTATTAAACTAAAAACTAAACACTTGCTTAGGAAACAGTTTTTTTCTACTGTAATATATTTGATCTAAAGTAGAAGTTGGCTATATGATAGATTATTAGGTGAATGAAGAGTAGGGTTGAAGTGAGGCAATGTATGTTTGTTTCTAAGACATTCAGCTCCCCATAATTAATTGAATCAAGTATATGAGTCTATATCCATACATTCATTGTTAATCCATTTTTACTCACAACTAGAAATTGGATTATTTAATAATTTAAATTCAAGAAAGCAACGAGCTAGTCAAAATGAACTAAACTGACAATCCCATTAGAAATGGACAAATGAATATTTCAAGTATATGAGTTGACTATTGACTAATAAGCATACTAAGCCATTACAGAAACAAAAATGTCATCTAAGCTTTGATAATTAGAAAGACAGAAAGCAGGTGTTAAAGTTGTTTTATTTAGCCAAATTAAACTAGACCTCATTTGAAAAGGAATTTATTCAATAAACTTACCTGACATAACTTGATTTTCCACATCCAGGTCAATTATTCCATTCTACCCCTTCCCACTTATGAAAAAAATTTAAATAATTCAATTTAAGTGACTATAACTGAGTTGTCCCCAAAGCAAATATATACACTCATTTAAGAAACAGCAGTATGTGTTTTTATGAAGAATTATGAAGGTACTTACATATTTCGTTTCTCTACCAGCTGCTCTTGGAAGAGTTATAGGAGTCTGTATAAAAATAAAAATAATTATACTACTGAAGTAATCAATAATATACTAAAAGATTTAACTTCTTGAATAAGTTTCCATCTTTGTCTTATTAAGGCTGTAACCATTACTCTTTTTCTATACAAAATCCCCTGTTCCTTTGAAAATTATTTTATTAAACTATATCACTTTATTTTTCTTTTCATTTCTGTTGTCTATCGGCTTTCTGGTAAGTTTTCCTTTGTTATTGATGATGTCCATGGATCATAACAATTTTGGCTATTTCATAATTCACATAGAAGTCTCCATTCTCTCAATTCTTTGAGATGCTCAACTTCAAAAATATTCTCATCCACTTCATTTTAATGATTCATTTCTAGGACCATTTCTATATTTTGCCTTCACAAATAAAATAAAATAGGAAAGTCAAAAATATTAATTTCTAACATCCTTCTCTCAGAACTTTACCTCTTATTCACAATTTTCATTTCTCAAATATCCATAATATATTTCTTCAGCCTCAGCTTCATTGAGACTTTAAACTTATTGACCTTTAACAGTTCCATTATTAACTCTTAGCTTGCATATATTTTATATTCTTAGTCACTTTATACCTTAATTTCTCTTGCCTTTCCCTCTTCTTGTGAAAACCTCTCTCTCTCTCTCTCTCTCTCTCTCTCTCTCTCTCTCTCTCTCTCTCTCTCTCACACACACACACACACACACACACACACACAAACACACACACAACAAACAAACAAATCCCAGATGGAAATTATCATCCATTTTCTCTAAACTTGTACCTGAGAAGCAAAATAATATTGGGGAAGTGCTCTCAACCAAGCTAACTGACTTAATTATGAGTTAATGATAATCAACTTGAAATGGGCATTTAAGACTGCCTGTTAAGTACCCAGTTTTTCCCATTCTCATAAGCTCATTTTCCCACTCTCTGAGAAGACATGGCTATTTAAATTATTCATCTATTTAACAAATAGTATTATGTATCTACCGTATGCCCAGAACTGTTCTGCACCCATTAGACTTATCAGTGAACAAAAGAAATAGAGATGTCCTGCCCTTAGCAGTTGATATTTCAGCAGGAGAGAAAATAAACAATAAAATAATAAATAAGTAAATTATGTCACATGTTAGAACATGACAAATACAATAAAAGAGTAGAAATAATTTGAAGCCTAGGATTTTATAGTCTTCCAAAGAAAATCTTCTTTACTTCTGCCAAACATAATTTATATGTATTTATATTTGGAAATAATAGAAATAACCCAACTGTCCATCAACTGCTGAGTAGTTTGCATATGGTACAACCCTATAATGAAATACTATTCAGCAATAAGAACTATTGATAATGCAAAAATATGAATGAATCTCAATTGCTTCCTACTAAGTATAAAAGACAAACTCAAAAAACTACATACTATATGATCCTATTTATATGAAAATTTTGAAAATAGAAAAGTATAGGGACAAAGAAAAGATCAGTGGTTGCCTTGCACTTGAGTTGGAGGGAGGGATATATTATGAAGAAGTACAAGGAAACTTTTTTCCCTTGATGAAAGTGTACTGTGTCTTGGATATGGTGGTGGTTACACAATTGTATGCTTTGTCAAACTCATAGACTGTACACTAAAAGGGTGAATTTTACAGTGAGCAAATGATACTTCAATAAAGCTGATTTTTAAAAAGAACTATATAAGCTACAATAAAGAACTTTATATAGGCACTGAAGAATAGAATAGGCACTGAACAAATTCTTAAACTGGATTATCAGATTAAGGAATCCTCTTGAAGAAATTAGAAATTAGAAAAAAAGATATAAAGATTAAGAGATATGGAATATAGAGGCAAAAGAAAGTGACATAATTAGTATTATAGGAGTCTAAGCAGAAAAGACATATTTGAAAAAAAAAATTACTAAAAATTAGCCTGAATGTATATGGAAGAAAATTGAAGACTTCAGATGAAAAGTCAAAGAGAAAACCAATCCATATACAAAAGATAAAAAAAAGTGTACCTAGACAAATTATAAGAAAAATCATTAACATCATAGATAAAAGTAAAATACTAAAAGATTACAATACCACTCTATAAATGATCACTATATAGCAAAGGAATAAATATCATACTGACAAAATATTTCATAAGTATATTGTTGAAGGAAAAAAAACCTAGGAGGAAAAAATGTTGAAAAAAGCTATTATTTTATGTCCAGAAAAACTATAATTTAAATGAAAAGGCAAGATAAAGATATTTTCAGGGACATAGGCCACAGAAACAATACAAACAGACCTGGTCAAATATAATTTTCAGCAAGATTCCAACAAGAAAAAAATGAATCCAGGAGAACACCATGAATTATGACAAATAAAGATCTAAATAAAGAATAAGTATCTAAATAAAGAATAAGTATCTAAATAAAGAAGAGATTTAAAAAATATAACCATAAAAATTCAGATATAAAATTTAAAAAAATTAGCAATTAAATCTCTATGAATCTCAATTAAAAACATGTAAAAAGTGAAAAGTGCTATAGTATTTATCTAATTTTTGGAAAAAGAATTTTTAAGCTTTAAAATTAATTGGGAAGTAAACATAATTATTGCCTTTAATAATTTATGTGTAACTACAAAACTAAAAAATATATATAAAGTAAAAGTTTTAAAAGTTTCCAACCAGTAAATGTCAAAATATACAAATGAAAGCAGGAAAGGCAAAAAAGAAGACATTTTAAGTAGGAAATATAAGATAGCAGAAATTAGGACTAATATAACAAGAATTATAATAATTATAAATGGCTTAAGATTTCATATAAAGAGAATATAAGATTAAAAATAACAATGATATTTAGAAATATGTTGTCCTGGAGAAAATCAGATAAGACAGTTCAAAAAGAAAAAAAATTAAGTAATAGAAATTAGTAAAAAAAAAAAAGTAATGTAAAAATAAAGAAAAAAATCACAAAACATTATTTTAAAAATACACATTTTTATACAAGACTAAAAACACAGCCTTAATTTTAAAAGGGTTATATATGCTAGCAAAGGTTATAAAAATCAAACAGATGAGCATGAACGACAGACACATAAACATTAGTAATATAGTTTTAAAATATTCAAGTCAAATCTAATAAACATTTCTCTAGCCTTATCTTTCTGCTCCTCTTGGTAGCAATCATCCCATTTATATTTTTCTTAATACCCTCCTCTTGTAGCTTCCATGATACCATACTACTCTGATTTCCTCTTACTACAATAGAGTTTTCCTTCTTTGCAGGCTCCCCCCGATCTCTATTATTAAACCTGCAATGTTTTGTTCCTTGGAGCCTTATACACAGCACCTACAACATTCACATGCTTGTCATCCTCAGATCACTCCTACTGGTTCCAAACACAAGGCTTAAGCCTTCCTTGATATATACCTTAAACTTATCTTGTCCAAAATGAACATAAGCATCTTTTCTCTACCACGCTGTGCCCCCTCAACAGTTGTCTATGCTCAAGGCAAAGACCTGGAACTCATTCATGATTCTTCTTTTCTTTACCTACTCACATCCAAACCCACAGCAAGCCTGACATCTTTGTCTCAAATCCAAATATTTCCCTCTAGCTCTGAACCCATTCTATCCAGGCCAACTTCATTGACTTGTCTCTCTGAACTCAGCAGCTTCCTCACAACATCTACTGTGATTTTTTTGATAGTTTTGTATTATTCTCCTTTATATTTTTATGCCTTCCCATTTTCCTTGGAATCCAAATTTCATGTCATAGTATGTAAGGGTCTTCACTGTCCCTAGCTCACCTTCTCAACCTCATTTTACACAGTTCACTCCTGGCTCACTATGCTGCAGCCACACTGGCTTTCATCTTTATACACACTAAGCTTTTTCCTGCCTCAGGAAATTTGTACGTGCCTACTCCTTTGCCCAACAGCTATTCCCCCTAATTTGTGATTGGCTTCTTTCCAACTTTGGTCTCAGCTTGAATTCTACTTTCTCATTACTACATCCAAAGTATGTCCTTTAGGTTACTCTGCCTTGTTTACCATTACCTCCCCAGTGTTTCACATTGTCAGGCTCATAGTAGGCACTTAATAAATATTTGTTGAATGAAATAATTATCTTAAAATTGGTGGCCTAGAATAATGTTTTTTAAACACTATAAGCATTAAATATTTATTAAATGAATCAGTACAAAAGCTGTTTATTCCTACTATATTTACTATAAGAGGATATTTGTAATATGTTCAATAAATAAAATAAGAAAAATATATTTTAAAATTTATACAGTATTTCTTTGGCAAAGCAAACAAAGTTTTATATCTTTAGATTAAAAGACAAAGAATATAAAATAAAATAGATAACAAACAAAAACTACAATTATTCATTTGTAGGTTCTCTCTGCTAATATACATATATTTTTAATATTGACAATTTCTGGGTTTCTGTGTCATTATTAATGGATATTTGTCTATAACATTCCAATTGAAAATTAGGATTACTCTTCTAATAATAAGCAATCTAGATATTTAAAACCTACTTTATAAATACAGTGTCTAATTTTCAAAAAGAACATGCAAAAAGCATTTATACTAATTCCAAGAAAGTAAGGCTGACGAAAAAGAACCTAACAATTATCAATAAAGAAAAAACTTCAACCATTTTGAAATTTTGATGAGTAGATCTGTATTAAGTATATATAAAAATAATTTAAAGAAATGTAGCATTTTATTCCAACAATGAAAATGGTTACATTATAGAAAGAAAATATTTACATATTTAAATACAACAATTAATGTTCTAATAGTACTCTAACAATCTAAAATATTCAGTTTTATGTCCTTCTGAGTCAAAGAACAATAAAATAGATTTCATCAACCAAAATAAAAAGAAAAAAACTCTAGAAGTAATACCCATACTAATGTTACTTTATTCTACATCATGTTCCACTTCTACAGTTCTAAGGGGCTGTGAATTATATAAGTAGTGAAGCCATGATTTGAGATGACAATAGGCCACATATTCTACATGCAGTTTTATATAGCTTCTGAAAATGCCAACAAATAATGTAGTCTAATATGTTGGCTTTCAAAGTGTTTTGAACTTGGTCCACAGTTAGAAATAGATTTACTTTGCAACCTGTACACACTTACCTATATATAAGTAAACAAATTAAAACAAATGTCAATAGTACCTTCACTACTTGAAATAGTCTGATACTTTACATTCTTACTATTCAATTTTTAAAATGCTATATGCTAATTTAAAAAAATGCTGGATGCTATCCACTAAATTAATTTCCCAATTCACCACAGGACCATGACCTGTAGCTTAAAATTCATTGCTCTAATAACTCTTATGGTCCAGTAAATTATATTAAATATATACATACTTTGATGGTGTCAGAACCCAACAATGTCTGTAGGGAGCTTGAAGGAGAATCAGAAGAATGCTGGAAAATAATGAAAAAAGGTCAAGGCTGTGATGCCTCATACTCAAGTAGAGGGAAATGAAGAGAAGCAAAGCAAATGTTTGAATTGCACATTCTAGTCTAAGGCATTACCATAGACAAGAAATCCTGTAAGACCTTATCAATGGTAGCACAGAGCTCTTCAGTTTGCTGCCTGAGCTGTGCAGGGAAACAAAACTGAAAGAATTGAAACCAGGTACTGAGTTAGCAACAAGTTTCGGGATTGCATTTCAAAATTAGGGTAATATAAAGTCATTACCTCCAGAGGTGGGCCTAATGTGTTGTCCTTGGAGACACTTTCAGTCTTGGCTGGTTCATCTAGTGCCTAATGATAAATGAAATAGTTCTCTTGTGAGGTTTTTAGTTAAATATAAATGTAATATAAAATCTCTTCAAAAAAAGCCCTGTGTATCTCAATATTTCAAAAAAATGAATAATTTCATGAGCTATTCTCAGAGTGAAGCATTTTCCCCATTTGTTTACTTTTCCTTGTGGAGTCAATACCTCTATTATAAGATGTTGAAATAAAGAAAGGAGCCTGAGTTTTAAACATAAGAAGTAGAACCTGGACATCTTTTACATCCTGATGAGCCTTGTTCCCTTCAAAGAAGTCACTGTGAGAAGGCCACACACAGAAATAACAATGATGTAGTCATTTCTAAAAATTTTACAAAAACTATTCTTGAGGAAATGCTTCAGTCAATTTATAAGAAATATGCACACACAAAAGAAAATGTGGCCTCATTTTTAATTATTTATATTCCAAAAGTCTTGGCTACCTTATTGTTCAGACTGAGCCTCAAATGACATTTATTTTCAAAATGAAATATACTTTTTATTTATGTAGTTCAAGATTTATAGAACAAGATATAATCAATTTTTTATAAATATTTCATTTAGACTTAAAAAAAATCTATTCTCTAATTGTTAGCTGTGTGTGTGTGTGTGTGTGTGTGTGTGATTACATCAAGATTATCCATTGTTTTTCTCAAATCATCTCTACGTTTATGTTTTCTTTTGCATTCTTATTCTGAGAAGAATTAAAAGTGGAATCATAAAATCTTGTAGAATAGTAGTGAGTCTGTTAATTTATCTTTCTGAACTTAGCAATTTTTGTTCAATATGGTTTGAAGCTATTTTATTAACTACATTCATAATTAGAAGTATACTTTCTTCATGAATTAAATATTTATCATTATGAGGTGACCCTCTATATCTCTAATAGTGCTTTGCATCTTAATATCTGAAATACCAAGTGTTTCATATATCATTTTTTGCCTCTTTATTTTCAACTTTCTGCAACCAAACATTAAAAATCAGTGGTTTGAAAAAAGCAAATGTCTGGGATTCATTTTTAATCTGGTCTAATAACTTTGTCTTTTCATTTGAGAAATTGAGTAATTTCTTTTACAATAATTATTTAATTTTTTTAAATATATTTGTTTTACTTTTGTATCACTTTTTCTATTTAATTTTTAATCAGTTTTCTAGCCCAAACCAAGTAAGGTTAATATCCTAATTACGCTGTGGGAACTTATAGACAAGTACAACTTTCATTGTGCTATTAAAAATACTGAAATTTATTTAAAAAATAAAAAACTATTCACACAGAACCCTTGGAAAATTAAGAAAAGTAATTGATATTAACTGGTAACTTTAAAATGGGAACAATATTTGGACTGCACTAAAATTTGGAATGGGGATTACTTCAAGTTTAAATACCTTTGAAATTTACTAAAACTGATTTTTCTATGATGAGAAGTTATTTATCAAACATATTTTCTTGATCCACTCCTTCTAGTAGTCACAAAAGTGTTTTTTTTCCATCTGTAGTATAAAAGTGTATCAAAAGAAAATATATTAAATCACTATTAACAAGAAATCTGAAAGTTGATTGCTTTTTACAGTTTAACCAGTATGGTTGTATTGATATTTATATTTATTCATTTTGAGTGAAGTTCTCTCAGAATATTCTTTAATAAAAGATTTTTATTAAAAACATCTATTTTCTACCAAATTGGACTATAGCCAAGTGAGACATAAGTGGAACAGGCTTTGAATCCTATTTTCAAAGATTCTTACCTAACATAGGTTATCAGAAACATTTCATTTAAAAGTCATTATATTTTGCTTGAAACAATTAATTTTGGGGCTCAGTTTTTAAAAAGAGATACAGTAAACTTGATTTTTAAAAGAAAATAGTTTTTGAGCTCAGCACTACATTATAATTAATAGCTAAGAACTATGAGCAAGCATTATAAATCACAGTCTTTATAGGAATACATACCACTAAACTATAATAGGTGGTTCCCTCACCAAAATGAGCACCTCTGATAGAAGTGCAAACAATTTTTAGTCAAATATGTTGAATTAGTATAACCTACTCTCTTTGGAAATAGTATTAAGTTCTAAAAAGCTGAAGCATTTGTTGCACTCTAAATAGAAACTTAACTGCTTTCAATGGAAGAATAATCTAAAAGGACTTGTAAACTTTTTGTGATGCCTAAGCTGTCTAATTGGATTAGATTTCAAAAAGTTCATGGGTGAATATTTTAGTAAGGATCAAATTAACCCCCTAAAAATGATTTAAGCTAAACCTAAATGCTCCTATACTTTGTTAATCTGAGCAGCTATTGTGTAGAATAAATCCTCTGAGAACTAAAAAACTTTGGTATATAGTCATTAATACAAAACCACTTGTAGGATTGAAGATATTCTCGGCAAAATAAATCTCACTTTATGTAGTTGAAGATTCAAGTCTGAATAGCATTCGGATCTGAAAAAAGAGGAGAAATATACACTGAAGCCAAACGGGCTTCCAGGTATATAAAAATACAGCTTCTTTAAAGACCTAGGATTATTTATCATAAGTTTTTTTATATGATGGTTTAAAAGTTTTGAGAATTGAAGAAATCTACTTTGTGTTTTTAATCCCAAGATCTTTGCAGGGTTAAATGTCTTCCTCTCAAACAGAAGTAAGGGAGTTTTGGCAAACTATTATAGCCAGTTTCAAACCCATTCACCAAGGCAGGAAAATCAATACTTTTTCATTATTTAATCAGGGATATCAGAAGGGTGTTTCTTATTTCTAGCCAGCACCTATTCCACTGCAATTCACCTCATTTTTTTTAGTAGCTCAACAAATTGGATTGGTTTGTTATTCCTCATCTACTATAGTCTTCTCAGAGCTAAGTTATTTCCAATTTCCTTTTAACTGTTCTTCATTAAAAAAAGAGAAAAAAAAGTTTGTTGCTCTAATTTTATGAGAATTTAAATATATTTTAAATATGTTATAAACAGGGATTTAATATCATCATCTTGTATTCAATATTTCGCTCTGGCTAGTTGATGTCACTGTTGCATGGTGAGCAAGGAAAAGCTAGGAGATAATCAGATGACATTTGAGGTCCAATTCAGCAGCTTACTAATGTTTTGTGGTGTCTACTTGGCATCTTTGATCATCAAAATCTTCACAAAGTTGTGAAGATAGTATAGCATTAAGTTCAGTGTCTGATACACTCTAGCATTCAATTTGGCAGCCATTGTGACCGTATTCCCTAATTGTCAAGAGGTGCCAAGTCTAAAACCAACTTACTTCTCTAATGGCAGAAGGCCTTTATACTTTTTCCTGAAAGCAGAATTAATGAGGTTTAATCTAACCAAAAGGAAGATTAGTTGTTATCATTCCAGTTGTCATACATTAGACTCCTTTATTTTTATAATCCTATGAGCAAAAATTTGTCTTAAAAACCTGTGGAATAAAATTATAAATTTTAGAGACCTACTTAGGTATAAAATAAATTAATTCAGTCAATAAACATTTAGCAAAAACCTACTATATCCTTTCAAATAGTTTGTGATAAAGAAAAAATATGCATAATTAAATATGGTTTAGTAAATCTTTTAAAAGAGATATGTACATAGTAGACAATTGCCTAGGGAGAAGCAATTAGTATAGTTTTGGGTCTTGGCACTTCTTCATTACTAAAGAAACTGGGAACATTCACTATTTATACTAACCTCATTTAAGAGATGTCTCTCTAGTATAGACCATATGCTAAGTTAGCAACCAGATTTTGTTAAATTTTGAGACATGCAGAGATCTTAAAATAGTCTCACCCAAAGACATATGTTTAATCAGATTGGAGTTTACCAACTCATGTCTTAAAAAATCAAACTGGCAACTTAGAATAAATTGATTTGACAGCTGACAAGATATCTCAAATCTTTACATTTCTATTTTTATAGCACAGTCTTCAAAATGACTATTCTTTAATCATCCTTCCACCAGAATGTAAATAATTTTTATCTCATAACTTTTATTTAAATAATTAATCCTGTATTTTGTGTATGCTATTTATACAATTAAGCTTCTCTAAATTTATTCTTTTAAACACACATAGTTTATAATTAAACATATCTTGAAAATGCATTTGTTGGATAGTAATGCCATTTGTTGGAAAACAGTACTAATCCCAGCCTTGATTTTATCCCAAGGAAAACTTGTGAGAAAGAGAACAGATTATGCAAATTAATTTCAAGACAAAAATGTATACTTTCATGGAAAATTATTAATCACCTATGAGACAATAAAAATGCATGTTATGTAATTTCATGGAAATGTCCTTATCTATCTTTTCCATAATACAGGTACACAAATAAAAATAATAATTCATTTATTTAGAATATTAATATGTATCCTTTAGTTTAATCTTAATTTTTTATCTATTGTTATCAGACTCATGTGATAAGAAAGATTAGTCAATAAGAGAAACACCTTTAACATTCTCTGAAAAGGACAGCAATACAAATAGAGAATAAAAATTAATGTTCAAAGTAAAATTATTTTCTTGAGCATATTGCAATAAGGACTGTGGACAGTCACAAAGCAAGTTAATCTGATTACTTTGTTCCTGCTTTATAATCACTTGTATTTCATCCCCATCTCAATCTTGGAGAAGATGATTATTGACAGAAGATTAAGCCAAAGAACCTGAAGCAAACATGTTACAATATGATCTCTTCCTGTAAAGCCTTAGTTAAGACTTAAGCTAAAAATCCTTCCCTCTTAAATACATAAAGAAAAAAGTGATAGAATAGTGAATAAGCTATAAACTTAAGTTTGATGAAGAAAATAAATTATAGAACAAAAGTACCAGAAACCTCATATCCCCTGACAACAAATATACTCTTTTGAAAATTATGCATTTCATCTAGGGATGATTAAAGCTGAAACCAATCCAGTGATTCAATGATAGCTTAATATCTCATTGCAAGGAATGTCTGTATTTCGATTTGGAGAAAATCTTGCTTTTACAAATAGTATTTTTTAAGTGAGTCTGGTTCCTCGCAAATTATACTATATGAGTTTAATCTGACTAGAGGAGAGAATTGTTGATGTCTAAGACTTAAATTAAATGTGTTAGTTTTATTTTCAAGGCATTCTACAGCACAGATCCTAATGGATTATTGTAATGAAACTGCAGCATCAACCTATCCTTAATCATGGTGTTCTGTGTGATGTTAAAGGGATCTAGTAAAAATTTTTCATTTTTAATAACAGATTATATTTTCTAAAATTCATTCAATTGGAAGAGAGCTGGTAGACAGAGATTCTGGAACCAATAATGACATTCAGCTTTATTTTATAAAAGTCTTTCAAGAAGAATTAACTTATTTTTCTAAACAGGAAACTAATATAATGGTACCACAAAGGAATAGACAAATATGCTAGGTTGGGTGAGATAAGTATGATGGAAGGACACCATGACATGACAGGCTCCTAGTCTCCTCTTTGCCTGGCTGCTGAGGGGCAAAAGCTTCTCCCATTGCTGTGGGAGATATTGTGACCAGATTTCAGAAATGTCCATCTGGAATGGGAAGAGGGTCTGTGGTGAGGAGACACTGCTACTATGACTCAACATAATCAAGGCAATTAAAATAAGGGGCAACTGGTAAAAGTATCACTTTCTGCATCCTCCTGAAGCCTCTTGAAATAAGTGTTCTAGGCTCATCTCATTTTTTAATAAGCTATAAAAAATAGAAATTCAGAAGAGAAGCTAGAGAAAAGCTGCAAATCTCCTGCAGGCCAGTGACACCCTCACCCACCCCGGTTCAAGGCATTCAGATATACAGAGTATAGATTATGGACTATACGTGGATAATTTGGAATTAATTATCAGAGATATAAAAGAAACACTAACCAATAATGTTCGCTGACATGTTACTTATCAATTTCTGCTTTT